>OY856415.1:94406334-94758834 GCA_963693085.1 Alisma plantago-aquatica
AAGGTTATAATTTCTCATAAAAATATTCTGAATTTGTAATTGAATCATAGTTACCTCAATATGAAATCTGTTGTGGAAAACTTTTGACACATCGTCCCTTGGCCACATCCATTCTCCACCTTTTTATTACATTTTTGGCATGCAGTGTACCAAAGTCCTTGACTTTTGTATATGCATGCCACCATACCCTTTATCTCATAAATTTGATCCTATAATTGGAAAGGGTTACATGTTTACATCAATTTTAAGTATAATAATAAAATTAAATAAAATATTCTTTACCTTGATTAGTATTCCAAGCTCAAGAGATTCACGTAGCATATCTATTCTAATCCTTATTGGGTGTAAATACTCCTCGTTTGTATTAGTCCTAACAATTGCTAAATTTTGTTGAACATCATTTGACAACCTGTTTAAAGTATAATGTTAATCATATGTAGGATGACTTGTTAGATAATGATTACATTACCTTCTTCTCATTTCTTCCACTCTTGGAATATTGGGGTCAATTAAGATTCTGGTTGTATATGTACTTGACATACATAAACCTGTAGCAGTTGTGACAATGTCATAATTCTAAAGAATAATTTTGTGATTTTGAAATAAGTGTTGAGGTATGAACTATCATACCTTGAAAAAATGTAACCTATAGCCCTGTTAATACAATAATATTCCGCTTGTCATTAAAGTCTTTCAAGTTCTCATATGAGATGATAGCTAATTCACCCCACAATGTACATGTAATAGTAGCATGCCTGCATATGTGAAATATTATTATACTACAATGATTTGATAGGAAATCTCCACAATGTTGTTTACAAATGATGTTATTATTTCATTGCTAATACTAACCTTTCATTTTGTAGGGTTATATCCAATTTGTCCACTTCATCTCCATTTGTCTTCCTAATATTCTTAATGTCTTCCACATTCAAAAGCATGCCAATGATATCTAACAAGAAATGTAAAAGATATATAAAATTAAATTGTGCCTTGTGAAGTATTGAATGAATGCATAAGGAAAAATCTACATTATACATCCCAAATTACCTATGAGATAAGTTTTCTTGTTCAAAAAGGCATGTAAATCTTGAAACTCTGTAAAATTAAATGAATGATGAGGTATATCGTCACAGTCATCATTTATTTCAGTAACCATTGAACACTTTGTAATAACACATTCTTGACTCTTATTTGCATTTCTATAGTCATTCTCAATCTTCTTAACTCCAATATTGTCAATGATATAGCACTTTCCCTCATAAAAGGTGTCACCAAACTTGGTTACTGCTTCTCCCTGCAAACTTGCTTCCATTCTCTCACCCTAAGAAGAGGTTTTTGATAACATAAAAGTTGTAATACATATTCCATATTAAATCAATTGATATATATAATGAAATACCTGATCATCGATAATAAGTAGCTTTTGTTTCTTTCTTCCTCCCCATCCTTCATGAGCCTTCCATTTGAAGGCAACTCGAACCTTCAACTTCCATTCTTTATGTGGGTGAAGTGATTCAAAGCAAGGGTAAGTTTTTTTCATCATCCTATCATATGAAACACATGTTATATTTGTATTGTAAGAAAAGAAATATATAGTTAATGTAAAAATTGGAAATTACCATCAAAATAGTCAAATACTTCTGTGTATACAATGTTTTTTGTATATGTTCTGTCATCAAACTTCTTTTCTCCAGGTTTAGTGCGCCACAAGGTCCATGCATCATGTGTTTAACAACCAATTTATGCAACTTTGGGTGTTTTTTTGGATCAGGGATTTCAGCAGAAATGATTTGATCATATTGCTCAGGACTGTTGATCTTATGTCCATGTTTCATAATCATAAGAATATGCACTTGTGGCAAGCCTCTTTTTTGAAACTCTATAACATGGACACGTGCAACAACATTGCCAAAAATACACTTCTTAAACAGTTGCTCCTTAAGATCCTCTAGTTTTGCTCGAAAGACTCTTGCCGTTAAGTCAGGTCTATTCTGAACAAGTTGTCTAGGGAATAACTCAGTCTTTATCTCATCCCAATCCGGGTTACATGTCATTGTCAAAAAGACATCTGGCTTGCCATATCATTGCACCAAAGACATGGCATCCATATATCTACGTCGCATATCTCTTGGCCCTCCAATAAAGGATGATGGTATATGATCCTTTTACCTATCATGCTACTACGAACTTCTCCAGCCCTCACACTATCAGCAATTCCTTGATACAAATCAGCCCTTATTCATTTCTTCCCCTTCAGAATGTAATTTAAACATGTTGATTCTATTTTTATGTACATGCCAACAACATATTGTTGTAGTAGCCGACCGACATACAATAAGATGGATTTGTCTGAAGCACGCATTTGTAACTTATAACAATAGTACTCTCGTACATATACCTTATTTCTACCACCTCCATCTAATAAAAAGAGGGATATCACTATGTGATGCATTAAAATAGTTAAAATGTAGGAAAATATAGGAATTAGTCTACAAACCTGGTACATTAGAGTTCAACACATCTTCAATAGAATTGAGAGGATTTTGCAATATAGGCTCAGCTCACACTCCAACTTTCAAGATGTGTTGGTTCCACCCAAACTCATCGTTGGGAAATAATAAAGGATATGACAAAGGATCATAGCATCCTATTTATGACTGAAGTATATGTGGTTCACCTGAATTTGCATAAACAACAATGTTCCTTTGTTGTGCACCATTCACATCATTGCCCTCAATCCAAATTCCTGCAACTTGAGAAGTTGTGGGACAGTTATAAGTCCTCTGATCAAGTCAAATATCTTTGTTAATATTAATACTAAAATTGTCTGACATAGGAACGTCCTTGAGGCTTTGAAAGAACTGTGCATATGGATTTGTTCTCAATATGCGCATAAATTTAGTCACAAGATCGACATTTAGTGAGGGAGTTGCATTCAGCCTGTTTTGCACCTCAAATTTAGTGTCATAGAAATATAGGTGAAGATATCTTGGACCATCGCTTCTAGGTAGTAGTCTATTTATGAAATGATAGACCTGACCTTGAACACGAAAAGTATAAATGCCATTCCACATGCTTTGCAAGTCCTCGTCGACATGAATGTAAATGCAAAATGACTATTATAACTTCTAATGCACTTTAGAAATTGTATAGCTTCAGGTGATTGTCATGTATACAACTCATACAATTCCACATCAATAGGAGTGCAAACTAAGGAAACTGTTCCTTTCATGCAACAAAAGGATGGAGGTTCAAATTGCATCTTTTTAGCATCACAATAGATGCAGTTTGTAGGTGTAGATAACTTGTGTGGTTCATTTGGAAGATTTTCAAACAAAGGACTGCCATTGATATCATTAGATGCATCTTCTGTTGTTTGATCTACGTTTGAAATGAAGAAGTCTCCAAAATCTTCCATAACACATGCATCTATATACATTGAAAATAAGATATCATGTAGACCAACATGAAGAGGTAAAAGAAATATGTATATGCATACTTTTGGTGAAGCATTACCTTCTATAGCTGAAATTCCTGAGTTATGATCACATTCAACATGAATGTGGCTATCATGAAAAGGGCTATTGTACAATGTATGGTCGTCATTCTCCACATTGATGGGATCCTCAGCTTGCATAGTGTTGGAGTGAGGAAGGGATGACGTGCTTGGTTGTTCTGAGAGAATGTTTTGCATATCTTTAAGACGTGCTTCACTTCTTTTAAGACATTGAATGAGGTATCTTCGTCGCCTTGCTTCCTTATGCATGCTCCGAATAGACGATTTCAACTCAAGATGCATTATGTAATCATTTCGTACAAGGCGATTAAAGAATACACTTTGTCTGAGCCTTGAGTAAATTCTTTCATCCAAAAGATGAAAAACTTTCTCAACACCTCTAAACATTGGGTGCATATCGATAGCGATATTCATATAGGGTGGAAGGCTATCATATATTTGGGAATATCTTACCACAAGACTCTCATTACCGTCTGATACAATATGTCTTTGAAAATGTTTGTTCTTAACAATAAGTCGCCTATGAAGCTGAAGTCTCTGTTGGATGGACCTCAATTCAGCGACATAACCATAGGTAGGCACTCCTTTCGAATTGCACAACTCGATTGCATTTCAACAATTTTGTATCTTGTCATGGAGTGCAGACGTGTCAAGAGAATTTTGAAAGAGTTTGTCCATTTTTGATCAAACTCTTCAATTGCTGAAAAAGTTCTAGTAGTGTGAAACTATGTATTTTTTTACTGGAATTTTTGACAATGTCAAAAAACATGTTCAAGTAGAACATGAGAAGAGGCATCATTTAACAATACAATGTACACACATATTATTATTATAAGACATTTATACACAAAACAAATTAGATGCAAATAATATGGAGTAGAATGAAATCCTTCTATAAACCAAAGTTATGTAGATGTTATTCTTTCCTATATATTATACGTATATATGTCAATAAATATATTATTCCATAACCATGCAATTATTAAAGTGGTTTTTAACAATGAGTCACCTATGAAGCTGAAGTCTCTATTGGATGGACCTCAGTTCAACGACATAACCATAGGTAAGCACTCCTTTGTGAATAAGAACGTGAAATAGTTACAGTAGGAGGGGGTTATTGTAGAAAAGATTAAGAGCCTAACATGATATAATTGTTTGGCTGACAATAAAATCGATGTATGTGTATCCTACTTTTAATTTTTGCAAGACTTCACAAAATGACTTTTTCCTGTCTTCCTATCTAAAGTTTAGGAAAGTTTTGGTTTCATAAAGATATAAATTATTAAATTATAATAAATATAATCATGACAACGTTGTTATATATACATTTATTTATATATTATATAATATATATATATATATATATATATATTTTACTTTATGGTTTGTATGTTAATTACAAAACGACTTGTCTTCTTCTAGTCATTGTTTCTCAAAGGTAAATATTTATTTCTACATTTCTCCATACTAATAGTTCTGTCATTTAATGTACATGGAAAATTTATAAAATTATGAGATAGAATGAGAGATGACTTCAAGACAATTGAGAATATTTTTAGGAAATCATTTATTAGTGATATAAGAACAAATATTTTGAAAAAAATGAGAAGATTATTGGGACACTTAGGGAATCATTTTTATTTTTTTGATTGAGAATAAAAATGCAATATATATGGAGAGAGAGGGAGGGGGATAAATGAAGAGAGAATAAAAGTGGTTGAGTGAAAAAAACAAATAATCTCAAAATCATTGTTATATAAACATACATGTCCATATATTTTTTACTTAATGGGTTAGTATGGTTATTACAAAATGTCTTGTTTTCTTTTAGTCACTTTTTCAAATAGAATTTTCCCTTCTTGATTTTCCCACTAATCGTTGTCTACTCACCCCTTTTATTCCAAATAGTAAAACAAACTCACACATTTTATAATAGTGTAAGATATCTTTTTCCTTCTTGATTTTCCCACTAATCGTTGTCTACTCACCCCTTTTATTGCAAATAGTAAAACAAACTCACCCCTTTTATAATAGTATAAGATAATGTGAAGGAGTGGGGAGGTGATTGGGTTTTAAAAGAAAATATGGACATAGAGACGCGACATAGAGACACATGTGTAGATTGAATAGTATAATTAATACACAGAGTGATTTTGTGGTCAAAGAAAATTGTTAGTGTTTATCATTGGCTTTAAATGAAAAAGAGAGTGAAAAGTAGAAACGACGAAGAAATAACATAGGCGGTTTTGATGGAATTAGATTAGTATTTTTAAAAAAATAATTGGGGCGGCTTTGATGGAATTAGATTAGTATTTTTTAAAAAATAATTGGGGGTGATAACGGGGAATGAAGAGAAACACATGCGAGTGAGAGATTATGGGAAGAGATAATAGGAGGTGCATGCGTCAAGATACTAATTTATTTTGGATATTTGAAAATAAAGTATGCAATTATCTTTAACTGTGAATTTACATAAGAAATAAGTTAGGAGGTCCATGTGTTAAGGGAATAGTTGTGCTTCATATACTTAGTGAGAAGTCATGGTAAAAACATTATATAAATAAGGAGTTATGAATTGCTAATTGAAGAGAGAAATAATGGATTACGTAACTTGTTGTTCACGTGAGAGAGGATGGGCACAAATTTAGATTTGTTTCGGTAGATTTGGTACTTTTTATTAGTTTGTGTGAGAGAGAAGTTAGGATGCTCACATGTTGAGCAATTCATTGTGGGAAAGAAGAATTAAGAAGTCCGTTATGTATATATATTCAATCAGTAATTATGGTAAAATAATTTTTGTAGACAATTATTATAATAAGTAGTTACAAAAGAAAATTGAACAAGTCAACACAAAATTTAATGCGATAGTGAGAGAGGATGGGTGTGGGTTAGGGCACTTGGGACAGATGTCGTGTTTAACAGTGACCGTTCAATTCAAGCATGACTTAGGGGTGGTTTGGGTGCCAACTTTTTAAATCCCGGCGATCGCATAGCAAATTTTGTATCTGCGGCTGACATGTTTGAACTATAGTCCTTGTTCCAAGAGGTGGCAGAGCAAAGAGATAGTGTAGGCGGGTGTCAGCAAACGTACAAAATGGCAGAAATCACGAGGAGTGTGGTAGTTGTCTGTCCCGCCAAATATGGCGTGATTAGAGAAGCACGTCGTTGCTGTTACGACGACTTGGGAGCAGCAGTTCTGAGTTCCGCTTACTACGCAACTGGTAATCAAATATTATATCAATTACCGGTATTTAAAAAAACAGCGGCCAAACTAGCCTTAATTCTTCTTTGACCGTCGGATCCAAAATGCAAGCAAATAAAAATACATTGGGGTACCGACAGTTCCTGTCATTCCCCACTTTACCAGCCGCATCTTCACTTCACAGCTCCGTGCCCTAACCACAACATCGACTCTTTCCTTCCGTTGGTCGGCCTGAAGTTGCAGCCTTCAACTCCAACCTGAAGTTGCAGCCTTCAACTCCAACACTGATTCCTCCAAGGCAGACAACAACGTCAAGCCCTCCAACGCTGATTCGCCGATTCTAAAATGACTCATATCCGGCGCCGATACGAAAGGGTATTTAGGAAGATTGTTCACGGAGATGACAGCGTTCGAAACTTATTCTAAACGGTTGGTACTCCCTATCTCTCGATTTATTCCGTTGTACCCCTAAAGAAGCGTAGCGTATTCTGTCGTACCCTAAAGAATTTAAAAAAACTGATGAATCTAATAACTCGTATCCCTTCCATATCCTATTCAGACTATATATGCAGATTTGACCCAATATTAGAAAGGCAAAGGACATGCAACATGTATGGGTGACATTGGTTTTGACCTGATAATAAGTTCTGTCAGCCATTCTCATTTTATTGGAAGGGGCCTTCTGGGAAACTACTGCAAACAGCGTCCGCGGGTGCCACTCTCCTACAAAGGCAATTAAGTCATCTTTCACCTTATCCTCCTGTCATGGGTTTTTATATGTGTTCATATGACTTGTAAAAATATTTTATCTCATGAATCATCTTTTGTATGAATGTTTAATCAAGTATTTATTGTAATAGCACATTCATGTTTTATTTAAGATATGACGTACATGACCTTCCTTTCCAGTGGTGTTATAGAATTCATTAAGTATGTACATATGCTTCTACCTGCAATTATTGAAACAAACCTTTATACCTATATGAGTGGTTCTATATTTTTGATGGACCTTTATATCTTTTTGATAAAAAAATTTGCAAGTGAGATGTAGTTAACAAATCTATTGATTAGTCCCCACCAACTCTCTGCTCTCTTTTAAGATTAGAGTCTTTCATGAAAACTAACATACATTTTGATGTGTGCTAAACTCTCCTTGACCAAGACATGTAGGACGTCCTTCATTTAAAACATAACAATAGTTTGGTTAGTGAGATGTAGTTCTATTCTATACTTAATATGAGATCTACGTGATCTTAAGTTCTTACTTTATAGTGGTATAGTAGTATATTCTTTTAAGAAGGACTATCATAAATGTTGTCATTATATTCCAACATTTTAGTGGTATATCTTATAATTGGTAATGGAATTTGGCAAGTATGAAATAGATCATTATTCATGTATGAAACGTTCTATATTTTTATGGAGATTTATATTATTTTCATAATTTTTTTCCTGCACTGAGATATAGTGCACTTAACTGATTAGTTTTCATCTATATAATTTTGAGCGACTATGTTTGTTATATATGTTCCTATCTGGCTCTTCATTTATAATGGTAATCTTACAATTTATATGGAATTCCTTAAGTACATACATTATCTTTGTGGTATTTTCTTTTTCTGGTGTGAGACTGAGTGCTCATCTCAATTGATTAGTCACTGACAATTCTACATCTCTTCTCTCTTAAAAGGAAGGTGCTTTTATTATGACCACCATAAACATCGACAACATATGCCACTCATTGATTGAAATTTTTAAAATACATACATTAGAGTTTACCACGATGTTGTTTCCATTAGCCAACATGTTTTCTATAGTATTACATAGTTTATAAGTATTTGTGAGTAGGTTTCTTGGCATAAACTGTTGTGGGGCAGAGGGCATATCCCTAAATGGAGCATGACTTGCTTCAAAGCCATCCTTGGTAAACTCCTCACAAAAGACAAAATGGTTAGATGGGGCATCAACACCAATGGGAGATGTTGTTTCTACTTAGAAGATGAAAACCATGACCACCTTTTTCATAATTGCAACAAAGTAAAATATGTGTGGTCTTTGATGTGGCTCAAAAATGGACGGGGCACGTTCAGGTCCGAATCTCCATGGATCCACAGAGATACAGGTGAGAAGGTTTCTTGGCATAAACTGTTGTGGGGCAGAGAGGGCATATCCCTAAATGGAGCGTGACTTGCTTCAAAGCCATCCTTGGTAAGCTCCTCACAAAAGACAGAATGGCTAGATGGGGCATCAACACCAATGGGAGATGTTGTTTCTGCTTAGAAGACGAAAACCATGACCACCTTTTTCATGATTACAACAAAGTAAAATATGTGTGGTCTTTGATGTGGCTCAAAAATGGATGGTGCATGTTCAAGTCCGAATCTCTAAGGGATACCATGGAGCAGATAAAGATGAAGTGTAGGAATGAAAGGGAGCTGGGTTTTGGTGGTCTTTGCTTCACTTACATCTGCTTTAATGTTTGGAAAGTCAGGAACTGGGTGTTGCACAACATATCAACAGACCTTGACATTTTCCATTTTGTAGCTAGAGATATAGGGGCGGTGTTACAGGCCAAGAAAGGCCTTGACAAAGGGGTTAGCCCTTTAGCCCGTTTACACTGGGGCTTTTAATAGAGTCAGCCCGTGTATAATTTTGTAGTTCTTGTACTGTATAGCCTGGCTATACCTCTTCTTTTGGAAATATATTTACCTATTTCAAAAAAAAAAGTATTTGTGAGTAATATTTTTATGTCAATATAAAATTTGATTTGACTAATATTCCTATATTAGTTGTTATATATTTACCATGTGAGTTCATATATTTGTGGCAATTTGGTTTTCCGCTGTGACACATAGTGGTCTCTACTGATTAGTATCTATTGGATTCATATTGCATTACCTAACACCGTGTCATTGTTTTTCTATTCTTAAATGGCTTATTAGGGTGTTTTATCTATTATATCAATTATGTAATTTTGAAGATACGAACATTAGCTTCTATCATGGTATTATTTCTATAAACTAACATGGTTTCTTTACTTTTACATGGGTTGTTCGTCTATTAGTATGTAATCCTTTTATGCCAAGTTGTAAATTAGATTGGACTTATATATTCCTATATCAGTTTTTCCATACTTATGATGGGATCCATATCTTTGTGGCATTATTCTGTAGGACCTTATTTCCTATATCAATGCTTCATTTTTAGATAGAGCTTTGTGGTTTTTTGTCTGTTGTGCGACAAAGTGCACCTCTTTATTGATTAGTCTCCACCAATACTCCATCTATTCTCTATAATTAGAAGGGGCCTGTTGACAACTGCTACAAAGATTGTTAGCATTAGCCACTCTCTGACAAAGGCTGGTAAGTCTTCCTTCATCTTACCCCCTGCCATGGATTTTTGAATGTTTTTACGTAACTTATAAAAATGGTTTATCTCATGAATCAGCAATTGTCTGAATTAATCAAGTATTTATATTTGCGCATTCATTTTTTATTTAGAATGTGTTGTACATGATCTTCAGTTCTTCCGTTCTACTGGTATATCTTATAATTAACCATGGAATTCCTAAACTGTGTTCATAAGCCTCTACTATGGTATTATTTGAAGGCCCTTGATTCTTATATCATACATGTTATTGTTTCTCGGATGAGGTTTTATATATTTGTGATATTTTTCTTTTTCTTGTAATACAAAGTGTACATTGCCATTGAGTAGTCACCATCAATTCTCCATCTATTTTGTTGCAAAAGGAAAGGACTGTCCATATATTTGTGGTATTATTTCAAAGACCCTTAATTCTTGTATCCATGCTTCATTTTTAGACAAGGATTGCTAGTATTTATGTCTCTAGTGAGATAGAGTGCACCTCTTCATTGATTAGTCACCATCCACTCATCATCTGTTCTATTTAAATTCAAAGGGGCCTTTAAGTAACTATTACAAACATTGTTAGCGTGTGCAACTCTCCAACAAAGGCAGGTAATCTTCCTTCACTTTACCACCCTGCCATGGTTTTTTATATGTGTTTATGTCACTTTTAAAAATGTTTTATCTCATGAATCGGCTATTGTATGAACGTGTAATCAAATATTCTCATAATTGCACATTCATGTTTTATTTAAGATGTGATCTACATGACCTTTGGTTCTTGCTTTCTAATGGTGTTATGGAATTCATTATGTATGTACATATGCATCTATATGAGTGGTTCTATATTTTTTATAGACCTTTATATCTTTTTGATAAAATTTTCCTCAAGTGAGTCCCTACCCTACTCTTTCCTCTCTTGACAGATAAGATGCTTTCATGAAAACAAACATGTATTTGATGTGTGCTAATCTCTACTTGACCAAGACATGTAGGTCATCCTTCATTTAAAACATTACCATATTTTCTATATGTTCTTATTTTTTCTCAAAGGTTGTCTCATGAATGGCATATTCTATGGTAGATCATAAATTATATCTTTTTTTGTAATTCTCACTTAAGATGATATCTACATGATCTTAAGTTCTCACTTTATAGCGGTGCATGTTTTGAAGACGAATTTCATAAATGTATTCATTATATGCTGACATTTATGATCGTTATTCCTGTAGTGCTATATTTTATGATTGGTAATAGAATTTAGTAAGTATGAATTACTTTTGTATTCTTGTATGAAAGGTTCTATATTTATGGTGATTTATATCTTTTCATAATTTTTTTCACGTAGTGAGATATAGTGCACATCACTGTTGTTTTATCATAGAATTTATTTAAGTATATTCATCATCTATAGAATTTTGAGTGGCTACCTTTGTTTCATATGTTTCTAATTGGCTTATTAGGTATTGGAATATAACTTCTTATTGAGCAGTTTGTGAATCTCAGATAACTTACTTATATGAATACTATATTGGAATATTATATTGATAGAGTAGAAATTAAAGAGACAGGAAATGGTAAATGCTCATATGAATTGCATGTTAAAATAAAATGGTTGACCTTTTGTGTTGTATTAGAAATGAATCAAGCCTGGAGGATCACACTTCGTAGTTAGAATTTTGATGTTGCACTTAGTAGCAAGCAACAAGCGTGAGATAGATCAATAGGGATTGGTAGCTTTATTGTTCAATTTGCTGCATTAGATTTCAAGGAGGTGAGAATACTCATATTAGATGAATTGGATTTGTATGTTATAAATTAATATTCTTACCTCTTATCCGTTCTGTTCTTGAAAGAGTGTATCAAAGGCCGATAAAAAAGCAGCAACAATAACTTTGTAGCAGTGTGTTATAGAAAGACAAATAAGATTAGGGGTGTTGTTGATCAGTTTACTGTATGAGATGTTAAAGAGGTAAGAATATAGTATTTGAATCTATAAAATATTCAACTATTATTAAGTTTGCACCTAGAGGTGTTTTCCTTTCAGGAGCAATGTCGAACAAGTTTGAGGAACGTTCTTCCCAGATAGATTAGAGTGATTCACGATTTTGCTGATTTGTTTGTGTGAAAAATGGTGAGAATAATGGATAATAAATGCATAAAATATGTATTATAATTAAGTTCTCACATGTAGGTGTTTTCTTTCCATAGTAGTGAAGAAAATCCAAGTATTAAGCCTTCAAAGATTAGTATGCATGAGGTTTTAAGGGAGTGAAAGCACTAATATTAGATTCACTTACTTTTATGTCGTAATCTATTATTTTACCTGAAGTTGTCTTCCTGTAGAAGGCACCAGTCCATAGAGAAGATGTGTTTGGGTTGGCAACAACAACTGTAATCTGATTGCTGAGTTACAGGCAGGAGATGGATGCCATTAGTGTAGGTGTGGAGCAACAATAAATATAATATTAGATTCACTGCTTTTATGTCGTAATCTATTCTTACATGAAGTTGTCTTCGTATACATGGGCACCACTGCACACAGAAGATGCGGCTGGTATGGCAAAAAGAGTTGTAATCTGATCGCTGAGTTAAATATAGGAGATGGATACCATTAGTGCAGGCGTGGAGCAACAAAGCAAAACAGGAAGATGAGACTTTCCAGAGAGTGCACCAGAACCTCCAGAGAGCACACCAGAACCAGCGGCGACTGGAATGCCTTCTATTATTTCGATAATGTTGTTGTTTTGAGTGGGGCTGAATTGCCGGGTAACAAAAATGTACGTGGCTATTGGTCGTGGGACACATTCCTGTAACTGAATTATATTTTCATATGAATTGATAGGTTTCAACAGACTTTGGAGTTCTGTTTATTTATTTTTTGTACTATAACGATTGGATTATCAATAAAAATATTAGATTATAATGAAAAATATCTTGTAGAGATAGTGGTAAATCTGTTGTGACTCATTGGTTGACGTGGGGTTTTGAAGTTGATTTATTTTTCTTTCTAAAAGAGAGGAACAAGACCAAGTCTCTTTTTATTCGTTGGGTTGAAAATATTAGCGGGATCGGCAGTTTCTTCCTAACCAAAATAATAGGGGAAATTTAAACAGATGATTATCAAAAAATGTGTGGTAGGTGGAACAGGTCGTTCCTCCTAGCTTTAGGTGTTAGGAGAAAGTGGAGCAAGACCAAGTCTCTCCGTTTTTGCTTGTCTGTTGACCATGACTCTTTGTATTCTCTGTGGCAGTTTGAAAAATTTGAGAAGAAAGAGAAAAAATATAAAACCTGTTTGAAAAATGTGAGAACAGCGAGAAGCATTGGGAAACGTGAGAACAGCGAGAAGCATTGGGAAACGGAGAATTTGAAAATGTTGAGAGCTGATTGGTTGGCATTAGTTTTTCATGCTCGAGAAGGAAGAGTTGTTATTTGAAGGAAGGATTTGCTCTTTTTATAGTAGTATATATATGTATATGTATATATATGTATATATATGTATATGTATATGTATATATATATATATATATAGGTATGAAGATCCACACACAAACCCGACCTTCTCCCCTCTTTTTCTTCTTTATCCTTCACATTGGAGACCCCTTAACTCCTTCCTCCTTTGTCTCTTGCCATGAACCTCTAGGGTTTTTTTACTAGCACAAGGTAGGCACTGCAAATAATTCACTCCCTACCGATGATGAGGTCCTTGGTGTCGAGGTGATGACGGAACATGAGACCAGGACATGGAAAGATGAGTAGAGTGGTATGAGGAGAGCCTAGTAGGGGTGAAGGATGAGGAAAGTAGGGCAGAAAAAACACAATATCCAACCGCTCACTGCCTGGGTTCATGACCAAATAGAGCATGGCCTCCTGACCCCATTTTGATGCCACAAAGACCTTAAAGTTCAGGAGAAGGCATCAGCTGGTTGAACCTTTGGTTGAGTTAAACACTGAGACAAGGTAGCGCCTCATCTCGCAACCCTGATGGTGCCCAACAAAGAGGATCGCACCTGAAGTCTGCAAGTACCTAAGGGAGGTACCGAGCTTGTGCCATGGCCATCTAGCGTCCAAGGGCATGGAGTCGATCGCTGCTGGCTCAACTTTCATGGTGGATCTCGAGACTATCACCCCTCAACTCCGGCTACAAAGAGTGTCACTGATGGCTGGAGGTGTTCAATAGGGATCAATGAAGAAGAATAGACTGCATGCCGGCTGTGCCACGACCATGGGTGGTGGAACCATGCCAACAGTTGATGCCACAAGCGGGAGGTGGAATCTGCCTTACGAGAAAAGAGAAGGATCAGGGTCAAAATACCAAAAATCCCTTGTGGATATGCGTCGTTAACAAGGGTAATGATGCACTTTTCCCTTTATCTTGAGCCAACCTAGTAATTAATTGATAACACCCATTTTGGGGCTATTTAGGGCCTTTATTTCATTGTCAAATTACCTTCTAAATTGTTTTTCCTTTCCGTTTTATCTTGTTACTACATAGAAATAACCTACACTATTCCCATGACTCTTTTCCCATATTTTGTAGAGATTTCCCTCGTTTTTCCACCCAAAGTCTGCAAAAAGGCCCGTCCCAGACCATCTACAACAGGCACCTGCATCGGCCCTTTTACTGGTCATCTGACACGCCCATTTACCCATCACGGTCACTGCCCAATAAGGCAGCAACCCGATATGGGTGTGTCACGTAAGTAGCCTCGAAGAGTGGTACACTATGTACCCAACATGGAGCTTTGCCCGCCACGACTCATCAGCTCGATACGGGCGTGTCGCGTGATGTGAGTTACTCATCGGAAGCAGCTGCCCGCCAGGGTCACCCGATACGCTCACAACCCAGCATGCAACGCCTGCCGTTCCGAGAGACAACATGTCGACCATCCCCGAAGCCACGTAAACAGAGTCGATGAAGGACACATGGCCCCACAAGGACCGCAACCTCTACTAGCTGCTGCCTATAAATAGAAGCTACAAGACTCTGATGTGATAGGTCGGAACCCGACGAGAGCTAACTTCGGAAAGACATTAGGAGCTAGTGTGTCGTGTTCTAAGGCGTACCGGGCAATACTAGGTGAGCACACCCCCAACCTGAGAGGGGCGGGAGGATTTCACTTAGAACTCGTCCCAGTAGCCGCAACAGCACGATACGACTAGGAAGGCCTCCCCTACCGGGTCCCTAGATGGGCCTCAACCCGAGACATCTCACCCCTCTATACTCGATACAAGGAACCTGAGAACTTCAGCGATACCTAACCCGATACGATATCGAACCCGATACGATATTGAACCCGATACGGACTGACCGTTGTGGCATGTCGCCTGAGAGGGATGGCAGCCCGACACGGCCGTATCGGGTAGGGAGTTCTCTCAGTACACCCTCACCATTACGGTATGTCGCCTGAGAGGGCTGGTTGCTCGACACGGGTGTATCGGGCAGAGCTCTTTCCTGGTATTGGGTTAGCTATCCCTTAGGGGTCTGCTGTTGTTTATCGCCTTCCTAAATCAAGGAAGTCGATATCTATCTTCCTTTTTTAGCATTTTATTTTCATTACTTATGCATTGTAACTAAAACTTCTTTACATATCTATGAGTATGGAATCAATGGAGTTTAATACCTATTGTTCAGTGTTTGGTTCCTTTTTATTGGATGATTTCTTTATAGCATCTAAGCTCTAGACTTTTATGCATGGATCATGTTTTGACTATCTATCAAATCATGTTTCCCGTTTGACTCCCTTGAGAGGGGGAAGTCATAACTCTAGAGTTTGGTCTGTCCCGGGTGTACGAGAGTACCCAGGGTTAGGGCCGCCCCAGCTTATCTTTCCACTCTAATCTACGCCCACTGCCCTTGATAGAGGGAAATGGTGCATTGTTAGAGGTATCCTCTTTGAGAGAAGAGGTTGCGGCATGTTTTCCATTCCTGCTTGTTATGCCTAAGTTTTCTTCCTTCGTGCTTTACCTCAACGACAATTTTATCTCCTCAGATTCTATTATTTAAAACACTTATAAAAATTTCTAAACCCCAAAACTTAAATATTCCTTGTAACTCCTTTTGGAGATAGGGTCTTTGTTTATTTCCTTATGTTTAGTTCATGTTACGACACACCCTTTTCTTGCACCCCCTTTTGATGTGCTTAGACAAGTGAAACTCAAGTTCTGAAGCGCCGTTCTTCCTATCCCTATGTTCGACCCCGAACTACTTTGACCCTGTGCTAGTTGCAGGTGTCTTAAACATTTGGGTATTATAAATTTCTAAAGTCCGATAACCTAGACATGATTCCATTCTTGGACCCACATTTAAGTCTCATCATTAATAGAAATAAGAAAGGAGATGATGTGTCAACCTGGGATTGGTCCAAATAAGATTAATCTTGAAAAAACTGTAGAAATTACTAGGATGATCCAATTAGGACATGTTATATATGAAAATTGACCAGAAGAACATGTAGAATCTAAATAAAATTGTTTCAAAGTCTAATTATTCTTGCTTTTTATAAAATTTTGTAAATATGGGTTTAAGTGGTGATTAATGTATTTAAACCCTAGATTTGTACACTAATCGTGTTAAATATGCTTCATGGAGATATAAAATTGATAATATAAAATATAATGGTAACTTAAAATGATTATGGTCATTATGATGATGTTAGGAATTTTAAAGTGGGTAATCATTCATATGAAGCAATAGGGTTAAATATGCTATTTTTCTATGTTGTTAACGATGAGAAACTGGGATGCATGATCCTTGACGTGTAACTAGGATATTGAATATCTATGATGTAACTTGCTATAACCTTAATGTGCCTAATCTAATATTATTTTTCATGATGCAATAACAAGGTAGATATAATAATCATGGTAACACTTAATATGAATTAGGATTCTTGAGTCATTAAATCAATGAACATGGATACTAGGGAATCAAACATAATGACAACTCGAGGACAAGGAAACCTAAACCCTAGATCATGACCTTAGGTTCAATATGAATAACATGAATATATAGTGACACATATGTAGTATGCATGTTTCAGATACTATTGATTGATTTTGGATTGCCTCAATGATTTGATATCATACAAAGTGAATTTCAAATATTCTAAATGAATCTGCATGGAAAAGGTATGTGGTTATGCTTACAATTACATGTATCGAATTCTGACGTTTGTTGAGGTTTCTCGAAGATTGAATGAATGATATCTGACAATTTTTTTTTATTTCATGCAAATTATAAATACCCTATGAGTATCACATAAAGGTAATAATGATATTATGAACCACATGTTACACTGATCAAAGGGTAATGCACATAAATCCAATGATGTATAGTGGTTACAACTGAGATAGTAGACCAAATATGGGTTAGGATATAAAAGAAAATACAAGTTCTTATGTGCAAATAAATGATGATTAAATATATGCATTTGTGATTATTGGATGAACCCATGTATTAGTATAGAAATATGTTGACCATGTTTTGTTTGTCAGCGTTTTAGGTATTTGATACACAATATACAAACATGAAGATAAAGATGAAACCCATAGAATGTATTAAAACTATGCATGATGATTATATGGTTTAGTATTTCTTCTCAAATGTAAAATTCTAAGGATAGAAACTTCATGTAAGAATTTTGTATACATTATTTTTGAATTAATGAAATTATTTCTATTATTTATTATTTGCTAAATTTGGATCCTTGGGAAAAATTTGTAGGTAATGGCTCTCATATTTTGGCCTTCCTTAATTGGGGTTTGTTGAAGAGTGAGGTTGTTACATTTGGTATTAAAGAGCCAGATGTTTTGAATAATATTTAATAGTTTATAATTTTAAGTAATCTATAGAAATATGAGGGAATTATTAGGGAATTTTCTAAAGACTAAGCTATCTAGAAGGGATCACGAACGAGGGCTCGGAAAATTTCCTCCGCACTGCTAGTTGGCTTACGAGGACTCCCAGACCCATGCTTTCAACCTGTCCTAGGTTAAAAGTCTTTTATCTAAGTAAAATACCTTTTGGATTCCTTCTCATCCTGAGTCATCCATTACTCAACCTCTTGCTTAATAAACCATAAAAGGAATCTCCCTCCTCATATCAAGTTAGGTTTTTGAGAAGAAGTATGATTAAGGAATCCTTCTCCAATTAATGTACATACAATGATGAAATAATAATGTACATATAATGTGAGAATAATATAGTAGATGTAATGAGGAAATAATATTGTACATGTGAAAAAAAATGTACATGTAACACGAAAATAATGATAAAGTAAAGAAATATGTTTTATGAGTTCTTCTTATGTGGATGACCCTAGATGGAACTATGGTTGGTTTGGAAAAACCCTAGCAGGTCAAGGGACATAGAAACCCCAGGAGATAGGGTGTAGTCTCTAACCCTTACATAAAAACCTAATCATGAGAAATGAGAATAGTGTAGGTGAAATAGAAACCCTACCCATGTGGACCCAATTAGGGTAAGAGGAAATAGAGAATAAAAATGTTTTTGGTAACCCATGCATTAAGGATGCATGTGAAAGAATATGAATATAAATGAGGTCAAATGACCCGGTCTCCCATTCATGCGTGCATGTGGAGCATGACATTCATCTAAAAAGGTTTTAAGAAAAATAAGAAACCAATGGTCATACATGAAAATCAAAAAATGAATATAACTTGCTCATCACCTTAATGCTATGTTGATAGGTATTTTCTGAATGCTCAAAATACAAGTATGCACTATCATAGTAATATAGGCATATGAGGCCCAAATGTCAAACACATGGAAACGTTACTTTAGCAACTATTACTAACTGTAGTACGAGCAGTTTAGTCTGAAGTAACCTGGGTGATTTGTTGAATTATCTAAACAAAAAATCTAAACTATGGTTGTTGTTCTCAGTCTTAGTGAATTCCTTTTGATAATGGTTTCACCATAGTTAACATTGCATATTAATCCTATTACATTAATAAAAATCTCTCCTAGCCTTGGATTAAGAGTTTGTAGCAAGAATTACCCACACTTGTGGTGTAATTCACTACCTATCTAATACCAACCCCATGACAGTAATGATTGTGTTATTAGATATGTGCTTTAGAGAATGCTCTGGGTAATCTCCTCACATTGTTAACCCAACTTTCCCAAAGGATTTTATGAAACATGTATCTCTATGAAGTTCTAACTATTAATTTTCCTCTTTCAAGTAATTAACAGTTCAAGTACTATCTATGGTGATTGTAACGCCTGGGCCCACTGCCCAAGGCTCTAGTAGAGTTTCAGGAATGACGACTGACCCCACAGACCACCACTAGCCTTAACTGCATGCTTTTTGTCCACTCACGCGCAAGCCAGGAGCAACTTCCCGACTGGTCACCCATCCTAGTACTACTACAAGTTGAGCACGCTTAACTATGAAGTTCTTTAGAGATGGGCTCCCGGAAAAGGAGGTGCACCTTCGTGATATGGGTAGTCCAATCATTCCTTTTAAGATCATGTTATCCAAGCCTCAAATCCTGGGATGTTACAGTCTCCCCCACTTAGACTCTTGACGTCCTTGTAAAGGCTCAACTATAAGGCCTCATGATCTCTTCCCCATTTCAGTGCAGACCCACAATGGCCCATGGGCACCCAGCTCCCCATCACATAATACCAGCGCAAGGATGGCTACGTCAACCATGGACAACCCTTTCCTACATGCCTGGACCGCACGGCTCAAGACTGGCATGCCATGCCCATGTGGGCCCCACCTACTGGAGGGGAATCGGCTCTGATACCATTTGTAACGCCTGGGCCCACTGCCCAAGGCTCTAGTAGAGTTTCAGGAATGACGACTGACCCCACAGACCACCACTAGCCTTAACTGCATGCTTTTTTTCCACTCACGCGCAAGCCAGGAGCAACTTCCTGACTGGTCACCCATCCTACTACTACTCCAAGATGAGCATGCTTAACTATGGAGTTCTTTAGAGATGGGCTCTCGGAAAAGGAGGTGCACCTTGGTGATATGGGTAGTCCAATCATTCCTTTTAAGATCATGTTATCCAAGGCCTCAAATCTTGGGATGTTACAGTGATCAAGCACAAATAGTTCATTTATTCTCATAGAAATAAATCTAGAAATTAAGGGAAATTGATGAATTAATGCATTAGAGTCAAATACAATGCATAACTGGGTACTTCCATGTCCTAAGGAACATGGGGATTAACCCCTCATGATTTCCATTATCAAAGACATCAAAGGAGAAAGAAAAAATGTGGAGAACATGAAGAACCCCTGAAGTAGACGGTTAAAATGACCCCTTCTCATGCACGTTCAGTATGCTACCTTTCGGCTACAATTCTATCAGCTAGAAATGCTCGGATCATTTGATTTGCCTCCTTCTCTATCTCCTCCTCTTGCTCTCTGTTGTCATACAATGGAAAAAGACAAGATCCTTAGGTATATCCGCAACTCCACTTAGTCATAGGCATGACTTTGGGGGAGTTAAAACCTCAGTCATCGAATCACACCAAGCCTTCATATCTTCCTGATCCCGATCTATTAGTACTACAGATTGGATGTTGGTACTACCAACTCCTCTAAGTTTGTGGTCAGCTGTCAGTACTACCGACAGTTTGTCAGTAGGTACTGAGTTGCATCGATAACTTTCTGACAAAATGATGTAATGTCATCGATAGTATTGGCAGTCCCGTCAGTACTACTGAGTCTTTTCAATTCATTTCCTCGCCAATACTGAGCAAGTGTCGATATCATAGACTCCAAAGTCAATAGTACCAAGTTGTGTAGATTCTCGTATCCTCCTAAAATGCATAAAATTTGAACATAAACTCTAGAAAATTACTAAATCACTTGGAAACATTAAAATTATGCATATTTGATGATAATGAGTATCATAGGCTAATATAGTAAATCATACACAATTAATATGATATTTGACCACAAAGTGCACAAAATCAATACAAAATAGCCTGTGAAAATGACAAATAAATAGTGCATCAAACTCCCCTAAGCTTAAATGTTGCTCGTCCTTGAGCAACATACTCTCGGATATGTTTGAGACAAGTCAACAAAAGGATAGAATAATATGAATATCAATTCTCAACTATCCCCACTTGGCAGTCCCAAACCGGCTCTCATTAGTCAATGAACAATTAACCACTCTTTAGCGACCAAAAACAACCATAAAAGATATTCACCCTTAGATCAATGAACACTATCAAAAGAGAACTTAACATTATACTTAGTCAAGCATTTTCTTGGTGCATTATGTGATTCCCTAATCTACATTGCTCTTCCTAACTACCAATCTACTTTGAAGTAGTTCTCCATATGATCATTAATGAGGGGAAAAATCATATAAGTGGCCTACCAATAAGAGAAATGGATGGTATGAAATGGGTGAAAATTGAAGAATCAAAAGTACACCCAAATCATTTATACATAATAAAACATGATGAACCTATATGGTGAAAAGAATAAAAAATTGTATGGGTCCTAGTGCCTACTTTTTCAGAATAAAATGATGCATGAATAAAGAAATCTCATAAACTAAGTGAGAATGAAGGAAGAAAGCAATAGAATGTGTCATGTGGATTTCTTCATCTCTTTATGAAGAGTTAAGGTCATACCTTTCTACCTCATAATTTTGAAACATTAACTACTTTTTTTTCTTCATTTATTAGCCCATGGTTTTAGCTTGATTGACATTATGCTTGGGCTTTTACTACATATCATTCTTTTTTTTTCTTTTTTTTTATTCTCAGGTGTGGAGGTATATCCCTACACTCAACTTTATAAAAAGAGACTAATATCGAAATGATAAACAAAAATGAATGCTATCGAATGCATGTAATCTATATGAATTTGTTTATGCAACTAAAATGGTATGCAAAAAAATTGTTGATGCATACATGTGTGTTTTTCTTTTCTTTTTTTAGAATGCGATAAAAGTAAGATAACTATCATGTAACCTATTCTTCCATGCAATGTAACAAGAAAAAAAATAAATAGGAGTACTTGTTCATCTTAAAGTGGTGATTCAATAATGAGTGAAGGATGGGTGGAATCACATACTTAAGAGACAAAGCCTTTCCTGAAAATATGATACATCCCTCTCTAATGACCTGTGACAGGGTAACCTTATTATTTCTTTCTTAGATTTCAATTTAAGGTCCCGTTAATTGTTTAAACTAATTACGATCAAACCCCATCTTCATCCACATTTCATGAATATCTAAGACATCCATTCATATTAAATGTCCTTAAGCTGAATAACCCAAACACTTCCTCTAAGTGGTGCAACACAAGAAAATTTGCATCATCATCATCATCATCATCATCATCATCATCATCATCATCATCTAAGCCTCAATCCCAACTATGTTGGGGTCGACTACATGGATCCTTTGTTTCCATTCAGCTCTATCATGGGCCATATTCTGATTGAGATGTAGAGATTCAAAATCTCTCTTTATAAGCTCATCCCATGTTAATATAGGCCTTCCTCTTCTTCTATTTATAGTGTTTGGCTCAATAGAATTGCTTCGTATAGGCACACTAGTTGGTCTGCGTAGCACATGTCCGTACCATCTGAGACGACCCTCATGCAACTTGTCCTCAATGCTCGCCACCCCCACTTTATTCCTGATATAGTCATTTCTCAAGCAATCTTTTCTTGTCTTCCCACACATCCATCTCAGCATACGCATTTCAACCACGTTCATCTTGTTGAGACCTTGTTTCTTCACCTCCCAACATTCACTCCCATAGAGAATGGTTGGTCGTATAGCTATTCTATAAAACTTACTTTTTAACCTGAGAGGGATCTTCTAATCGCATATTCATACTCCAATTGCACTCCTCCATTTCAACCATCTTGTAGTGATTCAGTGACAAACATCATTTTGGATATCCCCATATATTTGAATAATAAAACTCAAGTAACATAATTTATCACATTTTGGTATATCTACTATGTCCAACTTGGCTCCATCATTCACACTGCGCGTTAGCTGAAACTGCAATGCATATACTTAGTTTTGCTCCTGCTAATCATCAATCCATTTGATTCCAATGCCTTTCTCCAACATTCAACTTTATCATTCAATCCATCTTTAGTTTTGTCAATAAAAAATATCATCAGCAAAGAACATACACCAAGGAATATCATCCTGAACATTCTTTGTCAACTCATCCATAACAAGAACAAATAACTATGGGCAGAGTGTGGATCCTTGGTGTACCCCAACTATGATAGGAAAAGTTGGTGTCTCTCCTCCAGGAGTCTTGACACTTGTAGTAGAGCTATCGTACATGTCTTTGATCAAGTCAATGTATTGGATTGACACACCCTTTTTCTTCAAAACCATCCAAAACACTTCTCTGGGTACTCGATCATAAGCCTTTTATAGATTGATAAACACCATATGAAGATCTCTTTTTCTTTGTCTATACTTCTCCATAAGTCTCCTTACCAGAAAAATAGCATCTGTTGTTTATCTTCCAGGCATGAAACTAAATTGGTTGTTTGTACATGCGTTATAGATCTTAACCTCTTCTCAATAATCCTCTCCCAAAGCTTCATTATGTGACTCATCAGCTTGATACCTCTATAGTTTGTACAACTCTAAATGTCACCTTTGTTCTTGTAGATGGGGACTATAATACTATTTCACTATAGCAAACACTCACATTAGTGGCCTTTTAGAAATGCCACTAAAAAAAAATAAACGCCACTAAACATGTTTAGTGGCATTTGTTGACACATAAAAAAATGCCTCTAGTACCAATGCCACTAGAAAGATAGTGGCGTAAGTTGTAAATGCCACTAAATGTTTGTGTTTAGTGGATTCCAATAAATGCCAAATAAAGACCACTAAAACATCATTTAGCATTTATAAAAAAAACCACTATCCATCAATTGGCTTTTATACAAATGCCACTATTTTGTATTATGTTGGTGTATGAAAATGTTCTTATTGAGTTTAATGGCGTATAAAAAAAGCCACTAATGACTACTAGTTCTGTATTACTACATTTTCATGGCTTTTAGTCATTCAGTTTTCAATTCATTATCATTATTTCTAAATGAATGTCAATTGTAGATGAACTCACTTTTATGAAAGTATGAATACTTTTTATTTATAATCAATGGAGAATTACATGGGGAGGACATTTTACCTTGCCCCTTATATTGAATTACATGGGGAGGACATTTTACCTTGCCCCTTATATTGAATACACCACCAATGTTTACTGCTGCATTTTATGATTTGCAAAATCTTCTTGCTGAACAACATGACATACATGATGTCTTCAACATTGATGGAGCTGGCTCAGCAACTACTGCTGTATCTGGTCTCATATTGCCTGGTTCCTTGAGATGGCGAGTGCGTAATATGCTCCTTGGTTCTGCACTTGGAGCTGCCTTTTGCTTTTCACTCGGTTGGGCCCATCTAAAACTTGTAGAGAAGGCAGATGAGCGGAGTGTAGTTCCGTGGGCATATGATTCTAGTGAAAGTGATGCAGGAAGCAGGGTGGGTGCGGCAATTGAAAGGCTTGAAAGTAGCCTCAGAAAATAATTCCTACACACCATTGGCATCAAATCTAGAAACAGTTAAAAAGTGACTTATCTTTTATTTGTATCATGCCAGCAAAACACAAGTTAAATTAAGCTTTCTTTTTGATCATTTACTTCCACCTACTGTAAGTGTTTTGATTGGTTATGTGCTTGTAGTTACCAGTTTCATGTATCTAGCAATGCATAAGGTAGCATCTCAGCCGTGAAAAGTGTGTGAATTATAGCGTCAAATGGATAGAGCTAGAGATCTTTGTGGATAATAAGATGATCCTTTTTCCATTATAAAAAATCATTATCAAGTTGAACAATTAAGGAAAAACAAAATCCAAAGTATCAATGATTGTCCCTTATTGATTAAGAATAAGAGGGAAATATGATCATGGTAAAATAGAGAACAAAGAAAACAAGTAAGAAGGCATTGTACCTTCCAGTCACTAGATCCCTATTCAAATCACTATCATAGCAGTGCGGTTGAGCTCCAGATCTCCATTTTGGTCTTCCTATCTCTTGATCTCCATCGTTGTAGGTTCCAAATCTTTGCATCCATCATTCTATCTCTACTGTGTGGTGCATTACAATGCACAACAATCTTGACACAATCAAGGTATAAGGAAGGGTGATCACTTGGTTCCCTACAAGCATCATGATTTATAACCAAAGAAACAACTCTTTAATACTGAGAGAACAATTTTAGAATCATATAAAATATATAGTGATAAACTTTGATAGTCCCAATAGTTTTCACACCTAACAGATTTCAATGGCATGACTGTTCAGCCTTACTTGACAGCTCACATCATTCTCCATTGGGCTCATAGCTTCGTAGAGATGAGACTACCGAACATATCTTTTAAAAGCACTAATGTGGACAGAAAAGAATGTAGGTGGTGTGTTCCTCAGGTGGGCTACATAAAAATCACTGTGGATGCAACCTTTATAGTTGATAAAAGGGTGCAGTTGGCTGCTGTGTTTAGGAATCATAGCAACAAGGTGATAGCTAAGTCCAAAGCCTCAACCTAAGTCCAAAGCAAAAAGTTAAACAAAAAATACATGTATCCTTGTTCTAGATGGTTAAAAAAAACATAATGAAGGTGCTTGTTTAGTGTAAAGCAGCAAATAATAAGGGCTTGTTTAGTGTAAAGCAGAAAATAATAAGGGAAAATAATTTACCTGCTGACTCATCTCAACAATTCCACCTGCATTATCAACAATAGGTCCAAACATATCCATAGTCAATACATATGCAGCAGTACTCAACATCCCCATGGTTGCAACAACAGTCCCAAAAAGACCACATGTGGGATTTCCAATTTCATCTACTAGGTAGAGATGATAGATACACTGATCTCCAGAACTAGAAGAGCTATAGATTCTAAACCTCTGGTGCAACAAGTGGCCTAATACAGAGCAGCTGCAACATCCATGTCGAATCCACCAACAAACTAACTGACAAATGGCCAAGCAAACCTTTCTTTCTTGCTTTGCAATTTCATTTTCCTTTGATAGCTTCCTCTAAGGGCCTAATGCAATTTCATGCTCTTCTCAGGTTTTAGCTCTGAAATCAGAAAAAACCATTACCAAAACAAACTTTTAGGAATTGTTAATTCCTCTTCCAAGTTGTAGCAATAGAATTGCAATGTTCATCAAAAAATCTCACTAGTACATGATTACAGTTAGCATGACAGTACATTGGTTCATCAAAAAAGAAATTTACATTCAATCTCTATCAAAGCAATGTTCATGTTACATTCCAGCTCTAGTATATGAACCATCAAAGCTAGACATAGAAGAATAGAGATTTACCTATCTATACAAATCAGATGTGTACAGTGGATGGTTGGTTTTCATGTTCCTAGCTTGTAGCACATAATTCTTTTGTCATTGGTTCATTATCCAATGTATAAGTGAACAATATAACAAGGTCCATAATAAGCACACCATTCAGATTTATATACACTGCATTAGCAATCAAACAACTAGATTAGAATAGGAATTAAAACAACAACCTATATATGAAGGTGTAAGGAATTTGACAGCCAATCACATCATTTTTCTATATTATTTTTCCCAATCCTAGTGGTTCTCAGGAGTCCAATTGTCGAATTGCCCATCAGTTTTGCAATTGGGTCATGGAAGATATGAGGTGAGGAACTACCACGTTTAGAAACACCATCACAACTCTGAATAGACTCTACTCACAATAAGCAAATAGGTTTAAAAACCTTAAACTAGAGGGTAGGATAAATAGATGTAGCCTCCTAGAAGTTTAAAGAAAAACATGTGTGAAATAGACACCTTAACTGAAATGTCTAAGTATATTATTGTAGTTCATGCAATATACAACAAATAGTTTGTAAAATATGTACTGACTTCAGTGAATTAGGCAATAAATATGGGGCATGTGCATATGTTGTTTGATATGTCTTCCAAGATGTAAGTAACTAGTAAATCGTGTTATGTAGGACTTTAAGGTGTTGAGAAAGAATGGAAGAACATACCTGATCAAATTCCTTTGAATGATGTGCATGTTCCAAGCCTTTCACCTTTGTAAGCATGGTATAATACTTTAAAAATGAGGGGCACAAAGTCCTCAAAACAAATTTAATCCAATTTCCATAATTGAATGCATCCAATTTAAAAATCACATTTTGGAATCTGAAGGACAGTACATTTCAGATGGCACTGAGAATAGCTTGAAGTTCAGCTTGAGAAATGATCCATGAACTTGGGAAAGCTGTGGAAGTGAATATCACTTCAAAGATCGTTGCTGAATAATCTTTGTATTTCCTGAACCCTAGAGAGTAAAGACACAAACAATTAGGGAGAATATTACCACATTTGATATAATGGTTACTAATATGTAATTCGTCCATAATGTAATGGTAGCACTCATGATATAGGGAGAATATTATCACATTTGATAAATGGTTAACCTCATATCTCATAAAATTCATGATGCAGTGAGTTTAAAAGAGTTTCAATCTTTAATGGTACCATATCAAACAATTTTATGAACTTTAAGTAGGAGAAAAATAATTGATCTTGATGGAGAATCTCATTCACCTTCATTATTTTCTTCAAGGTAGAATATATGGCATGTATACAGTAAAATGAGCACTGGAAGTTTGTGCTTCATTTGATCCATATCCATATTTCAATCCTATGCATTTGTACAACCACACCTTGTACAACCACAGTCCAATAACTGGTGAACTATAATTTGTATGCATTTGTACAACCACTCTCCACACCTTGTACAACCACACCTAAGACACAAGTAGAGCAACATAGAACACCCCAGATAGGAAAAATGAACACAATGACATAGATTTGAGCCCAACAAAAATAATGGGATGAAAAACCCATACATATGCTAAGGAGTCAAAATTCAAAACTTACAACAACTATTGATGGCTTGTCTGACTGCCCAGGGCTCCCATGGGACACATCCATTCTTAGTATAATAGTTGGCACTTGCGAGATCTTTGACATGGATGGAGGATGCTCAGCTGTGGTGAACTTCTCTACGCATTGTGACACCTACAGACTTATTAGCAAAAACAATGAGGTAACTTCAAGCTTGAAAATTAGTTGAAACATAAGACAATATCACAAGCATAGGTACTTATCACATAGAATGCTTACATAAAACCTCAAATGACTTGGAATTCTTGACATTTAGAGATATATTGTCCAAGTCATGTTGTGAGCTAGTATCATAATAACGGGTACAACCACACCTTATACAACCAATCATGGTATACAACATCAAATGACTTGGAATTCTTGACATTCAATCCTCTGCATTTGTACAACCACACCTTATACAACCAAACTCCAATAACTTGTGAACTATAGTTTTTATGCATTTGTACACCCACACTCCACACCTTGAACAACCACACCTAAGATACAAGCAAAGCAACATAGAACACCCCAGATAAGAAAAATGAACACATCGACATATAGATTTGAGCCCAACAAAAATAATGGGACGAAAAACCCATATATATGCTAAGGAGTCAAAATTCAAAACTTACAATAGCTATTGATGGCTTGTCCGACTGCCCAGGGCTGGCATGGGACACATCCATTCCTAGTAAAATAGTTGGCTCTTGGGAGATCTTTGGCATGGATGGAGGATGCTCAACTGTGGTGAACTTCTATGCACACTGTGACACCTGAAGGCTTATTCAGGATCTCATTCGTTGTGGAAACCTGAAGTGCGTTATTAGTAAAATCTTTTTATGTATTTCGTTTAACTAATTTAAATGAAATACATAAAAAGAATTTACTGACAACACACTTCAGGTTTCCACAACGAATGAGATCATGAATATGCCTATGGGTGTCACATTTCACAGAGAAGTTCACCACAAACATGAGCATCCTCCATCCATGCCAAAGATCTCCCAAGTGCCAACTATTATACTAGGAATGGATGTGTCCCATGGGAGCCATGGGCAGTCAGACAAGTCATCAATAACTGCTGTAAGTTTTGAATTTTGACTCCTTAGCATATTTTTCGTCCCATTATTTTTGTTGGGCTCAAATCTATATGTCATTGTGTTCATTTTTCTTATCTGGGGTGTTCTATGCTGCTCTGCTTGTGTCTTAGATTGTCAGCTCTCGAGATTGGCCTTTAATCTCCAAGTACAGAGCTGCAGTTAACAGAGGATCATTACCCTAGTTATTGGCTTTTAGGGCCTGCATCACAACCACATGTTACAGAAAGGGTATTATTTTAGATGGAGGGGGTAAATGAAAAAAGAAAAATATACAAATGCTATTTTAACAATTAAGGGAACAGGGAGGAACCCACATTACTAAGAACACCCATTCTTTCTTGAGGCTTCTGCCTAGACTTCTCAACCAGAGAAGACCTCTGAAATGTTGACAATGACTTAGTGTGCCTCTGCAAAAGGAAAAACACCAAGTTATGTTAGTTAGTGGCCAAAAACAAAAAAATAATTTATTAACTAAACTGGCAGAACAAAAGACCATGCTATATTATACTTAGTACCAAAAACAAAATATTGAAAAACAAGACAGTGAGAAAATAGAACAACACTCGTAGAATTAACACACCTCAATAGGTACATAAGTGGGTCGCTTGGGCCTCCCTACATTAAGGCAAGGCAGAGGGTCTGAATACTTGAGCTCTATCTGATGATGTTTTCTGAAATAATCAGAGACAAGTAGTGTCATAATATTACTTGTTTCATTCTAACAACTTGTTTTCCTTTACATATATAAAGTCGTGTTTCATCCACATACAAGCACAACTCAAATGAATTACCCAGAAGGTAAGATCTGAGACCTCAAGAGATGTGATACCTCAAGATAAACATCGATGTCACCTATATCTGTGTGAGGGCACATATCTATAAGAAACTTGGAACAAATTTCCTTGGAAATACAAAAAATATTTATGCATGGCAGATCTATTCTTTCAGGCAATGGGTGGACATATCACATTATTCCCAAAAACCATGTACATATAAAAAATACCCCTGCCTACAAAGAAAATATTTCAAAAAAGTATTTCTGCATAATAAATTGCCCTGAAAAGAACCAATAAATATATGAATAGTCTCATTTAAAATGTTGCAACAACTAGTCTAGGATTCATCAAAATGTTGGGTGGAGCTTGAAGATTGTAGTGTGGTTGCTAGAATCTTGATCCCTATAGTGTTATGATATCCTCCAACATGTGATCAAGTAATGAAAGAAAAATTAATATTCCATAAGAAATATATCATGATCTAACATGATGTAAGTTGGATATGAAGCCCACAAATATGAAGCACCCACAATATGCATTCCTGCTTATATAAGCAATTGCATTCCAAGATATTATCAAACAGAATCAAACCTGCATAGGTTGGGAAATAGAAAATCATGGTATACGATGTGTGGCTTCCATACAAAAGGGACAATTACCCTTTTACTAGTAGTAGTTTTTACATTAAAAAAGAATTATTCAGTCCACATCACCCATCCACATTAGTTGTAAATTTTACATATCCAAACCATAATAATCCATTTACCAGCTGAGTAATTACAAAATGGAAAGAAATGGATCAAATAATCGTAACTCATTTTCAACTAAAATTTTCATCCGTACCCACAAACAAGAAGCTAAAACACTGCTCACAGCTAAAAACCACAAACCAATCATAATGCGTGTATCATCCATAATACTAAGATTCTTCATAACAAAATTAAAAGTAGGTCAAAACAAAATAGGATTGTTTTTTGGAAACATTGTCTATGACAATGGACATGAAACACCATTACTTTGGATCGGCATGTACAAATAACAAATTGGATTAAATAAAAACAACTATAGCTCTCCTCTCTTTAGATAGTATTCAAGAATGCAATTAAATTTAAACTTCAAGTCCTGCAACAAATGGAAACAACTTTAGATACTACTTTTGTTTTCAATTATGTAACAGTATAAGCAATACTTTATGCTCACCTTGGCAACATATGTGTTTTCGGCCAAGCTATGACGTTTCCAACACCATCATCAACATATTGATATTGATCATAAGGTCTAACTAGAGGATCTTTGCCCAACAAAGCAACCTCTACAAAAACCACAACAAATGATGAGCCTAAAATTGCACCTCCCACCCTTTTCATGGGGTCAACCTCAGAGACTCGACCGAATGCAATTCTAGTATATGGATCTGTAAAACTCAGTAGATACACATCCTAGAAACAAAATATAGTTTACATAACAAATTTATATAAATGTAAAATGAAGTGCAATTCACAGTAATACAAACATACTTGTCCCTTCTTAAATGATGAATGTATTATATGGAGTGGAGTTTGCATTGATAAGTTTGTCTGCACAATTATTTTATTTTTGTCATAAGTCCATAAAAGTCAACATGGAAAATAATTGATACCACACATCTTGTATAAAATGTATTCATAATTGGCCAATGCCAACATGCTGTGCTTGACTATTTCCTGCTCTAGTTAAGGCAAGTAACTCCTCTAATTTTTGGTTGAATTCATCCTTTCGTTCTTGAAGTTTTGCATCAAATTCCAATCGTTGTTCTTCAAGCTTATCCTGGAAATGCTTCCTTTGCACTTCTTCAGCTTCTCATGATTTACGATTCTAGCCCCAGATATCAGAAGGTGATGGTCGAAGTCCATAACCATGAACTTATCCTAGTCTCTCTTCTCCCATAACATGCCTATAAATTTCATCTGAAGTAACATCAGGTTGTTTTCTTCGCAACTCTTCTCCTACCTCAGAAAAGTTTTCCTACATATAACAAATCATATGAGATGCAATTTATACCAAATATATACCTCTATGAAATTAGTATATGTAACATAATACTATAGGATATTATGTGTTGTACCAAAATTTTGGCGGATTCAACATCAACTATGCTCACATCTTTTTTACGATGAGTTTTCTCAAAAAACATTATGGGATCCACTTCTCCGCCTATTTCCTTCTCCATATTTATCATTCAAACAAGGTTATTGTAAACATAAAATTAACGGATGCCATCAAATTGTCTAAATGGATCACAAAATTTACTAACTTACATCATATTTCAGACATGCAAACGACTTGGTTCCTATTGTGTGGCTAACCTTTTGAAATTTTCTGCTTGTTTGGTTAGTTATAGACTTCCTCTATGGAAAACATTGCAATATTGTGCATAGTAATTATCTGTGCGGTACTGTAAGTATCAACGAATAGAAAAAATAATATTACCTTTCCTTTATTACTCCTATAATAATCGACAAGAAATTTCCAATGTGAATTGTCCACGCGGGGAACAACTTGTTCAAGTTGTTGTTCGTATGGACTATCTTCTTGGAAGCATAGTCTCCTTAACTCGCACTTGTTGTCCTTCCATTTCTTTCCTAGTGTCTTCATTGTCCACTCCTTCAGATCTGAATCCATTGTGAATTTACTCTACCGACATAAAGGATATCAATCAGAAGCCTCATTTAACCATTTAAAAATAAAATTTAATAATACACCTTCACAAAATTCCATATAGAATCTTTTTTATTTGCTGGAAATTGTCTCCAGTCCTCATAGTTTAGTGGACAAAGATTGGGATCTCTTGCAATGGTTGTCAGAAAACTTGATAAGTGACATTGGTTTTCACCTACTGGTTGTCCAAATTGATTTTTCTCAATGAGAATTGGATCATCGGGCTTTCTTTTCCAAACTTTCAAACATTGTGTTCGGCCACATGCTCGATGTTTTTGACCTAAGCATTCATTCATAAAGGATAAAATATATATATGCAAAATTATATATGATTAAATGTAGCACTATAAATACAATGATATGAATGAAATGATTACCTAGCCCATCAGAAGGTGTTGTTGTAACATTCAATGACTCAACATGGTGATCATAGATGTCATTTTGGTCCATGCTATTAGGAAATACATTGCTATTTTGGTTACTGGCAGCTCTATTCTCTACAATTCTTGATTGAATAGACACGGAAGCATTGACATTATGTATACGGGGTACCTGTGAATTTCTTGATCTTGTAACTTTATCACCACTTTCTTTGTCGTGCTAATTTTGGAACCTTGTTCCCATCTCCTTTTTAATTGTGCATGTTTGAGAGGATTTCAAACCACCAACCATATTAGAGTCTTGGGGAGATGTGGCTGATTGGGCATTTTTTGCAGAGCTAGTAGCGATGTTATTGAATTTGTTTGGTCAATATTTTTGAACTAAGCATTCATTCATAAAGGATAAAATATATATGCAAAATTATATATGATTAAATGCAGTACTATAAATACAATGATATGAATGAAATGATTACCTAGCCCATCAGAAGGCATTGTTGTAACATTCAAGGACTCAACATGGTGATCAGAGATGTCATTTTGGTCCATGTTATTAGGAAATACATTGCTATTTTGGTTACTGGCAGCTCTATTCTCTACAATTCTTGAATGAATAGACACGGAAGCATTGACATTAGGCACACGGGGTAGCTGTGAAATTCTTGATCTTGTAACTTTATCGCCACTTTCTTTGTGGTGCTAATTTTGGAACCTTGTTCCCATCTCCTTTTCAGTTGTGCATATTTGAGAGGATTTCGAACCACCAACCATATTAGAGTCTTGGGGAGACGTGGCTGATTGGGCATTTTTTGCAGAGATAGCAGCAGTTTTATTGAATTTGTTTGCTCTATCATTACGAATTTCAGTTGGAAGGGAAGCTAAATTATTTTTGGAGCAATTTGAGGATGATATGTTCAAAGATTGCCAACAACCATGTCAATTAATGCTAGGTAAATGAGTTGTCATACAGGAGTCATTGTTGTTGTTCTTATCATTGCTTGTGGCTGTCATGTTATGGCAGTTGTCACTGTATTGTTCTCTCATCCTGAGTATATCAAGTCACATAAAAATGAAGACATTTAGAAAAATATTGAACAACATAATAACAATTTTATTAATAATATTTAAAAATGAAACACATATATTTAATCAAATATAATTATAAACAACAATAGAGACAAGGATAAATATTACAAGAATAATGTCAGACATGCAAAATGGATACACCTAGCTAGAGCACAATGTGAGACAGAAAATTAAAGATATACATTGAGCCAAAAAAGGCTTATTTAAGTCAAATATTAATGACAAACAAAAAGAAACATTGGCTTCTATTTTGTAATCTTCTCATTCAAAACAGTCATCATCATCACTTTGAGATACACTTTCATCATCCTACTGAATTCAGGATTGGTATTTTTTAGTTGTTGAACTAGCAATAGTAATTCCTTCCATATCCAATCTAACTATGTCACAATTAGTATCTTCATCCTCTGATGTCATTGATGGCCCATCTCGAGTTTCACCTTGCACATAAGCTTAGACATTCTCAATACAAGATTGTTCTTCCATGTTGAACATATCCTGTGGGGCAATCTTTACAGCAAAATGCCACCCTTTTGTAGTGACATCTTCTAAATAAAATACTTGTCCAACTTGAGATGCCACTACAAATGGTTCTCCTATAGTTTGAAGGCATCTCAAATTAACAAGAGTCAACCCATGTTCATCATGCTTGATTCCCCTCGTTGAGTAGATGTCCACCCAACACTTAAATAATGTCACCTTAAAGTGTTCATAATAATTGAGCACAATAACATCCTTCAAAAGACCATAGTAGGTTACATCTTTAGTAATTGGATTGCGGTCAATGGTTTGAGAATAAAAATCAGTCTTAGCTACCAGAAAGACTCCACTATTTTGTGTTGTTTGATTTGCATCTTTTGTCTTGGTATGAAATCTGTGACCATTGACAACATAGCCCTTGTACTTAATGGCCAGTTGATGTGGACCTTGAGAAAGAAACTTGATTTTATCATTCACCATATCTGTTCTTAGGAGTGTCTCAATATAACAAAAGAAAAGTTTGTTAGACTTTATTCATGAAGCATAACTAATTTAATTCCCACAACTAAACTTACATGTTCCTTAAACCATCCATCAAATGAGTTACTATGTATTCTTTGAACCTCCTTTAAGGACTTCTGAGGATGTTTTTGCCTAATGATATCATAGTGCATCCTGAATACAAAATAAGTGCAATATGTTATTAGAATATGTTATAGCATTTTATTAATAGAAGACAGTTGACACTAACTTACTTAATGTAGGGTTCAATTGCTTCACAATTGAATAGTACATACTTATGGGATTGTTTCAATATATGTTCGTCCAAGACACATGTTACCATTTTACCAATACCACGACCTACTGTCGAGAAAATAGACCAATCATCACTGTCAAGTTTTGGCTCATTTTCCAAATTTGCTTCGTCAATATCATTTCTATTTGGCAATTTAATTTTGTTTCAACTCCATCCAAGTATCTTGAACAAAAAGTTAGACACTCTTCAGCTATATATCCTTCAGCTATTGATCCTTCTGGATATCTTTTATTACGAACATATCCTTTTAGGGTCATCAGATACCTAATAACAAAGTTGAGGAAAATATTATGACAAATTACATTCCAATAGGTAAAGTCATCACGAGGTGTGAAATGTTACCTTTCAATTGGATACATCCAAAGATACTGAACAAGGTCGGCTATCTTAGCTTCATAAGAGAGATGGACTGATAGATGCACCATTATGTCAAAAAAACATGGAGGGAATATCTTCTCCATCTCACAAAGTGTAACAGCTATTGCATTTTCCAATGTAGAAAAATCATTTGGATCTATGACTTTAGTGCACAACCTTTGAAGATAGTGACAAAGATTAATAATACATGACTTAGCATTCTTACTGGGTAAGGACACAGTGACAACTAATGGCAAAAGTTGTTGCATCAACACGTAATAATCGTGACTTTTCATTGGTAGCATCTTCTGATCCTTTGACCGTGCACATCTAGATATATTAGATGCATATCCGTCTGGAACTTTGACAGATTTTAGGAGGTTGAAAAATAATATTTTTTCATCTTTTTTCATTGTATAGCAAGCCGGAGGTAGGATGGTATATTTACCAACAATTTTTGGATGAAGCGAAAATCTTATTCCCATATCCTCCGAATCCTTCCTTGCATTCAAGTTGTCCTTACTTTTATCTTTCAAACCTAGAAATGTTCCAACAATACTCTCACATATATTCTTCTCAATGTGCATGACATTGAGATTGTGCCTTACAATGTTATTTTTCCAATATGGTAGCTCAAAAAATATGCTTTTCCTTTACCAATTGTGTGTTGAATCCTTACCTCTTGGCTTTTTCTTACCAATTACAGTTCTTCTGTCCTCCAATTGTGACAAGATTTGAGCTCTAGAAGGAGGTTTATGTGGACACCTAAATTCTTACTCATCGTCAAATGCCTTCGCTTCTTTTCAGAATCTGTGGCTAGTTGGCAAAAACCTACGGTGTCCTCTGTAGCAAACTTTATGACTATGTGGCAACCAATGTGAGACAGTATCTTTATTACAATAGGGACATGATTTGTAGCCTTTATTACTCCAACCAAATAGATGTGCATATCCTGGAAAATCACTAATAGTCCATAATAAAGAAGCACGCATCAGAAAGAATTCCTTGGTTCCAACATCATATTTATGTACACCAGTATCCCATAGTTCTTTCAACTCATCAATCAATGGACACAAGTACACATCTATATTTTTAGGTGAAGCTGGTCCAAGAATGAGTAGGGACAACATAAAATATGGTTTCTTCATGCACAACCAAGGAGGTAAATTATATGGAATAATCACAACAGGCCATGTACTATAAGAAGTACTCATTGTCCCAAAAGGATTAAATCCGTCAGTTGCAAGTCCCAATCGAATGTTTCTAGCATATGCAACAAATTCTAAATGCATCACATCAAATGTTTTCCATGTAGGTGAATCAACTGGGTGTCTTAACTTGTCGTCTTTTTCATATTCTTCTGAATGCCACCTCATTAAGGATGGGGTTTTTGATGACATGAATAACCGCATTAGGCGGGGTATAAGTGGAAAGTGTCTGAGCACTTTGATAGGTATTCTCTTGGGTTTTTTTGCAAGCTTGTCATCATCATCTGGGATTGTAATCGGTTTCCATCTTGATGCTCCACATGTATCACAGACGTCTTTATCAATAGAATCCTTCCAAAACAACATGCAACCATTTGGACAAACATGAATCTTCACATAATCTAAGCCCAACCCCGTAATCGTCTTTTTTAGCTCATAAAATGAATTAGGTAACTATTCTCCTTCTGGTAGCATCTTCTTAAAGAACGTAAGAAACATAGATGATGCTTTCTTACTCAAGCCATTAAGACAAACCAAGTGATAGAATTCTAGGATGCAGGTAAGTTTGCTATATTTCTTACACCCTGGATATAATTCTGTCTCAGAATCCTTTAACAAGATATAAATTTTTTTAGTATTGAAATGTTGATCACTAGATGGCTCCACACCTTCTGTATTTCCATCTTCACTGAAACTCGAAAAAGTATCATGCAACATATCTTGTAAATTTTCAGCATTAAGGAAATCTCCCTGATCAGTAGGAGCATCCATTTAAACATCGAAATCTTCACCATGAAAAGCCCAAGAAATATAGCTTGGTAAGAAGCCATGCCACATTAGATGGCTCAATGCAGTCTTTCTGGTGACCTGGTATACATTAGCACACTTTCTACATGGGCATACAATCTTGTATCCAATCGATGAATGGTCAAAAGAAAAATCCAAAAAATTTGATACTCCACATAAGTATTTATTGCTCGTTTGGTCATCCTCTGCTATCCAATACTTATCCATTCTATAAAAATAGTAAAACATATAACATATGAGTATGCATGTCATATTAAAAAAGACTATACAATATGAGAAAATACTAGTGTAATCATGCAACTGAAGTTCACGTGTGCCTGTCGGACTAGGCGGGTGCCTAATCATTTTTTGAAATACTTATAATAAGGATAAAAGAACATAGTTATAATAAGGATAAAAGAACATTTATAATGAAATTTATCAATAATTTGTAACATAATAGGATATGCATATTTCTTTTTGTTGTTTGGTTTCGAATGTGTCGTTAGATAGGATGGATTTGTGAATTTGGAACATTCATGGGAACACACACTTAAGTTATAAGCATTCATGTAGCAACTTTCAGTTCTATTCACTAATCTTTTTTTACATCCACACACAAGGGTGTACCCCTAAACAATAACTAAACAAAGGGGTTGGTGTACCCCTAAACATGCACACAATTAAAATAACTATTCATACAGACAAGTCTAGATACATAGACAACTAAATACTACACCGACATGGTCCCACATTAGTAACTTCGAGGACTTATCATTGTGGTGATCTTCTCCTGAAGTTCAGAAAAGAAAGCAACTATGAGTATTGATTGCTTTCAGACAAAAAGTGTAAACACAAATTTTTTGTCTTGACAATTATATTTGTTAATTGGACCTACCGTGGTCTTTTTGATGATTGTGCTTTGTCGCGGAGCTTCTCACTATATTCAGACAAATCTGAACTAACAGGGGCCTCATCATTAGATTCGTTCGAGCTGATATCCTCCATCGTGTGCTCATACCGCCGTAGATGATCGGGGGTCTCGCAGTTGATGTTGGTTATCCAAACTTTGATGGTATTATGGCCAACTAGATGGAGAAAAAGCTTGTCGCTATGGCCCACTAGCATCTTTCTAATCCAATCATGAAAACAAAATTTTGATACAAGATTTCCCGCCAAATCATACTCAACCTCGATAACGTGAATAATTGCCAAAATTTAGGGTCACTTCACCAGGCCTGTAGTGTCTTCCTTTTAGAAAATGCCAATGTTTGGGTATGGCTAGTTGGTTTAAGGAATGATCATCTAGGATGATGTCTAATTGTTCTTCAATAGGGAACATTAACATTGGCATAGAGTCCAAGTTCATAGTGACTGTTGTGGGTGTACAAAGACTGCATAATATTAGTATTAACAAATTGTAAGTACATATAACGATGTTATATATTTTTAGAAAAGTTGTATAACATCAATTAACCTTTTATTGCTTGTCATAACCAACTTTATTGTGGTAGACATGATAGCTTGAAAAGAAATCTAATAGAGGAGATCATGTCCTATATAGAGACTATATCTTTGCAATTGGTCCAATGCTCACTAATCCTTCTTTGAGAATTTCAATGAAGTAACTAGTATTTTCTATAATTTGATGTATCTTGGTATTTCATACAATGAGGTGACACTTATTATCTATTTTTTGAATCAACACTCATATTTTAGATTATCAAAGAGGTTAATGGTGTCTGGCTTATTTTGTATAGGTGTGAGACCTATTTAATTTGGAGTATCGATGCACTACTATAGAAGGTGTGAGACCTATTTAAAGAGGTTACTGGTGTCTTTCCAAACTTTTACTACAGTCTTCTACTTCTGTGTTTATCAAAACACTACTACAAGATATCTTATCATCTGATTATTTTGATAATACCACAAATTTTATGACAAGAATGATTCATCTAAAAATTGTAAATTTTCTAAATGAGTTACAAGAAGGATTCATCTAAAAATGGTAAATTTTCTAAATGAGTTATGTGAAGTTATTATTCTCTGACCTATATCTAAATGGGATAGATTCCTACCACTTTAGTTTTATGAGTACATGACACTATGTTTGAAATACTTTTTAAAAGGATAAAAGAGCATACTTATAATAAGGACCCAGACAAATTCTAATCATTTGGAACTGAATCAAAAAATGAACAGGAGCCTGGGTCCTATCCACCAGTATCAAAGGAGAATTTGTAAACCTCAAAACCACCAACATGGTTTCCAAACCTACAACCTCAGCTTCTACAAGCTCACCTACTAGAAACCTTTAGAACATATACAACCAGAAAGTATCAATGATTGCATGTATCAATGACTACAAAGTCTATCATGTTGCTTGCTTGGCACATTAAAGAGAGACATGTTCAGTTGTATTGGCCCAAGTGGAAAGAAAACCCTATTAGGGATAGGTCTAAATCTGACTCACAAGAACTATTTGGCAAAGGAGAGAAGCCCATCAATGCCTAGTACGACTCTGTGCCCTACAACTTTGTGCACAAATAAATTGGTTGTACACTACAACTTTGTGCACAGCTTAGACCAAATAGCTACCAAACTACATCTAATAGTAGAAAAGATCATCTCTTTAAGTTATTTATTCTTCTATATAGGTTACACGTGTTATCACCCTAAGATAAACATATTTATGATTTGGCTAATGTTGCACTCCATTAGTCTAAAATGTACTTATCTCAACTTGAGCCATCAAATCCAGAATATAATGTTGCACAAAGAGATTTCCATGAACCCACAAAGTTCACTTTGCCTACCTCATCTACAGAATGAGCCAAAGTATCCCACCAAAGATCATAGTGCCTCATCCTCACAATGAAAAGTCTGGCTGAACTTATAACATATATGGTACATATTTGTGTCATTAAATATCATAATCTTGAACATTTGTCTTACTTATCAATCAATAATGCATTATCAAATGTGTGCCTTATATATGTTTCACAACTAAAGCATAGAATAGCCTTAAGAAATCAATTTCTACTGAATTTTTTATGTTTCAGCCATGAAAAAATTCAGCTTGATGGTTTTAAGTCTGTGGTTCTTCCAAAAGTGATGTATGTTGAGCATCTTTTCATCAAAATTCTGCTTGAACCTGAATGATCACATGTAATGCACCTGGTATTACTACTTATTTTTTTCATTTTTGAGTCAAGTATTTGCTTGCAAACTACAAAAAAATATCCAAAGAAACATTTCTATTTTTACTATAAATATAATGGACTTTTCTGAGTCTGTGCTTTGATATCGCCTAGCTTGTTATCTAATTCTAGTTTCTACTAGCAGCATCTACTGGATGTAGCTTTACATATAAGAACTCTAATACAAAATGACACTATTCCATTTTTTCATGTTTCAATTAACTGGCATTGGATGTTCAACACTTAGAGAGAAAAAATATAACTAATATGTATGCATTGCTCTACCTATATGTATTTGTTGTCGGTCAAGTCTTCATGGTTGATACTAACATGTGAATATTTGATATTGGCCTTACATAGGCATCAACAACAACTATTTACAATTCTCACTGATTTCTCAGCAACCCAACCTACCAAAAAACTTTGAAAATATAGATATCATATGTTCATCTAGTCAAACGTCCTATTGGTGATGTGGAACCATTATTGACAACTTGATCAAACTTTCTCAAAAGAAATTCATCCACATCAAGCCTAATTATGCTTGATCCTGAAAAACCTTTTTCTTGAACCCAACTATAGATTGTTGAATTCTATTGACTTACGCAATCTTTATGTAGATATATTTCCCATGGAAGATTCAAAACTACAAAATTCTTAGAACTGACAAGACAAGCTGCAGGATGCTCAATATTATTAGGAAGCACATACCTAGATTCCCAGCAATACGTTGGCACAATTAATATTAGAATGTAATATAGAATCCATATATAAAGGTATAATAATTAATAATCACTAATGTTATATAAATGATAAGATGCGAAACATATCTTGACTAGCTCTCACAATAACAAATGTAAAAGACAACTATTTTCCTCCCTACATAATCCATTATGAGGAATATTTGAGGATCACAACCAGATTAAACACCTTTACATATAATTAAGCGACAATACTTTTGTAGATGTTGTTCTAAATAGGGATGGTAACACTAACAAGGAACATGGATGATCCAGATAAACTTAAGAAGCCTATTTGACTAAAGCTTACATAATTTCTATAATTAAAGGCTTTATAATATTTTGATTTATGGCTTCAAACTAATGATTAACCTATAACTGAAGATGGTCATAGAAAAGTTGCAGGTCTGTAAAAATCATTTTTACTGTGGCCGAGAAGCCTAGCCGGAAGTCTAGTTTCGTGGCATGAACCTGGTTTGTGTAGATATATGGGGTGGATTGAACACCCTAACGAGATAAGGGAGTTGTAGAATAGGGTGTGACGATGGTTACCTAAAGAGATTGATCGGGGTACTCCCTCACTCAAGCTCGCCGACGCCAGAGGGGAGATTGAGTCTTGCTTTGACTGGGCTCGGTCCAAAATGGCAGAGGAGGAAGAACGAATGAGTATGCTTCGATCGATTGGGACTCACCGGCAGGCGCCGACAACTTCGCACTCTACGGCCGGCAACTTGGCACTCTGCGACCGTCAACTTGGCACTCTACGGCCGTCAACTGGCACAGAACACACACAAGACGTACACGATCCACCAAGAGCTAGGGCACGATCTCCTCCACGTGCTGGTCTAGCTGGAGAGCGAGGAAGTCGCGCAAGGAGAGAGTGGACAGATGGATCGTTGGGCTGAATTAGGGAGAGAGCGAGATCTATCGTCGTGATCTGGAGTGTGAATGGTAAAATTTGGAGCGGTAAAGTCAATATTGCATTAGCAAATTACTTTCTAATTTGGTATGGCAATTTAAGATTGTCACTAATTAAAAATACAAATGCCTTTAATGTTAAGTCCTTTTTAGAAACTCTATAATAGGTGGTTTAGAGGCATTTTAATTAAAAATGCCTGTATATTAGAAAGATAGTGGCTTTTTTTTATAAATGTCACTAGAATAAATGCCACTAATGGGCAATTTTGCTGTAGTGTTTCTCCACTCATCCAACATCTTCTTGGTCTTCATGATCTTGTTAAAGAAATTTGTTAAACTCGTAACTCCCTCATCCCCCATACTCTTCCATACATCAATGGGAATACCATCTGGTCCGCATGCCTTTCTCATTTTCATCTTTTTCAAAGCATTTTGACCTAAAATGGTGAAACGCGTCATGTGTAAATGATATCTCGTGTATTCATGTCACCTGAGTCGCTAACATTATATACAATATCTCCATTGAAAAGCTTATGGAAGTAATTTCTCCACTGGTTCTTGATATCATCGTCCTTCACCAATACTATACCATCTTCATTCTTGATGCATTTTACTTGACTCAAGTCTCTTCATTTCCTTTCTCTTATACAAGCCATTTTATATATATCTTTTTCCCCTTCTATAGTGTCCAACTTCTTATACATATCATCAAAGTATCTAGACCTTGCCTCCCGAACAACATTTTTAGCTTCTTTCTTTGCTTGCTTGTATCTTTGGAATGTTCAACCATCACCAGATTTGGGCAAGCTCCTATAGATCTCCCTTTTTAGTTTAATAGCCTTCTGCACTTCATCATCCACCACCAAGTCTCCTTCTATGGGGCCCCACAACATTTAGACTCCCCTAAAACCTCTTTGGAAATTTTTGTTATGTAAGAGCTCATGTTACACCACATAGTGTTAACATCAGACTCTGAATTCCAAGTTACTTCCTTGATGAGTTTATCATGAAAAGTCAATTTCTTTTTTCCTTTAAGATTCCACCACTTGATCCTACTATCTTGGTTTCTGTTATGCTTGCCTTTATTAATCTTCATGTTAATATCAAAAACCACCAACCTATGTTGGGTCATGAGTTCTTCGCCAGGAATCACTTTACAATCCTTGCATATGTTTTGATCCACCCACCTTGTAAGGAGGTAATCATTTTGGCTACATTTGTGCCCACTCTTGAAAGTAATCTTATGAGATTCTCTTTTCTTAAAATGGGTGTTTGCCAAAATCATATCATATGCAACTGTAAAATCTAATATCCTCTCTCCTTATCTGTTCCTGCTACCACATCCAAAACCACCATGAACTCTCTCATATCTGACATTGCTACTCCCCACATGGCCATTTAAATCACTCCCAATAATAATCTTCTCCTTAATCAGTATTCCTTGCATCAATTCATCCATTTCATCCCAAAAATCATTCTTTGCATCCTCGCTAAGGACAACTTGGGGGGGGGGCATAAGCGCTAATAATGTTAAAAATGTTTCCCCTAAGAAAAACCTTGATAGCTATGATTCTATAACCCATCCTTATAATCTTGATGATGTCATCCTTCAACATATTATAAACAATAATACCTATGCCATTTCTATGTTTATCAATACTTATATACCAGATTTTGTATCCTGTGTCTCCAAGCTCTCTACAATGTTCCCTTGTCCACTTGGTTTCCTACAAGCAAGCTATATTGACTTTTCTTCTCATCATGGTATCCACTATCTTAAAGATTTCCTTGTCAAAGAGACAATATTCCAAGATCCAACTCTAATCCTTTTTTATTGAACTTGCTTCTTTACTTGCCTTCGTCAAAAATGTTGCCCTTGCACATTTTTCACTGCATCTGGGCAATGATGCAATGGGACTAGCTTCTTTACCCACACCCATCCAAGATGTGGAAACCCTTGCACATTTTCACTCAAGAAAATTTGCATCTAAGCCAAAATTTTGATTTAATTAATTTCCATTGCACACAACTGAGAGCATATGACATGGCCATGAATTAAGCTCCATGATTACAACTTGAAAAGATAAAACTAAAAAGAAAAAAAATAAAAAATAAAGAAAATAAAGCTAAATATAGGAACTGTTCCATCTACCCCCTCAAGCTTGAACTTCACTATGACCACATAGTCAAAATTCTAACTTTAAAGGTGGAACACTGGTACCAGATCACATGGGTGGTGGTGGTCAATGAGGCATGGTGGGATCATATGGTGGAAAAATCCCCTGAAAACCCAGCTATTGTGGTGGCATGGGTGGAGGTTGTAGATAGCCATCAAAATATTCCTGGCTTCAATAATGAACAAAGAATGGCTATTGGCACCCTTCCATACGTTGTAGGTGCATATGCATGTTCTCTTAGTTGGCTAAGAAAAGTTGGTCATTTTGGAAAATTGCTTGTTGGTTTTCATACTATCGTCCCTGGATGACATGGATTCCCACCAGGGTCTCTATGTGATGTTGCTATCCCTGCTGGATCTCCTACAACATCCCATACATGCCTGCCATCAAATACAGGTCATCCACCTGGGTGGGTGGTGGAGAGGAAGAACTAGAAGCTACAAAGTTGTGTGGATGCTTGAACAAAACCTGCCTCCTTGTCATGGGGATGGTAGGATCCATGTCCTCCTCCTCTTTAGCTTGCTTCTCTCAAACTTTTTCCTATTGCTAGGGACTGTCATCTTCTTCCTCCTCCTCGGATGAGCTATCTATAGGCCACTGTAGGAGGTGGATCCCCTAAGGTCGAAGATGGTGTCTGGCAGCTTCCTTTCCTTATAGTGGTTCCCCACTATACAATACGTGTATACACCACTCAGGCACATGTGGACGAGGCCAGATCTATTAAAGTGCTTGATATCTAACTTTTCTACCGACTTCAGTGATTTGGCAACAGAGAGTTTAAGGTGTAGATGGAGAGAAATGGGCGTGATCAACCCTCCAAAATGAATTGGATGTTTCCTTTGCCCTAGTCACTTTACTCCCATCACTTGTTGAAGAAAGAAAACTCCGAAGTTCATACTTCGAGTTCTCATCTCTAGGATCTTGTTGAGGAAGTAAATATCGACCCTCTGACACTTCCCTTGTCCTTGTCTTGACTTTTCTATAAGAGTGTAGGTGATGCGGCAGTGGAGCACACGATCAAAAGGATGCTCGACGTCCACCAAAGAGTTGTTGTGCCAGCTGATGTGCTGGCTTTCTAGCAATCCAGAAAAAAACTCCCATGCCACCTCAAAGTTGAAGTTGTCATGGTAGAAGAGGCCTCCTTTGCATGGCCATCCGTAGATGGCATTGAACTACTAGAACATCATTGCAATCTTGGTGTTGTAGAGCCGAAAATGAATTTTTCCCGTCCTTCAGCCATCCCCATGCTCGGGGTTGATGCAAACCTCTAGGGACTCCATGAACTCCCTAATCAAGTCATGGTATGTAGGCCAGTTGCTAATGAAGAGGTTGCTTCCCATAAATAAGTAATCATAAATATGTCCATTCCTCTCTCTCTCGATATGAGGATAGATCTAAGTCAAGGGACAAACTCTCTCTCGAGATGACTATCCAAAACCTATAAGGTAGAACATATGATCATAAGCTTTAGCATTCCAACATTTTCATGCATTCATACTACTCCATAACATAAGATATTAGTGGTACTACTCTTTAAAGGTACCAACAATCAAACATCACAAGATGGTAGCTAAGCATGCAAGTGAAGCATGAAAACCAGTGCATGGAGATAATCTTGGTGAGGATATATATATTCAAAAAGGAGAGACAATATACATGCTGGGAGAGTCTTAGTGGCTACTCCCAACCCAAGTTAAGTGTTTAGCCACAAATGTTTATGGGAAGCATAACGACGTTACAAAATGATAGATTCATCAAGTTCCACAAAGAAATGGGGGAAGTATAGCAAGATGGAAGTGATAGATCTAGATAGAGAGAGAAGAACATGATACAACATGGTACTTCTTTAGATCCAGATCCAAGAGGTTGATGGTGTGGTCATTCTCCTTCTCTCGAAGAAGATGGAGCCTTCAGTCTTCTCTCTCCTCAGCTTCCTCCTATAGAGATCTAAGACTGATTGGATGGATGGGAATGAATCTGGAAAGTGGAAGCACTTCATGGTCCGTTTAGATCTGATGATTTGATAAGACATGCATGTGTCCTATTTATAGGCATGTTCCATCGACTTAACCCCTCGACTGTGGTCGAGTTCAGTCTTGGTCAAAGCTTGACCTCGGTCGAGGCTTCATTGTCATCTTCTCCTTAGTCGCGGCCTGGTTAAGCCAACTTCTCAGTTGCGGCCTGATTGCCGCACCCTTTGGTTGAACCACAGACCAAGGCTCGGTCGTGGCTTCACGCTGCGGGTGTGAGAACCATGGGTGCAAGGGGTCGAGGCACTACGGGTGTGAGAACCGTGGGTGCATGGGGTCAATACATTTCTGGGAGGCCTCGACCATGGTCGAGTTGGCTCTAATGGTCGGATGGGCCGCGGTCGAGGGGTCGACCGTGACCTTGGCTCAATGTGGTCCTAAAAATAAGGAAAAAGTGGCCAAGTGAGATACTTGACATAAAGTGCTAAAATTAGTGGAAAAATCTATAAAAGGTATGCTAGGGGAGATATAAAATGTATGTGAAAAGTGTATAAAATGTGGTATTATCAACACCCCCAAACTTAGAATCAAGCCTATCCTCAGGCTAAGTGTAGGCTCAAAAACATAGAGAGTGAGAAAATTTGTGTGACAAAATCTTTGCAAAACATAACACTATCAAATTATCTCATTATTGCATCAAGACTGTTGTGGTATGTTTCTCAGCCCTAAAGTCTCATTCCTCCCTCTTTACACCCAAAGTTGCACAACTTTGACTTCTTGCCATTGCCTTTGTAGAAAAGGTCTCACCTTCTCAACGTATCACCCCTTCCTGGATTAGGTTACCAGCCGTACTAATACAACATCTCCCTGAGAGGTAGCTTTCACACTCTTTCTTTATTTTCTGTTGGCCCTATGCTAATGTGTTCGGTAAAGCTTTAGGCTTTAAGTGTTTCCTTCCTCTCCAGAACTTTGTCACCCACAACTGTCATAGGGATAGTGTTTCCCTTCAGGCTTCTGATGTAGAGTCACGTGGTTGTGTGAGTTTTGTTCAGGATAGGAGGTGGGTAAGTGTGGCTTTGAGCTTCCACTTACAAGCACAATATATCTGCATTCATGAGTGAAACAATACACCAGCCGTGTGGAAACTTTTGGCATCTTTTGGGCACAACTCTCATTGTAAAAAAATTTTACTATTTTTTTCTTTTGGATTTTTATATCTCCACTCTGGCTTGGGTTAGTGGGATTTATGCGGTCTTCTATGCGGCCAACACTCTTTTAATCCCAAAGCGGGGATAGATAAACTCGAAAGAGGTAGTTGTTTCCTTCTCGATGGAGATGAGGATTTTTTGGTTGGAGCCGTCAGGTTAGGGTGGTTGGTTAGGAGTATGGCTTTGTGAAGTTCTCTAGTTTTTAAGGTCTTAATAAGCTTAGGTTTGTTACGCACACAATGTCTTATTGCAAGAATGAGATAAAGTTGTATTCCTATGCTTCTCATTTTACTTTTATATGCATTAGTTGCTAGTATATATATTTTTTTCTCTCTATACGATGATAGAAGTACAACCATTAGCAAGAAAATAGAAAAATTTCCAAGGTAACTACACAAAACCGTGGCTTATAGCCAGATTTCTTTAAGAAAAAAGTAAGAGTATGTACAAGTAAATTTTTGAAAATTTTGAATGGTAAAATAGTGGCAAAATTGTACCTGTCTAGATTGTTTTTGACTCCTCCCCCAAACTTATCCTTCACCCTGGACCGGAGTGTCAAAAATTAAACAGACTTTCTTCATTTTGGTTTATCGGTGTTGGAGGCCCACTTGGACTCGAGGAGCATGCTTGTGTACACTCCTCATAGCAGATGATATTGGTTGGATTGCATCCCCTCCACTTTGGTATCCAGATTGGCTAGAGCCATCATCTAGGCTAAATAGAAAAAGCAATAGTCATTTGATAGAGGCACCTGTTGAGGGCTCCTGTGGCAGACCCACGTCTTCTTGAAGTCTTAACAATCTGTGTGCTTGTACCCTTTGCAGTGGATTTTCAGTATCTCAACAATTACTTCAGCGCATGTGGCAGCCTTTTCTTCAGTAGTTGTCTTTGCAATAGTCATGTTTGTCTTTTTGTTTAGTGCAAAGGATATGTCTAAACTGTTGTATAAAACCGTAGTCCTTTTGATAACGTTGAATACTAGCAAAGTCCAATGATTGTTGTGAAGGATAGGAAAAAATATGTAGTTCAGGAGGGACGTTGCTAAGCATTGTTGCAGGCATTCCTTTTTACCTGATCTCTTGTCTTTTAGAATGTCATCCACCAGCAGGAAGTATGCCATATATGCATTTGACATGTTGTCTCCTAATAGAGCTTGGTAGTTTGACATCATGCTGATTGATAGGTGCCCTCCTATTTTTAGCGTATCGTAGAGGTCATCCTTCAACACACAGATCCCATCCCATTCAAATATAACTTCTATTGGAGTATCATCTTCTTTCAAGGACTTCATTATCATTGTTAGGGACTCTGCAGATAAGCTTACACAGCTCCACTTGTTGAATTCCTTGAAAGTAGGTACTATCTCTCCAGCCGGCCCATCCAATTTCTCTTTAGGTGGATCATCTTCTTCTACTTTTCCTTCCTCTGGTTTCTCTACTAAAGGTTGTTTGTCTTTATCTTTTACCACTAGAGGTTGTTCAGTTTCTATTTTTGGCATGCTTTCTGCAGCTAGTCCAGTGTCACTTTTCCAGCCTTGTTTCCATGCCGCTGCTCTTGCTGGTTCTGTTGAATCAATCCACAATGTCTTCATTTATTCCCTCCTGGTTACCTTTTCAGGTACAAGGATCTCTTCATGAAGTCTCTACAGTATTTCATCCGGAGGCATCGTCGAGTCACTGAAGAAACGATGGTCATAGATAACCTCCATCGTGTACATACCACACAGCCCCTGCAGATCTTCAGTGCATAAGTCTTCCAGCGGGATGCCCTTATTGATGGCTTCCATCATTCGTAGTACAATGAAGGTGCAATCCATTATTCCATCCTCCTCTCACAGGACCTTCTTACAGATTGAGAATAGATTCCATATTCCTTTAAATCTATCATCTACTGATTATATCACTCTCTGCGGATGCAACGACACTTTTAGAATATCCCTGGCTTCCTTGTCTTTTTATATTAGAATGGTGCTGTCCAGCTCGGCTGCATAGAAGTTGAACACTGTCATCTTTCACTCATATAAATCGACGACAATCAGTGCCCAGTGCTTCACATTCCTTATGGGTAGAATGACAAACTTCATTTCTTTCCTGCTCACTGCTTGTTTTAGCATAATCACATCAGCAACATTGTAGTCTTTATTGAATAACAATCCTGCTAAATGTGTGGTGCCGTTAAACACTGGTTGCACCATTTCTAGATATAAGAACTCTTCAAGGAGTGTGTCACACAATACTTTGAACATCTTCTTGTGGACACATGCCCTTTTCTTGAAGATCCCTCTAAAGTGTTCCATGGTGAGATGTCTGCCCTTATTGTGATATACAATGTCAATCCTAGGCAGGCTGTCATCTAGAATATCTGCCAAGATATGGACATCTCTGCATGTTATTATAGATAGTGAAGTCATGTCCATATCCACCATTTTGCAAGGTAGAGGAGGAGCCACACCTAATTCTACTTTCTTGACTGGTGTGCTCTACTTCCTAGCTGACTCATTTCTCAAGAAAGCAGTGAGCCCGCCTTCCTCGTCGTTTCGAGGTTCCGTCCTATGCTACCCTTAGGAGTGCTTCCCCAGTTGGATGCAATCTTTTTGTATTCATTTTCATTTGGGCAGTCACCTTATCTTCAATGCCGGTGGGAGCCTCCACAACTATATTGTCTTTGACGTTACTTTCCTCAGACGGATCCCCTAGTTTGGAATCATTCAACGCTGCTAACATTGCCTCCATCTTTCCTTCGTTATAATGGTCATTCTATTTGTTATGGACTGGGGATTGTAGGAAGCCACTACACATGTCTATCCCAGACGTCAGGTCATCCAACAACTTATTTATATCTCTAATTTCTCGGGATGTGAGATCTTCTGTCTCTATGCTCTCTGCTCTGGCGATGAATGCTTGCGTGGGTTCTTCTAATGCAGCCTTTCCTTTGGTCAGGGTAGTTTGGTGTTCTTCTGGTTTCCCCTCCCCCTTATAAAATTTTTCTTTGTCCTCTTCAGGATTGTTGTTCAAATCAAGCTCCCTTGACAACATAGTAGTTTTCTTTGTTTCATTGTCTTTGGGAGTGTTCGACAGTGGTGGTACTTCCTTTGCTTGAGGTGAAGCTGTCATAGTAGTTTTTACATTGGCGCTTTCTTCTTTTTGTGTTGAACATGTACCTGTCCCTCCCACATTATTTTCATCATCATCAAGGTTTGGAGGGCTGTATGAATCTTGTGATGTCGAAGGACCTACCACACATTTGCTTTTCTTCTTCTGCTACTGGCTTTCGAGCTCTTTGCATTCGACCTCCAACTACTGGCGGTCTTCTTTCAGACGTTGGTGCTCCCTTTCAAGGTCGTTCATTGCCTCCTTGTAGACACTTTTTAAGTGGTCTTTGTCGACCCTTAGAGCTTCCCTCTCTCTCCTGAGGGCTTCCATTTCTTCTGTGAGGGCCTTCAACGCTCCCATCATCATGTTCTAGGTATTTAGCACCCTTTGTATGAACTAGGGTAGCACTTTGGTCCTCTCGTTCAGGGATTGCAATTGCGTAGTTAGTTAACACAGGGTGAAGGATATATTTGAATTAAACTCAGATGTTTGATGCATGTGTTGCCACAATATATCAAACTTGTTACCCAGTATATCTCTGAAGGTTGGAGGGTGTTTTGGTTGTGACTCCACATATGTAGTGGATGCTCTTGGTTCCTCCAGTTGTGGGATTGGCATTGTCAGGTTGGGCACTCTAAGCTCTGGCTGTCCTGATGTTTGAAGGATCACTTCTGGAATTACCAGCTTAGGTAAAGCTTTGGAGTCTTTGTCTTACTGGCTGGGTTCTCATTCGCCAATAGCTTGTTGTTCTATGGTTGCTGCCTTAAGGCATGGACTCTTTCTTATCTTGTTGTCTAGGTTCACCTGGATGTCCTGCTCTATTATTTCTTTGTGAGGTTGGCATCCCTCACTTACTTCCAGCTTTTTCTTTTTCTCTGGCTACTTCTTCTCTGTCTCTACATATTTATCTTTATTGCCCTCTTCCTCATCTACTGATGGCTTCTCTATGATATTGTGGATGGTCCCTGAGTACATCTTGTCAATGTCATCTTGGGTGGGCCACAACTTGTGGGCATCATAATACGTCATCTCTGGGAGGGGAAGGAGTTTCTTGGAGCCGCTTTGCTTGTAGTAATGTTTATATCCCTTCTGCGCCAAGATTCCCATGTTGATGAGGAACTTGATGTCGATCTTTGCTTGCCCCTTTGCTACTTTATACTTCATCAACACATCTACACTCATGAAGTGGTGGGCTATCTTTGCGATCTGGCCTCCCATGCATAATTCCTTGGTCTATTTGGATTCCCCTCCTACGGCTGCTGATAGCCTTTCAATTAGGATTTTTCCAATATTTACTGGATTCTTATTTAGCATAGACCATATCATGAAGAGGTCTCCCTTGGTTAATCCCCCTATCTCTGATATCATGTATATTGTGTTAGCAGTTATCTTCTGTATCACCGTGATGAAGCATGAGGTGATCAGGGTAGCCTTGGAGTTCTTGAAGTTATGTTTGTCTTCTCCTATCAGTTCTTTCCACATTTTGTGGCGGCTGTATCTGATAGTTTTCTTTTCTCCAAGTGCGGTGAAGCAGGTTTGTGGTTCTACTGTTGTTCATGGGAAGATGGTGTTGAGCATAGCCTCTGTAATTGTGTGAGACTTTCCTCCTAGTCTCACCTCTAGTTTTAAGTCTCTTCCCCCTTTTTGCACTCCTCTTCCTTTACTAGGACTTTCTCCAAGGAGGATAGAAACTCTATTGTTAGTTGCTTCACATATGGGGTTTTTGAGGAGCATAGGGTTCGTAGGTTTGCACCATCCAGGAATTGGATAACTCTATCATAGACTCCCATTTTCTTAAAGTCGTCGACGTCAAAATATCTCATAGGCCTGAACACCTTGACTTGTAGCATCCAATCATAAATTGACTGGTGCACAACATATCTTGGAACAAATGCTGGCCCATTCTAATTTAGCATTGATCCCTCAGTCTCTTCTTCCTCTGTGCATACCGTTTATTTCTCCTACCCCTTTGTTTCCTTTGCAACAGTTATCTTCATTTTCTTGTTGCGCTTGACCTCCTTGGGTAGAGCCTTCCTTTTCCTCAAGCACTTTAGTTCAGCCTCTGTAGGATGGTACTCTAAAGTCGCTATTCGAGACGTACCCTATGATTCCTATGACTCTTCTGGTGTCTTATGACCCAGAATGCATTGATACTTCTCCATTGTCAGGTATTGTTGCAATCTCCTTACTGATGGAAGACTTGTATCATTCTTTAAGACTGCTTCTATCTTGTTGATGATCTGTTCTATTTCCTTCAATGATGTCACCCTTTTGAGCAATGAGTCACCAGTTGATCCCAACATTCTGAAAAGCTTCAGATTATATCATCAACATTGGGATATTAATATTTAACCCACCTTCATTGATTATTTTATTATCATGTGTATGTTTAATTATGTCACATTTTTTATTTCTCTCTTAACACAGTGACCGCGGTCTTTAAACAAAAGATGGCCTTGACTATGGACCAGGATGCGACCAAGGTGCATTCCTTAGAGAGGGAGAGATAGATAAGCTTGCGACCCGCGGTCAACAAGCAAGCGTCGTTTCATTCAAAAAACACCACGACCCGCGGTCATTGAGCGACAATGCGGTCACGATGGAAGAGGACAAGAGGTCCTGCTCCATCGAAGATAGTGACAAAACTTGAGTTCTAAACCTAGTCGATAAATTGTGTGTTCAAAAATGAGTCTTAAACCCTAGCTTGTGTAAGGCGGTAAGGCTGTAGGATTCAGTAGGGCCATGGCAGTTCTAGAATAAAACAATTTTATGAAATCGAGAGAAACGACGAGGAACAGATGTATCAGTTGATGGAGAATTGAGTGAAAAATGAGTACCTCAGAGATTTTAGGAATCGCGGTAGAAACTAATGAAGGAAAGGATTCAAGGAGTGGAGGAGATGATCCTCATTAGTTCAGGCTCGCTTCAGCTGCTTTGACGTCTCCTGAGTACTCATTTGTCAATGAAGGTTCGGGCGATGGATTCGTTAGTTTGCAAAAGACTGAGATTAGGTCGAAAAGAATGTTGTTTCAAGGGTTGGAGTATATATATGTTTGGTGCCTCTACCTGATGTGTGGGAAACACCTCGACTGCGGTCGATCTCTTCCATGGTATTGACTGCGACCACGACCTTTCAAAACCATAAGAGTGAGTGTCGTGGGTCGCGATGCTCTTTCTATTTGAGCAAGTTGACACCGCGACCGCAACACTGATCGCAACTTCAGTCCAGGCTGCTACCGCGACCCTTCAAACTAAAACATCATGAAATAAAAAAAACTTTGTGGATCCAATGTACCATCCTTGGACAAAAGACAGGATATTTACAAACCTTCTAGAAAAAGGAAAACTAAAATATAGAGAAAACTAGAGGTACTTAGCTCATAACACTAGAGTATGAAATAAAGGAAAACATGAAACATGAAAAATAGCAAGGCTTGGGTTGCCTCTCAAGAAGTGCTTATTTAAAGTCTTGATCTCAACTTTTAGTTTCATCCTATCTTCATTCTCCCTCCATAGCTGCAGTGGTTGCCTCATTCATTCCATTTGTTGATGGGTTGTACTCCCCCAAACTGAGTTTTGACCTCCTCACAAATGCTTCGTCTTCATAGTACCTTTGTACTCTTTGTGCATTTACCTTGAAAGTTCTTGTCTTCTCTCCTAATATCTCCATCATCCCTGATGGGTATATTTTTTACCACAGAAAATGGATATGACCACCTGGGTCTAATATTTCTAGGGAATAACCTGATACTTGAATTGAAAAAAAGGACTTTGTCCCCTTCGTGAACATCTTTGTTCTTCAAATTGGCATCATGCCAGACGTTCATTCTTTGTTTGTAAATCCTTGCATTTTCATAGGCATGCAACCTCAGTTCTTCGAGCTCCTGGAGCTATAAGAACCTTTTCTGACCAGCTTTGTCTTGATCCGTATTCAGAAATTTTATGGCCCATAGAGCCTTATGATCTAGTTTGAGCGGTAGATGATAGATAAGATTTACCGTAGATCAACCTGTAGGGTGTCATCCCTATGGGTGTTTTGGAAGCGGTTCGGTAAGACCAAAGTGCATCATCTAGCTTCATTGACCAATCTTTCCTTGTGTGGCTCACAGTCTTTTCCAAGATTTGCTTGATCTATCTATTTGAGACTTCCACTTGCCCCAATCTTTGGGGATGGTAAGGGGTCACGATCTTGTTCTTCACCCCGTGCTTTCTTAGCAAGGCATCAAATTGATTCTCACCAAAATGTGATCCTCCGTCGAAGACTATCTTAGACAAATTGTCTGCAACCACATTCTCCTTCCCTTTCTTGTCGATGATTTCATGATCAAACTCTTGCAACAACAACACCCATCTTAAAGTCATGGTTTCATATCCTTCTTTTGTTGGGTTTTATGGGAGATAGAGAAGGCAGCGGAAACAAAAATTTTCTTCTCCCAAACCCAGAATAAAGGAATCACGTCAACGTCTATATAATATGAAGGATGCTTTATAGAGACATACCTTGTCCCGAGGCTTTCTTGGCGACGTTACCTCGCGGCTTGCGAGGTCTTCACCTCAGGTCTTGGACGGTGTCTGTACAGCTCCTGGCCTCACCAGGACTGTCATGATTGACATCTGTCCTCGAAGCGGTAGAAGTCTCCCGCCTTTGTAGTAGTCCACACAGACCACTTGGAACTTCGATCTCCTTGTCCCACAAGGAATCAGAAGGAGTTGTACCCTCCTGTCAGTGTACTAGTCACCGACACACTCTCCTGCAACCAGTCAGTTTTTTGCAGTTGTCTTTCCCTTATTGTGCCTCCCTTATCGGGTAGCACTTGCTCGGGCTCTCTCGGTTACAAAAACCAGAGAGAACGACAACTTTGCAGTGCAACTGGTGTTTTGAGTTGTACTTTGAGAAGCCCCCAACACCCCTATATATATTGGAGGGTCATGGGACAGGGTTCTCTACCCCAAGAAATGCGGGATTAAAGCAAGAGTAGAAGGGTTCAAGATATTCCACAAAACAACCAATATTCGCTAGCTGAACCGATCATTTCAAGCATGAAACGGTCAATTGGGGACCTGAGCCGATCCGTTCACACCTGAACCGATCGGTTGGGACACCTGAGCTGATCTGTTCAAGCATGAGCCAATCGGTTTGTGTTCCTATCAGTTCCCGGTTGACTTTTCCTCTTTTGTTTCGAATTGATCCAAACACCAATCCTTGTTCCAATCAAATTGGGCATGTGAAACGAAGAGAAATTTCTTGCCAACCTAACTTTCCCAACTCGCTCGGTTGGACCAGTTGAGCCGATCAGTTCAACCCTTGAACTGGTCAGTTCAGGTTGTCCTGAGCTGATCGGTTCATCTCATGAGCCGATCGGTTCACCAAGCTAAGCTGATCGGTTCAAAATATGAGCCTATCGGTTGGTAGTGCAGACTATGCAAAATTAGTCAATTGCAGTTTCAATCAATCTGATACTCTAATCAATTGGTCCAACACCTTAAACACTATGATATTGAGCTATCAATTGATTGAGTGTTTAATTGAACTACTAAATTCCTTTAGAAATCAATATAAACATCGTTTGTGGATAAAATCCTCTTCCAAGTTAAATCCTTTGTGTGTGACCCTGCATGTCCATTTCACATTGGCAGTGAAAGACGATAACTCTTATGACTTCACAAGCAAAGAGAAATGCCTAGTCGCACATCAGTGCTACCCAAGTGAAATAGAAACTTGGAGAACAACTTTCAATCCTACAATCCGAGAATGGTGTTACAGTGAATGTATAATTCCTTTGTCACTAATGTCCTAAATGAACTCAAGGCATAGTACAGTCATCCTTTCAATGTTCATCCATTTCCTTGATCTCAGAGCAGACTGGGTGAGATGTGTGTGACATCAATATCTCATATTAATTCACACATGCATGCACATGCCTTTCTCAATCCTACTCATCAAGTGTCCATGGACATCAAACCCCCTTAGGAGGGACACATACCATATCTATCACTCACCCCTCAAAAGCCCCATATGTCAAAGTCACCCAATCATAACCTTTATAACAACCCATGTTTCAGGACTACGTTTGATGATGTCAAAGTGTACCGAACGACATGTGTTGAGTGTAGTGATTTTAGGTTGAAGAATCACACTCACCACCATCACTGTGAGAGATGACTGTGACTACCAAATCATGGTTCCATGTGTCACTCTCACAGTGGGTCTGTCTGGTACACTTGTTCTCTAACAAGTACCTATGTGCTTGGTTTGATATCACTATATCATGACAAATGAGATTCTATCATCAACCAAAACACAATATAGTCTTTAGTGTTCTATGGTTATTTCCACAATAACAATTGACTAGGGACTGGACAAGAATGCATATTCTTAACATTTGTATGATCTCATCATTTAGGTCCTCAACCCAAAAGCATACGTCATCGAGTAAAACAATTCTTTATACATCTATCATGTTACATTATCATCTCAGAAATAGTTAAAACATATTGATCAGAAATTGCCTTTATTATTATTCAACTCATTTACAAAATATCCCATTACAATCATCACATGACTTTCTCTATGGACATACATACCAATAGACTCCCACTTGCACTTAGATCCAATCACCTAGGAACCTCAGTCCTTGTGACCTAGCATGTCCATCATGCTTCTACTGAGAAAGGGCCTTCTTCAGTGGATCAGCTATGTTGTCTTCAGTTGGTATTTTGTAAATCTTCACCTCCTCACTGTACGATCTCTCGTATGAGATGGAATTGCCACAATATGTGCTTGGACCGTTGATGTGATCTGGGCTCCTTAGCTTGAGCAATAGCTCCATTATTGTCACAATAAAGCTCAATTGCATCATAGCTACTGGGAACTACACCAAGTTCAATGATGACCTTCCTGATCCACATAGCTTCCTTTGCTGCATGTGAAGTAGCAATATACTCGACCTCTGTAGTAGAATCGACAACTATTTATTTGTTAGAACTCTTCTAGCTCACAACTCCATTATTTAGGCAAAATACAAATCCTAATTGCGATCTGTAATCATCTTTGTCGATTTTGAAGCTTGCATCAGTGTAACCTCTTACAACCAGTTCTTCCTCGCCATCGTATATAAGGAACCGATCCTTAGTCCTTCACAAGTACTTGAGGATGTTCTTTACGGCTGTCCAGTGAACATCCCCGGGATCTGACTGGTACCTGCTCGTCATGCTGAGGGCATACGAGACATCTGGGCACGTGCACAACATAGCGTACATGATGGATCTGATGGCTGACGCATATGGGATCCCATTCATATGCTCCCTCTCTTCACAAGATTGGGGACATTGAGCTCTAGAGATGGTGACTCCATGTAGCATGGGGATGTTGCCTCTCTTTGATTTCTCCATGCTAAACCACTTCAGCACTTTGTCAATGTACGTGCTTTGACTTAGTTCAAGAAGACTTTTAGATCTATATCTATAGATATTAATACCTAGAATGTAGGATGCTTCTCCTAAGTCATTCATTGAGAAAGTGTTCCCAAGCCAAGTCTTTACCTTCTCTAAGGCTATGACATCATTCCCCATCAATAGTATGTCATCCACATACAATATGAGGAAAGTGGTCGTGCTCCCACTAACCTTCTTGTACACACATGGTTCATCTTCATTTTGAATAAAGCCAAATATTTGACTTCCTCATCAAATCAAAGATTCCAACTCTGAGATGGTTGTTTCAATCCATAGATTGACCTTTGCAGTGTACAAACTTTATTGACATTCTTTGGATCTAAAAAACCTTCATGTTGTGTCATGTACACATCCTCATTTAGATTCCCATTAAGGAATGCGGTTTTAACATCCATTTTCCAAATCTCATAGTCATAGTAAGTCGCAATAGCAAGCATGATCCTGATGGACTTAATCATGGCAACTGGAGAAAAAGTTTCATCATAGTAAACACCTTGAACTTGTCAGAAACTCTTTGCAACTAATCTTCCTTTATAAGTTTGCACATTGCCATCCATGCCGGTCTTCTTCTTGAAGACCCACTTGCACCCTATGGGTTTTACCCCTTCAGGTGGTTCCACCAAAGTCCATACTTTGTTGGAATACATGGATTCCATCTCGGATTTCATGGCCTCAAGCCATTTCTCAGAATCTGATCCCTCCATAGCCTCTAGATAGGTAGTTGGATCATCATCTATGATCAACTCACTACCTTCCTGAGTCACAAGGTAACCAAACCTCTCAGGTTCAAGGCGTGTCCTACTAGATCTATGAGGTCCTTGTATTACTTGAGGAGACTAAGATTCCATAACACCTTGTGAATCTCTTTGTTCCATAACACCAAGTTGGTTATGTACTTCATTCATGAAATCCTTGAACCTTTCTAGGGTTTCTGGCTTATGTTTCATTAGGTACACATAGCCATACCTACTAAAGTCATCAGTGAAGGTAATGAAGTACTGACACCCATTTCTGGCATTAGTTCTAAAAGGCCCACACACATCAATCTGTATGAGTCCTAATAGATCACTAACTCTCTCACCTTTACTTGAAAAGGGAGTCTTGGTCATCTTTCCCAATAAAAAAGATTCACATGTCTCTATTGATTCATAATCAAAAGAGTCTAGATAACCATCTTTATGGAGTCTAGATATGCGCTTCTCATTTATGTGACCTAGATGACAATGCCAAAGATATGTTTTGTTTGAGTTGTTGATTTTTTGCATTTTGGTGTTTACGTTGTATACACTTGTCTCTAGATCTATCAAGTATAGACTATAAGACATTGGGACACTTCCATAAAACATCCCATCTTTTGAAATGGAACACTTTCCATTCTTAATAAGAAATTCAAAACCATCCTTGTCTAAACAAGAAATAGAAATGATATTCCTATTTATGGTAGGTACATAATAGCAGTTCTTCAACTCTATTATTAGCCAACTAGGTAGAGTTAACTCATAGGTTCCTATGACAATGGCGGCAACTCTTTCCCCATTGGCAACACATAGTTCAACCTTGCCTTTCCCCAAAGGCCTACTTCTCTTAAGATCCTTCACATTTGAACAAATGTGAGATCCACATCTGGTATCAAGTACCCATGAAAAAGAAGTAGTAAAGTTAATCTCTATCATGTATACACCAGAAGTAGAGATCTCTATCTCTCACTTCTTCTTCCAGCGTTCCTTCCATCCTCTCCATGTTTTGAGTGCAGGAGGTTCTAACATTGGTTCGGCGAGAGAACCCTTCTCTCCCTCACCTTTGTCCTTAGACTTTGTTCATTGATCTCCATCAATGACCTATCCTTCTTCTCAAGTGTACATAGAGTGCATTCAAAGCCTACCGGTATATATGGATTGTGCAGAACACTTCTCACAATCCCCAACCAGTTATGGAATTTATTCTCAATTAATTTTCCCATTTTAAAAGATGATTCTTTTTCCATTCTACAAGAGAAAATTGCATTTGTCAAAACTCCTTTTGATTTGATTTGATTTGAATAAAATTTGATGATAGTTAATTAGGCCTTTAATTATTTACCGCTCCTACTATTTTGATTCAAATTGATAGCCCTCACCATCAATTCGGAAGATTGCATCATACAATCTTCTAGTGGGTCAAGATCCTGAAATCCTCTGAGTCGTGGACTAGCTAGGGCTGTCACCCATAACTTAGATCTTCCAGATAGGCAACTCTTTCCAATTGCATCATATGTAACTCTTGAAAGATGTCATGTGCAACTCCTTGCCTTGATCACCTCCATGCCTCAAGGTGCTAGATCCTATCTAGGTCACCTTGTTAAGTCTGACCCAAAGCCAACATGATGAATATGCACCCTTCTAGGGAAGACCCACATATCCATCCTTCATGCTTCCACGAGATAGACGGTGTACCATGCTAGGGTATGCCCACACTTGGCCGATCAAGCTTTTCACGTGTTTCACATTTGGAAGGAATATAAAACTTTAATATTTAATGAGGGATTTGGCTTTATATAGGTACATATACATATCCAATTACTACAATATATAGTAAGTATCATATACATGATATATCCCATAGAAAATATGCAAAACAATAAAAGTAATTATTATATCCATCCTAATGTGATTCCTCGAGCCAAGATGAATCACGGTCATCTAGGTCCAGATCACATGCAACCTATACAAGATGAACTCTGTGCTTTGCCTTTCTCGGTCTGATCAATTCATCTCCATGATTGATCAGCTCGCCATCAGACCGGTCGGTCGGGTGCCACCAGTCGATCGACTGGCACCTCCAGCCAATCAGTTCACTGGTCGTCGTGCATCTCCTGAGGTTGCCACCCACTCATCTTGATCACCAACCGATCGATTCACGCCTTAAACTAATCATCTCAGTTGTTGTGAGATCGTCCTTCATTCTTTGACGTAATAGGAAATAAATTATCTATCCTATTTTACATTTGAAAAAGGAAACCCCGAGTTACATTCGGGGGAGCAAAGGTAGGAAAGAAATCTTGAGTTATCTCTAGTGACATCAGGAATAGGAGATAGGGAATCGGTGCGCAGACCGAGATACAAGAAACCACATACAAACAAGCACACATACATAGGGTTTAATGGCCATAACCATGCTAGACAGCCACCACAAAACTCATTTAAGGGCGACGCATATCGAGAGCATTCATATTACATATCATATATGTATTTTGGGATTTGTGGATTGGACATGCATAAAGCCAATTTTATTTGCATCATATGCAATAAATAACGACGACAAACCAAAATCGATCACATTGATAATCCTAAAGTATAAAGCAGTTGATGTGGCTCTGATACCACTGTTGGTTTTTATGGGAGACAGAGAAGGCAGCGGAAAAAAAAATTTCTTCTCCCAAACCCAGAATAAAGGAATCACGTCAATGTTTATACAATATGAAGGATGGTTTGTAGAGACATACCTTGTCCTGAGGCTTGCTCAGTGACGTTACCTCACGGCTTGTGTGGTCTTTACCTCTGGTCTTGGACGGTGTCTGTGCAGCTCTTAGTCTCACCGGGACTGTCGGGATTGACAGTTGTCCTCCGAGCGATAGAGTCTCCCACCTCTGTAGTAGTCCACATGGACCACTTGGAACTCCGATCTCCTTGTCCCACAAGGAATCAGAAGGAGCCGTACCCTCCTGTCAGCTACTAGTGACTGACACACACTCCTGTAACCAATCACTTTTCTGTAGTTGTCTTTCCCTTGTTGTGCTCCCTTATCGGGTAGCACTTGCTCGGGCTCTCTCGATTACCACAACCAGAGAGAACGACAACTTTGCAGAGCAATTGGTGTTTTGAGTTGTACTTTGAGAAGCCCCCAATACCCCTATATATAGGAGGGTCATGATATAGGGTTCTCTACCCCGGGCAATGTAGGATTAAAACATGAGTAGAAGGGTTCGAGATATTCCACAAAACAACCAATCTGCGCTACCTGAAACTATCGTTTCAAGCATGAAATGGTCGGTTGGGGACCTGAACCGATCGGTTCACACCTAAACTGATTGGTTGGGACACCTGAGCCGATCGGTTCAAGCATGAGCCGATCAGTTTGTGGTCTTGATCAATTCCTGATTGACTTTTACTCTTTTGTTTCGAATTGATCCAAACACCAATCCTTGTTCCAATCAAATTGGACAAGTGAAACAGAGAGAAATTTCTAGCCAACCTAACTTTCCCAACTCGCTCGGTTCGACCAATTGAGCTGATCGGTTCAACCCTTGAACCGGTCAGTTCAACCTATACTAAGCCGATCGGTTCATCTCATGTGCCGATCGGTTCACCAAGCTGAGCCGATCGGTTCATCATATGAGCTTATCGGTTGGGAGTGCAAACTATGCAAAATCAGTAAATTACAGTTTCAATCAATCTTGTACTCTAATCAATCGGTCCAACACCTTGAACACTATGATATTGAGCTATCACTTGATTGAGTGTTTAATTGAACTACTAAACTCCTTCAGTAATCAATCTAAACAACGTTTGTGGATAAACTCCTCTTCTAGGTTAAATCCTTTATGTGTGACCCTGCAGGCCCATTTCACATTGGCCGTGAAAGTCCATAACACTTATGACTTCATAAGCAAAGAGCGGTGCCTAGTCGCACATCAGTGCTACCCAAGTGAAATAGAAAGTTGGAGAACAACTTTCAATCCTACAATCTGAGAATGGCGTTACAGTGAATGTATAATTCCTTTGTCACTAATGTCATGAATGAACTCAAGGCATGGTACAATCATCCTTTCAATGTTCATCCATTTCCTTGATCTCAGAGCAGACTGGGTGAGATGTGTGTGACATCAATATCTCATATTAATTCACACATGCATGCACATGCCTTTCTCAATCCTACTCATTAATTGTCCATGGACATCAAACTCCCTTAGGAGGGACAAATCCCATATCTATCACTCACCCCTCGAAAGCCCCATGTGTCAAAGTCACCCAATCATCACCTTTATAACAACCCATGTTTCAGGACTGTGTTTGATGATGTCAAAGTGTGCCCAACGACATGTGTTGAGTGTAGTGATTTCAGGTTGAAGAATCACACTCACCACCATCACTATGAGAGCTGACTGTGACTACCAAATCATGGTTCCATGTGTCACTCTCACAGTGGGTCTGTCGGGTACACTTGTTCTCTAACAAGTACCTATGTGCTTGGTTTGATATCACTATATCATGACTAATGAGATTCTGTCATCAACCAAAACACAATCTAGTCTTTAGTGTTATTGATGTATATGGTTATTTCCACAATAACAACCGACTAGGGACTGAATAAGAATGCATATTCTCAACATTCGTATGATCTCATCATTTAGGTCCTCAACCCAAAAGCATACGTCATTGAGTAAAACAATTCTTTAAATATCTATCATGTTACACTATCATCTCAGAAACAGTTAAAACATATAGATCGGAAATTGCCTTTATTATTATTCAACTCATTTACAAAGTATACCATTACAATCATCACATGACTTGCTCTATGGGCATACATACCAATATCTTCTACATTAGATACTTAATTTCCCCATGGTCCATATATACTTTCACCTTCGATCCTATTAAGTGTGATCTGAATTTGTCAAAGGCAAATACAATGGCCAACATTTCTTTTTCCGTAGTTGTATAGTTTACTTGCGCCTCATCAAGTGTCCATCTCGCATAACAAATTATATGATGCTTCTTGTCCTTTTTCTATCCCAAGACAATGCCTATTGCATAGTCACTAGCATCATACATGATTTCAAAGAGAAATTCCTTATCTGGTGCTTGAAGAATTGGTGATGTTGTTAGTGCTCTTTTCACTCTATTTAAGGCATCTTGAGATTCACTAGTAAATTCAAACTTGACATCTTTGAGGAGAAGATTAGACAAAGGCTTTGAAATTTTTGAGAAATCCTTTATAAGCCACTTATAGTATCCTACATGTCCCAAAAAACTTCTTCCTCCTGTTACATACTTTGGTGGTGGGAGCTTCGAGATAGCTTCAATCGTACTCAAGTCCACTTCAATCCCCTTCTTTGAAATCTTGTGACCTAGGACGATTCCATCTCGTACCATGAAGTGGAACTTCTCCCAGTTCAGAACGAGATGTTTTTCCTCACATCTTTTTGGCACTAGAGATAAATTTCTTAGGCATGCATCAAAGTCTGTTCCATAAACTGAGAAATCATCCATAAAGACTTCTACAATATCTTCCAGAAAATATGAGAACATCAAAATCATATGACGTTGGAATGTCGCAGGTGCATTGCACAGTCCAAACAACATTCTTTTGAATGTATATGTGGCATAGATGCACGTGAATGTTATTTTTTCTTGATCATCTGGGTGAATGGTTACTTGATAGAATCTTGAGTATCCATCTAGAAAACAAAAATAGTCATGATGGGCCAACCTTTCTAGAACTTGGTCGATGAATGGCAAGGGGAAATGATCCTTTTGGTGGCTATATTTATCTTGCGGTAATTGATGCACATGCGCCAGCCTGTCACTATCCTCATAGCAACTTCATCTCCATCCTCACCCAATATGATCCTCATTCCATCCTTCTTGGGTACAACATGTATAGTACTAACCCAATTGATGTCACTTATTGGGTTTATGATTATAGCATCTCGCAACTTTATTACTTCTTTCTTCACAGCCTCTTTCAACATTTTATTTAGCTTCCTTTATGGTTGAGCTAGTGGCTTGGCTGTCTCTTCAATATGGATTATGTGCATGCATAAATTTGGATTAAGTCCTCTGATATTCTCCACAAAATACCCTATGGATTTCTACGCAGCCTCAACTCGTTTAGCAACCTTTCCATTTGGTCATCTGATAAGTTGGCAATGACAATAACTGGATTCCTTTCTTCTTCAGCTAAGAATTTATATTTTAACCCATTTGGAAGAGGATTTAACTCTGGATTGGGCTTCGGTGCTTCCTTCTCCTTGGCTGTATGTTCCAATGAAGCATATTTTACTATTTTGATTATTTCTTCATCATTGTTGGATTCTTCTTCTGGTTGGTTTAAATAATCTAATATTTTTGTAACTTCTTGCCTTTCCATTGTAAGATCCTGGTTATTTACGGCTCACATTAGTGGATCTACGATTGCTTTATCTTATTACACTTCTTTGCAATACTAATTATATATGTCCATGAAGTAGGCCAACTCAGATAGAGACAATCCCCTCATAGCATCTTGTACTTGAAAATCCAAGTGATTGTTCCCTACTCGTAGTGTGATGATTCCTTCAGCAACATCTATCAACGCTCTCCCCATTGCAAGAAAAGTCCTTTCAAATATCATAGGGCATCTAGAGTCTTCGACTGTGTCTATTACCACTATATCACACAGTATAAAAAATCTCCCAACTCTTATTGGAATGCCTTCTACTATCCCCACTAGCCTCGTGAACGTATGATCAACTAACTTGATCCTCATACCTATCTTTACCATGTCTGTCAGCCCCAGTCTTTGGTCTAGAGTCAGGGGCATTAGACTTATGCTTGCCCTCAAGTCAGCTAATCCTTTTCTCTCCATGTTATCTCCAACATAGAAGGTATGTTGAATGCTCCGTGATATTTCTTTTTGGTAGGTAGCTCCACTTGAACAAAAGCACTGGACATCTTTGCTAACTGGACAGTTTCAATGTGATCACCTCTTCTTCTCTTTGTAATTAGATTTTTGAAGAATTTTGCATAAGTTGGCATTTCTTCTATTGCATCAAGAAAGGGCACATCCATGTGAAGCTTCTTTACAACTTCTATGAACTTTTCATACCTCTTCTTCAAGTGTGCGTTTATTAACTTCTAGGGGAAAGGAATTCTTGGGGCATATGGATTCTTCTTGGAAAGAATATCTCCCATAGGGTCTGATTCCTTTTTCTCTCCTTCCTTCTTCTTTCCTATTGGTCTTGCTTCTTTGTCATTATCAACTTGTTCTATCCATCCTAATTCTTCTGTTGTCTTTTCGTTCTCAGACTGCTGATCAACACATCTTCTTTCTTCTTCAGAGTTGTTGGTATTAACATTCTCCATTATTTTCCCAGATCAGAGAGTAGCCATTTTGGCAGTCTCAGTATTCGACGATATCTTCCCTGAAGGATATTTCATTAGCTCGACTAGTTGTGCAAGTTGCTGATCAATCTGTCTCTGATGAGTTTGCATATATACCATTTGAGTTAGCATGTTAGTCAGCACTCCCAAATTCATGAGAGCACTTTGAGTCAGTTGATCATTCACCAAAGCTTGCCTCTTTGCAAAGTCAAAAAGTTGAGCAATCATGTCAGCTTGGTTAGTGTATTTTTATTGGCTCGGCCCAGGGCCCTGCCCTTGTCCTTGTATACTCACATTTTTGTTTTGGCCTTGATAGTTGTTTTTGTTCTGCTGGTAGCTAGTTGTCTTGGTGTATTGTGTTGGCACACCTTTCTTCTCAAACCCTGGGGGAGGTTTAGATGAACTACCAAGCTGATGTGCATTCTCCGTAGCATCCTTGTTGCCGTAACTAAACACAGGGTGGTCTTGTCGCTTGAAGTTGACATAAGAGACGTTCTGCATCTCTTCTTCACTTTAGCTTTCATCACTTTCCTTGGGCCGAGTATAGATACAATTATGGATCCCATAAACTCCTTCTCCACAGCTGACACACTTCATGACCTTCTCAGTATGGTTCTTGCCCTTGGCTCTAATATCTTTCATCTATTTTACATCATTTGCTATTTTCTGAATTTGTGTCGTTATGGTCTCTAAGGCCTTGTCTTCAATAGGCGGTCCTTCAGACCCTACTTTCCTCGTTGATACTCCATCATTCCTGTCATAGTCTATACCTACTTGTAGCGCAACGATGTTGTTTATTATATTCATGGTTCTTCTGTTGGGTTTTATGGAGAAAACATGCAAGGAGGAAGCAACAAAAATTCCACGCAACCCAAAGTAGGATCTCGTTGAAAATAGTGTATTTAGAAAGAGTGTTTGTGGGATATACCTTATCATAGCGCAAGTCTGGCGATGTTCCACTGCACGATGGTGTGCAACGATGCTAGCCTACACGAACGAAACTTCTCTCCCATTCGTTAAGTGCATCGTAGGAAGATCCGACGGTGCTCCTTTCGTGCAGTGATGTATGACACTCATAGCGCATACAAATGGTCATAGATGTCCTCTGAACATAGGCATCTCAGTGTCTACATCTCTACTTCATCCACGCAGATGGACTGGAACTCCACGTAACGCTTCCTAAGTCGATGGGAAGGAGTTGTCTCTGTGTGGTGGTGTGCTAGCATCGTGGTGCTCTCCTTTCTCTCCTGAGGATGGTGACAGCTAGGGTTTATGTACGTGAGCATAAACTGAAAAGCCTCTCTCAATATCTTATATAGATATCGATCGTCAAGCTCCTTTAAATAGGAGACAAAGGGAAGTAGGGTTTCCTAAACCCATCAGTAAACAGAAATATTGTGCAATTAAAATGCTCGTGGATTAATTAGAATATTCTGGAATTCATTAATTAACCAAATAATTGCATTAATTGATAAATTAATATCCGACTCCATGCAATCACTTGGGATGGCTCTATGGGCATATATACCAACAGACTCCCACTTGTACTTAGATCCAGTCACTGCAATATTATTCTAATTGATTACATAAGCATTTTAGTAATCAATGTGATTCAGAGCAATTCCAATCAAATCCACAATTATACTCCTATTCCAACACATCCTATGCGTGTGATCTGATAGGCTCCAAATTACATTGGCAGTAATATCCATAATCATATTATGATTTCATAAGCAATGACTGGTATCTAGCAAGACTTCATTGCCACCCAAGTAATTGGAGAAGATGGAGAACAACTTAACCTATCATTCATGACTGGTGTTACAGTGATTGTATAGTTCCTTTGTCGCTGATATCCAGATTGAACTCGAGTCATGGAATTGTTATCCTCTTCAACGTTCAATCCATGTTCCTTGAACTAGAGCAGACTTTCTGAGATATATATAATCTCAATATCACATATTGACTCACATCAACATGGACATGCATTTCTTAGTTTCGCTTATCAAGTGGCCGGAATAGCAAATTCCCGTAGGAAGGACAAATTCCATCTACATCACTCACACTCATCCCCATGTGTCACAGTGCACCCAAGAACCATCTTTATGGAAATTCTTATTCAGGACCACGGTGGGTGATGTCAAAGTACACCAAACAACATGTGGTAAGTGTAGTGACTTTAGGTCTAAGAAGCACAATCACGACCATCATTATAAGATGTGACTCTAACTACCAATCATGGTATCCATGTGTCACTCTCAAGGTGGGTCAATCTGATACACTATTCTCTAACAAGTATCTATGTATTTGGTTTGATATCTCCATATCATGGATAATGAGATTCTTCCATCAACTAACATACATTCTAATCTTATGTGTTATTGATGTTTATGGATATTTCCACAATAACAACTGATTAGGGATAAAACAAGAATACATACTCTTAGCATACATATGATCTCACTATTCAGGTCATCAACATGAAGACATATGTCATTGTGTATATTATTCTATAGACATCTATAAGTTTTATGGTCATCTCACAATATAAAACACAAACATATAGATTGGAAACCTGCCTTTATTGATATGATCAATGTAGTATTACAAATTGTTTACATAGTATCCCATTACAATCATCAAATGATAGTCTCTATGGGCATACATACCAACATATTCCCATTTGCACTTATACCCAATCACTCATGAATCTCAATCCAAGTGATCGAACATGTCCGTCGTGTTTCTGCTATGAAAGTGCTTTTGTGAGCGGGTCAGCCACATTGCTTTTTGTAGGTACTCTACAAATCTTCACATCTCCTCATTGTACGATCTCTCGTATAAGATGGAACCGCCGTAGAATATGTTTGGAACGTTGGTCCGATCTTGGTTCTTTAGCCTATGCAATTGCTCTGTTGTTGTCACAAAACAACTCAATTGCATCACCAACGCTTGGAACCACTCCAAGTTTAGAAATGAACTTCTTGATCCACACAACTTCCTTTGTAGCATTAGATGTGACAAAATATTCGGCCTCTATTGTAGAATCTACAACCATCTCTTGCTTGGAACTCTTCCAGCTCACAGATATGTTGTTCAGGAAAAACAAAAATCCAGATTGTGATATGTAGTCATCTTTGTCAGTTTGGAAGCTAACATTTATGTAACCCTTTACCACAAGCTCTTCCTCACCACCGTATACCAAGAGTTGATCCTTAGTCCTTCTCAAGTACTTTAGGATGTTCTTTACGGCTGTCCAGTGACATTCACCTACATCTGACTGATACTGGCTCATCATGCTCAAAGCATATGACACATCATGACTAGTACATAACATCACATACATGATAGATCCAATTGTTGATGCATATGGAATCTTACTCATGTGTTCCCGTTCATCACATGAACTAGGACATTGGGCTTTAGAGATCGTAACCCCATGTGACATGGGAAAGTTACCTCTCTTAGAACCCTCCATGCTAAACCTCTTTACCACCTTGTCAATGTATGTGCTATGGCTTTGGCCTAGAAGCCTTCTAGATCTATCTCTATAGATCTTGATCCCTAGTATATAGGATGCTTCGCCTAAATCCTTCATAGAGAAGGTCTTCCCTCGCCAACCTTTTACTGTCTATAGGGTAGGGATGTCATTTCCCATCAATACTATGGCATCCACATACAATATGAGAAATACAATTGTGGTCCCACTAACCCTTTTGTAAACACAAGGTTCATCTTCATTTTGACTAAAGCCAAACTTTTTGACTACTTCATCAAAATATAGATTCCAGCTCCGAGATGCTTGCTTCAATCCATAGATTGACCTTTGTAGCTTACAGACTTTATTAGCTTCCTTTGGATCTATAAAACCCTCACGTTGTGTCAGTACACATCCTCGAGCAAATTCCCATTAAGGAATGTTGTTTTAACATCCATCTGCCAAATCTCATAGTCATGATAAGATGCAATGGCAAGCATGATCTTGATGGATTTAACCATGGAAACTGGTGAGAAGGTCTCGTCATAGTCAACACCTTGAATTTGATGGAATACTTTTGCAACCAATCTACCTTTATAGGTTTCAACATTTCCATCCATGTCGGTTTTCTTCTTGAAGACCCACTTGCACCCAATGGGTTTTACCCCTTCGGGTGGATCAACCAAGGTCCATACCTTGTTGGTATACATAGATTCCATCTCAGATCTTATGGCTTCGATTCATTGCTTAGATTCTGGTCCCTTAGTGGCTTCTAGATAGGAAGTTGGCTCATCTGCTATGCCCAATTTGTCACTGTCTTGAGTCATGAGAAATCCAAATCTCTCAGGCTCAAGTCATGTCCTACTAAACCTATGAGGTTCATGTGTTACATTTGGAACTTGAAATTCCACAATAATTTGTGAGTCTTCATGTTCCTTATGTACCTCCTCAGGTTCTCTACTTTCTTGTTGGTCTCAAACTTCTTCGAGCTCTTCAAACCTACCACTAATTCCTTTGGAAATAAATTCCTTTTTCAAGAAATACAACAATCCTAGCAACAAACACTTTGTTGTCAGTTGGTGTGTAGAAGTAGTATCCCTGAGTTTCCTTGGGGTATCCAACAAAATAGAATTTTTCCGATTTGGGTCCAAGATTTTTAGGAAATTGTTTCCTAACATAACCTTCACATCTCCAAATCTTTAACATAGACAAATTGGGACGATTCCCATTCCATATCTCATATGGTGTCTTTTGAACCGATTGAGGTACACTGTTAAGTGTAAACACTGCAGTTTCAAGAGCATATCCCTAGAATGATATTGGAAGTTTGACTGAACTCATAATAGATTGTGCCCATGCCTAATATTGTACGATTCCTTCTTTCTGACACACCATTATGTTGTGGTGTACCAAGTAGAGTCCATTGTCATACAATACCATGGTCTCTCAGAAGGTCCTCAAACTCTTGGCTTAAGTATTCGCCACCTCGATCTGAACGAAGTGCTTTAATACTCTTACCAAGTTGCTTCTCTGCTTCATTCATGAAAGTTTTGAACATTTCAAGAGTTTCTGACTTGTGTTTCATAAGATATACATAGCCATACCTACTATGGTCATCAGTCAAGGTAATGAAGTATTGATAGCCTCCTCTACCATTTGATCTAAAAGGTCCACATACATAAGTATGTATGAGCCCTAGCAGATCACTAGCTCTCTCACTATATCCAGTGAAAGGAGTCTTGGTCATCTTCCCTAATAAACATGCCTCACATGTCTCTAATGATTCAAAATTAAAAGAGTCTGGATAACCATCCTTATGGAGTCTAGATATGCGCTTCTCATTTATGTGCCCAAGATGACAATGCCATAAGTATGTTTTGATTGAGTTGTCAAGTTTTAACATTTTAGCATTTATGTTGTATATGCTAGTCTCAAGTTCTAACAAGTAGATACCATAAGACATAGGGGCATTGCCATAAAAAATTTCATCTTTATAAATAGAAATAATTCCATTCTTAATGTGAAATTCAAATCCACTCTTATACATACAAGATATAGAAATAATATTTCTATTAATGGAAGGTACATAATAGAAATTCTCTAATTCTATTACAAGGCTCATAGGCAAAGATAAACTAATAACTCCAACTGCGGTGGAAGCAACTCTTGCTCCATTAGCGACCGGTAGCTCAAATTCGCCCTTTTGTTAAGGCTTACTTCTTATCAGATCCTTCATATTGGAACATATGTGAGATCCACATCCGGTATCCAGTACCCATGATGAATAAGTATTTAAGTTTATGTCAATAATGTATATACCTGAAGTGGAGATCTCTATCCCCTGCTTCTTCTTCCTTAGTTCCTCCAGGTAGAGAGGACAATTTCTTTTCCAATGTCCAGCCTGATGACAATGGTGACAACTGCCTTCTCTAGAGATCCCACCTTTAGCTTTGAGCGCGGATGACTTTGGCTTTTTCTTGGCTTTAGAACCTTTCTTAGACTTGCCTTTGCCTTTTGACTTTCCCTTTGTATTAATGATCATCATCACAGACTTGGGCTTGCCTTTGTTCATCTGTGCTTCAGTTGTCCTCAACATGCCCAATAATTCTGACAACGGCTTGTCAAGATTGTTCATGTTGTAGTTCATGACAAAATGACTATATGATTCATGCAACGATTGTAGAATCACATTAGTGGACAAATCTTGACCTAGGGGAAATCCCAGCTTGGATAGGATTTCCACGTACCCAATCAAAAAGAGTATATGGGTGCCAACTGAGTCTCCCACTTTCATCTTGCTCCTGAACAAAGCCTTAGATACATCATATCTCTGCTGTCTTTCTTGATGTTAATACATGTTCTTGAGATGTGTTACCATCTCCATGACATTCATGTTCTCATGCTGCTCTTGCAACTCATAGTTCATTGAGCACAACATCAGGCACTTGAAATTTACGACATCATCAAGGTGCTTCTTGTAAGCATCCTTTTCAGCCTTGGGCGCATTTGCGGCGGGTTCTGTCGGCTCTGGTGTTTCAAGGATATAGAGCTTACGCTCATGTGTGAGAACAATTCTCAGCCTTCTAAACCCGTTTTGAAAGTTTTTTTGGGTAAGTTTGTCCTTCTCAAGGACCGATCGCAATGAGAAAGTGTGAGTGTTGTTTGCCATTTGATTGCTACAAAAGAAAAACTTGCATTTAGTCCAAAACATTTTGACTTATAAAAATTTGATAAACGAGATTAATTAGGCTTTTAATTAATTACACTCTCACTATTTTATTCAAATTGATATCCCTCACTATCAACTCAGAAGATTGCAATGTACAACCTTCTTGTGAGCCAAGATCCAAAATCATTGGATCAATGCCCAGCCAACACCAACGTCAAAGACCAAATACTAAGGTAGGCAACTTTTGCCAATTACATCATATGCAACTCTTGGATAGGTTATCATGCACAACTCCTTGCCATGATGCATCTGTGTGCCCCTAGGTACTTGATCCTATCAAGGTTCCCTAGTTAAGTCCAACCCATAAGCCAACACGATGAGTGTGCACCCTGTGGAGGCAGACCCACACACCCACCATCAAACTTCCACGAGATAAATAGTGTACCACACGGAGGCGTGTCCACACAGTCGATCAAGCTTTTCATGTGTGTTGCTTTATGGAAGGCAACTAAAACTTAATATTATTAATTGAGGGGTTTTATTAATACTTATACATATCCAAACACCACATACTTATAGTATGTATCATATACTACTATATTCACAACCACAAACGATAGACATGCAATCAAAAACACAAATACATTAGTTATGGCCATACTATTGTAATCTTTTGGAGCAATAAAGGATTACAGTCCAGCTATGGTCTTATGCATCTCATGCAACACCTGTGAATCAACCTGTAAGCCTGTATGGATCAACCTTATAATGAACAACTTCATGGATGCTCCGTGAGGTTAGAACTTCAAGTTGCTTCTTAGAATTGGATCTTCTTGTTGCTTCTCCATGGACGATCCTTGGAGTTGGATCTTCAGGTTGCTTCTTGGAATTAGATCTTCTGGTGCTTCTCCATGGATTCTCCTTGGAGTTGGATCTTCAAGTGTCCTCCTTACATCAAATTTACAAAGACTAAAACTAATCCTATCTCTATTACATCATATGAGTACAAATATAAAGGGAAAGAATTAATTACACTTTGAAATAAGAGATGAGGCTCGACATGCAAGCCGAATACTTTATACAAAGGATCCATATGCAACCATTATACATCCATAGCATTCACAACATTCACAAAAGGGGATACTAGGCCATAACTGTGCATGCATCCACCACATAAAACAAAAATTTAATGTCGACGTGTATGATATCATAGGTATATCTACATATACATATATACATATTAAAATTGTAGTACTTTTAATGCGGGACATTCCCCATTAAATAAATTTTTGACTCCCACACAGACTATGCAGGGTACATAGAGGTAGATCCCCTAAAAGGTCTATGAGATGTTACTTCCGTGCACTTAGGAAAATCAACAGTTTCCATAGTCGACCCCATCCGAAACGTCAACAACAGAAGCCTGCGACATATGTGGAATTAGGTTTAGGTTTGCACATTAGCAATTTTAATTTGCATCGTATGCAACATAGAAAACATTATACAATGATTTGATCATATCGAAACAAATCCAAATATGTTGTAGATCGACATTGCTCTGATACCATTATTGGGTTTTGTGGAGAAAACATGTGCGTCGGAAGCAACAAAAATTCCAGCAACCCAAAATAGGATCTCGTCAACAAAAGTGTTTTCAAAAAGAGTGTTTGCAGGAAATACGTTATCACGGAGCAAGTCTGGCAATGTCCAGCTGCACGATGGTGTGCAACGATGCTGGCCTACACAGACAAAACTTCTCTCCCATTCTTTAAGTGCATTGTAGGAAGATCCGGCGGTGCTCCTTTTGTGCGGTGATGTATGTCAATTGTAGCGCATATGGATGGTCGTAGATATCCTCTAAATGCAGGTGTCTCAGCGTCTGCATCTCTACTTCATCCACGCAGATGGACTGGAACTCCACGTCGTGCTTCCTAAGCTGATGGGAAGCAATCGTCTCTTTGTGGTGGCGTGCTAGCGTCATAATGTTCTCCTTTCTCTCCTGAGGACGGTGACAGCTAGGGTTTACATATATGAGCATAAAATGAAAAGCCTCTCTCAATATCTTATATAGATATTGGCCGTCAAGCTCCTTTAAATAGGAGACGAAGGGAAGTAGGGTTTCCTAAACCCATCGGTAAATAGAAACACTGTATTAATTAAAATGCTCGTGGATTAATTAGAATATTTTGGAATTCATTAATTAACCAAATAATCACATTAATTGATTAATTAATATCCAAATCCATGCAATCTCTTGGGATGGCTCTATGGGAATATATACCAACATCTGCTCAGTTTCTTCCCAAGGAAGTCACTACCAACAACTGTGTTCAACAAATTCCTTTTTGTAGGAGTCAACCCATTATAGAAGGTGGTCATGAGGAACCCCTTGTAGTAATTGTGGTGTGGGAAATCCTTCTGGTACTCCTGGAAATGTTCTCATGCTTCATGCAATCTCTCCCAGCTTTTTTGCAAAACAAATGATCTTATGCTTCTTGCAAATAGTTCCCTCGGTAGGATAAAACTTAGTAAGGAAGGCATCTACCAGGGGTGTCCACCCATCTATGGACTGGTGAGGGAGATTGAGGTACTAGGATAGAGCTTTATATTCAAGAGATAAGTTGAAGCCTTTACAGTATATCACTTCTTGGGGGACTCCCCTCATCTTTATGGTATCACAAATATTTTTAAATGCATCAAGGTGGTGGTATGGATTTTCACTTCTCAAATTCCAATGAAAAGGTTTATTCTGGATCATAGATATGACAGTTGGTTTCAACTCAAATTTTGCTATGTTGAAGTGTGGGATGATGATCAGGCATCTAGATTCATTGGCCCTTATTGCTGCCAGCTCTCTAAGAGTCTTCCCCTCTTCTTCATCCTCACTGTCGCTCACCTGACCATCGTGCTCTTGTTCATTGTCATGATGGTTGCGGTGGTGCCTTCTTCAGTGTTGGTACCATCATTCCTCGTCACGTAGATCTTCTTCGTGACGATATTCATCTCAATGTTCCTCTTCCCGACGTTCTTCTTCACATTGAGGACCGTCATTGTAACAACCATCTCTGTCTTTGTCTGACCCAGGTGATGGTGTGGGTCATGTTGAATCCTCACATTCCGCTCATCCATAGTGAGAGTACCATCCATGCGAGGTGGCATGGTGACTCAAGGTTAACAAGTAAATTTGAATGAGTCTACTTCCCTCTGGGTTCCTGAATAGACCACACCGTCAAGTTAGTAAACTAGACATGTTAAAATGAACTATTCTACGCAAACGTAGGGTAGCTGACTCAAGGGTTCTGTGTGGTCAAGCTTATTACTAAGCCTGAGGCACGAAGTATAGTGAGTGGACTCAAGTTCTTAACAGTGCCATTTTTCCTTGTCCCCATAAATGGCGCCAAAATGTTGACCGACCTAAATCGTGCTTCCAAAAAGGAGCGAATCTAGAGTAGTCAAACTCTTAAGATAGTAACCTGACACTAAAGCCTCCACAACTATTATATAGGGTCTGATGTAGAAATTGGGGTTGTACCACAAGGACAAGATTAGTAGGTCTTAAGAACGTACACTCTCACACTCATATACTCCGGATAATAGATGATTCAAGAAGGGTGTTCCCATAGGAATGATAATACTCAATCCAAATTAAAAGAAAAAAACCAAAGAAAAGAAGAACAAAGTGTAACAAAATAAGACGGAAATAAAGATATGGAAGGGAAACTTGGATTGGGTTTCACCTAGAAATACTTCTCACTAACATGCAAGCATTATCTCTCCCTCTCCTATACTCTATCAAGATTACAAGCAATCATAAAGATATCCATTCCTCTCTCTCTCTCTCTATGAATCTTCTTTCCGATGATCTTGATCTCGATGTTCCTCTTCCCAACATTCTTCTTCACATCGATGACCCTCATTGTAATGAACATGTTTGTCTTCGTCTGACCCTGGCAGTGGTGGGTGGTCATGTTGAATCCTTGCATTCCACTCGTCCCTAGTGAGAGTACCATCCATGTGAGGCAGCAAGGTGACTCAAGGTTAACGAGTAAATTTGAATGAGTCTGCTTCCCTCTGGGTTCCTGAATAGACCGCACTGTCAGGTTAGTAAATTGGACATGTTAAAATGAACTATTCTACACAAACGTAGTGTAGCAGACTCAAGGGTTCTATGCTAATCTTGAGGAATGAGAGTATAGTGAGTGGACTCAAATTCTTAATAGTGTCATTTTGCCTTGTTCCCGACAATGGAACCAAAAAGTTGACTAGCCTAAATCACGCATCTAAAAAGGAGCAGATCCAGATTAGTTGGACTCTTAAGATAGTAACCTGACACTTAAGCCCCCACAACTATTATATGGGGTTTGATGTAGTAATTGGGGTCGAACCACAAGGACAAGGTTAGCAGGTGTTAAGCACACACAATCTCACACTCATATACTCTGTATAACAGATGATTCAAAAAGGGTGTTCCCAAAGGAATGATAATACTCAAACCAAAGTAAAAGAAATAAACCAAAGAAAAGAAGAACAAAGTGTAACAAAATAAGATAGAAACAAAGATATTTAAGGGAAACTTGGATTGGGTTTCACCTACAATGACTTCTCACCAACATGCACGCATTATCTATCCCTCTCATATTCTCTATTAAGATTACAAGCAATCATAAAGATGTCCATTCCTCTCTCTCTTAAGATGAGGATAGATCTAAGTCAAGGGACAACCTCTCTCTCAAGATGACTAACCAAAAACTATAAGGTAGAATATATGATCATAAGCTTTAGCATTCCAACATTTTCATGCATTCATACTACTCCATAATATAAGATATTAGTGGTACTACTCTTTCGAGGTACCAACAATCAAACATCATAAGATGGTAGCTAAGCATGCAAGTGAATCATTAAACCTGGTGCATGGAGATAATATTGATGAGAATATATATATTCAAAAAGGAGAGACAATATACATGTTGAGAGAGAATTAGTGGGCACTACCAACCCAAGTTAAGTGTTTAGCCACACATGTTTATGGGCATCATAATGGCATTACAAAATAATAGATACATCAAGTTCCACAAAGAGATTAGGGAAGTATAGTGATATGGAAGTGATAGATCCAGATCGGGAGAGAAGAACGTGATACAACACAATACTTCTTCATATCCATATCTGGGAGGTTGATGGCGTGGAATTTCTCCTTCTCTTGAAGAAGATGGAGCCTTCAGTCTTCTCTCTACTTAGCTTTTGTCTTTGGAGATCTAAGACTAATTGGATGGATGGGAATGAGTCTAGAAAGTGGTAGGACTTTGTGGTCCTTTCAGATCTGATGATTTGATAAGACGTGTAGGCCGCCTATTTATAGGCATGTTTCACTGACTTAACCCCTCGACCGTGGTTGAGTTTGGTCTTGGTTGAAGCTTGACCTCGGTCGAGGCTTCATTGATGTCTTCTCCTCGATTGCAGCCTGGTTAAGCGAAATTCTCTGTCGTGGCCTGATTGCCACACCCTTTGGTCAAACCGCGGTCCAAGGCTCAGTCGTGGCTTCATGTCACGGGTGTAAGGGTTCAAGGTGTCGCGGGTGCAAGGAGTCGAGGATTTTTTGGGAGGCCTCGACCGTGGTCGAGTTAGCTGTAATGGTTAGATGGGCCACGGTCGAGGGGTCGATGTGACCTTGGCTCAATGTGGTCCAGAAAACAAGGAAAAAGTGGGTAAGTGAGATACTTGGCATAATGTCCTAAAATTAGTGTAAAAATATATAAAAGGTATGCTAGGGGAGGTATAAAATGTATTGAAAAGTGTATAAAATGAGGTGTTATGATGTACCTAGGGTTGGGTGGTTGGTTGTGACTTCAAAACCCTAATCGGCTATGAATGGGAAACCCTAACCCTAATGATGAGTATGGTGACATGATTGCTTCTCCTTCTTGGAATGGTATTATATCATGATGATATCTTCCTCTTTTTGTGAACCTTTAACCTTACAGGATGAATGCATGTCATGCTTGGGTATTCTATGGTCATGGTCGTGTATAATTGAGGCATGTGGAGTTGATGATGTGACACATGGATTTAGGATGTTTCCTCTTTCTCATTTATCAATTTCTAACCATGCAGGTGATATGAATTTGAATATCACTATGGAATTTGATATTCCATAGTGATATGAAATTAGTGATAGCCTTGAGTGGGTGTGCAACCAAACTTGAAACGACCACTATCAAACCGACAGCCAAATCGTTACTAATAAATAGGAATTATTATAAATAGTGGATTAACAAAAATCACTAAAATTTAAAACCATTTTTCAAGGAGATCCTCTTCTATAAAATTCTTACTGAAAGATCCAAATCTTATACATATCATGATTTACATTGTACAACATTGTTTCATTTCATCTCGAGGACAACATATAACAGTTTCTCTCTCAAAACACATACTGGAGCAACATCAAACCTCTAGGCTTACAAGCCAAAATCTCATATTGTTTAAGAAACCATTACAAACCAACTCCAAGGACCTGAGAGTATAAAGACAACACATACGACTTCTATCTACAAGACACGACCGATAGTATACTCAACATGAACTATCACTACTTCCTCAGTTGTTGTTTCTCCTATGTAGAAAGGTCTCTACTGCCTCGTGTATTTCCACCTAAAAATTGTGGATCCCACAGGGTGAGACAATTGTCCCAGTGAGAGATATAACTCTCCTTTGACCATAATATTATCACATATAAGCATTATATAACTGAGCAGAGGTTCTTTTATATTAACATGCAAGATTAATCATTGCATGAACATAATGAGGCAATCTCTTTACTTAAGGAAAATGATGAATCTACCCATGGTAGAGTAATAAACCATCTATTTATTTTACAAGGAATGTAAAGAAACATAAATAACATCTATCAAGCTAAGATGTATAACTGAATTGCGCATCAAACAATGTTTTCCGTATTCGATCCTTAAGAAAATATGCTACACGGCTGATCATATTTTACAATCACACTTATGCCCTGAGGAGATGAAGTATACCCCGTTCATCTCCAACCGACCACAAACTTCTCACAAGTTGGCACCATACAAGGCCATTGGAAGAGCCAACTACCAAAACCTCACCTGTCTTAATCAGTATGAGAGTACTGGCAGTGACATCTCGTGTCAATCTACAAATGGAGTGTTCCAGGGTACAAGACATCTTTGCTTAGAGCTATTGCATTAGCATGTACTCTCTTAGGGGAACATCTACTAACAACTGTCCCTAGTTATGAAATTACTGATTCATGGCATATAGCCATACTCTGAGGCACGGGCCAATTCACCGTGCTCAACATAGAGTTTACGACCGAAGTCTCACTTGAGCCAGGAAATGGCACATAGCCAAATTCCCATTTATATTTTAAGTTCGTAAGGGGATCAGATCACACATGGCCATCTATTTATACTTACACCCCCACATATTCAAAAATATACACTCTGGGTTATGCTGTGGGGAACCCGTTTCACCATTAAGCAAATCCAAACAATGATGGATCAATGGTTAGGGCAACGTTTTATGGTTTCTAGTGATATATTAAGTGCATCACACTATTCTTTTAGCATCAAACAAGTTATAAGCATCAATCATAAACAAATGATACAAAGATAGTTGTAATACATTTATCAAGTACTTTTCAAATCTTTAGAACACATTTAGTTGCATAACACTTGGGATCTCAGTCCCTTGTCACATTACTGGGAATCCTCATCCCTTCACATCACCATTATCATGATTACTGAATCTGGGTATTCAAACCCTTAGAACACCACATAGCATTGTTACCTCTGTAATAGGTAACCATTACCTCTAGGTCCTCAGACCAAGGTATTCATTTCACTTGTTGTACAAGTATTTCACATAGTTCACATGTTTTGATTAAGTATCTTGTCACCTCTCACTAGGCAACAATTATTTTACATGGCTCAAAAGGCCATTATTAGGGTTACAGTTTCCCTTTATATCCGAATAGGGTTTCAAGTTCATATTATTAATCCAAACCCTAATTCATTTCTCCACACATCTAGGAGCATACATTCATATCATAAGTATTCAATCATACTTATTTATTCTCATCATTTATCATTAAATGATTAACAACACCAAGTATGTGTTTCTCTCTCATCCTCACTAGGATATTGAGTACATCATATTTTATTATCTTGGCTTAACCATTTCTCAAGGTATGTTAGCCTACACTTTTCAAAGTGAATTAAATTCATTACATCTCAAGGTAACAATTGACATGACACACTTCATGTGTTACTCATCCAAGTATATTGGATTTAACGTGCATCAAGGTGTATCAACCTTGAGGTGTTGGATGTGATATTTATCATGTCTTGATGTATCACTTCCCTCATCACTTTTAACTAATTACTTAAGTTCATCAACTTATCTTATATTAGGGTATTTCCCATCCTAATACTTTATGCACTAACTCATCACATTTATCATGTAGTGTATTGGCCATAAGTCCCACATTTGAATTACCCATCTATCATCAAGTGATATGAAATCATCTCAGGTTAAGGCATTGTTGATATAGGGTTGACCATTCTCAACCACTATAGGTGTTTTACCTATCAAGGTATTAACCAAACCATTTCTTGGTGTTACACTCATCACTTCTAAGAGTGTTTTTCCCTCACCTTTAGAAGGTGTATAAAATTGAATCATGTCTGTCATGTTGAACACATGTATTGGGTTAGGTGTACATCCTCATTTATATTCCCATTAAGGAATGCAATTTTAACATCCATTTGCCAAATCTCATAGTCATAGTAAGCCGCAATAGCAAGCATGATCCTGATGGACTTAATCATGGGAATTGGAGAAAAAGTTTCATCATAGTCAACACCTTGAACTTGTCAGAAACCTTTTGCAACCAATCTTCATTTATAAGTTTGCGCATTGCCATCCATGTCGGTCTTCTTCTTGAAGACCCACTTGCACGCTATGGGTTTTACCCCTTCAGGTGGTTCCACCAAAGTCCATACTTTGTTGGAGTACATGGATTCCATCTCAGATTTCATGGCCTCAAGCCATTTCTTAGAATCTAGTCCCTCCATTGCCTCTAGATAGGTAGTTGGATCATCATCTATGATCAACTCATGGCCTTCCTGAGTCACATGGTATCCAAACCTCTCAGGTTCAAGGTGTGTCCTACTAGATCTACGAGGTCCTTGTATTACTTGAGGAGACTGAGATTCCACAACACCTTGTGAATCTCTATGTTCCTCTTGTACATCTACTGGTTCAATGTTTTCTTGTTGGGCTTGAATCTCTTCAAGATCTATTTTCCTTCCACTATTTCCTCTGGAAATAAATTCCTTTTCTAGGAACACAACTGTCCTAGCAACAAACACTTTGTTGTTAGTTGGGTGGTATAAATAATATCCCCTCATTTCCTTGGGGTATCCAACAAAATAACATTTATCAGACTTGGGTCCAAGCTTATCAGGAAACAATTTCCTGAAGTAAGCCTCACAACCCCAAATCTTAATAAAAGACAAATCGGTACACTTCCCGTGCCATATCTCATATGGTGTCTTTTGAACCGATTTAGATGGTACTCGATTAAGTGTAAAAGCGGCGGTTTCAAGGGCATGACCCCAGAAGTAAATTGGAAGATCAGCAAAACTCATCATTTATGGAACCATATCTAGTAAATTGTGATTCCTTCTTTCAGACACATTGTTATGCTGTGGTGTTCTAGGCGGAGTCCATTGTGATACAAGACCATGGGCTCGCAGAAGGTCCTCAAACTCCTAGCTTAAGTATTCTCCACCTCGTTCGGATCAAAGTGCTTTAATACTTTTACCAAGTTGGTTATGTACTTCATTCATGAAATCCTTGAACCTTTCAAGGGTTTCTGACTTATGTTTCATTAGGTACACATAGCCATACCTACTAAAGTCATCAGTGAAGGTAATGAAGTACTGACACCCATTTATGGCATTAGTTCTAAAAGGCCCACATACATCAGTATGTATGAGTCCTAATAGATCACTAGCTCTCTCACCTTTACCTAAAAAGGGAGTCTTGGTCATCTTGCCCAACAAATAAGATTCATATGTTTCTATTGATTCATAATCAAAAGAGTCTAGATAACCATCTTTATGAAGTCTAGAGATGTGCTTCTCATTTATGTGCCCTAGACGACAATGCCAAAGATATGTTTTGTTTGAGTTTTTGAGTTTTTGCCTTTTGGTGTTAACGTTGTATACACTTGTCTCTAGATCTATCAAGTCTAGACCATAAGACATTGGGGCACTGCCATAAAAGATCCCATCTTTTGAAATAGAACACTTTCCATTCTTAATAAGAAATTCAAAACCATCCTTGTCCAAACAAGAGACAAAAATGATATTCCTATTTATGGCAGGTACATAATAGCAGTTCTTCAACTCTATTATTATCCCACTAGGTAGAGTTAACTCATAGGTTCCTATGACACTGGTGGCAACTCTTTCCCTATTGGCAACACGTAGTTCAACCTCGCCTTTCCCCAAAGGCCTACTTCTCTTAAGATCCTTCAAATTTGAACAAATTTGAGATCAACATCCGGTATCAAGTACCCATGACAAAGAAGTAGTGAAGTTAATCTCTATCATGTATACAGCAGAAGTAGAGATCTCTATCTCTCACTTCTTATTCCATCGTTCCTTCCATCCTCTCCATGTTTTGAGCGCAGAAGATTCTGACATTGGTTCAGCGAGAGAACCGTTATCTCCCTCACCTTTGTCCTTAGACTTTATTCCATTGATCTCCATCAATGAACTATCCTTCTTCTTAAGCATACACAGAGTGGATTCAAAGGCTACCGTTATATCTCGATTGTGCAGAACACTTCTCACAATCTCCAACCAGTTATGGAATTTATTCTCAATTAATTTTCCCATTTGAAAAGATGATTTTTTTGACATTCTACAAGAGAAAATTGCATTTTTCAAAACTCCTTTTTTATTTGATTTGATTTGAATAAAATTTGTCAGTAGTTAATTAGGCCTTTAATTAATTACATCTCCCACTATTTTGATTCAAATTGACAGCCCCCACAATCAATTCGGAAGATTGTAGCGTACAATCTTCTAGTGGGTCAAGATCCTGAAATCCTCTGAGTCATGGACCAGCTAGGGCTGTCACCCACAACTAAAATCTTCCAGGTAGGCAACTTTTGCCAATTGCATCATATGCAACTCTTGAAAGATGTAATATGCAACTCTTTGCCATGATCACCTCCATGCCTCAAGGTGCTAGATCCTATCTAGGTCACCTTGTTAAGTCTGACCCAAAGCCAACACGATGAATATGCACCCTACTAGGGCAGACCCACATATCCATCCTTCACGCTTCCATGACATAGATTGTCCACCACGCTAGGGCGTGCCCACACTTGGCTGATCATGATTTTCACATGTGTCACATTTGGAAGGCATCTAAAACTTTAATATTTAATGAGGGATTTGGTTTTATAGATACATATACATATCCAATCACCACGATACATAATATATATCATATACATGCTATATCCCACAGAAAACATGCAAAATGATAAAAGTGGTGATTATGGCCATCCTAATGTGATTCCTCGAACCAAGAGGAATCACGGTCATCTAGGTCCACATCATATTCAACCTATACAAGATGAACGTTGTGCTTTGCCTTTCTGGGTTTGATCAAATCATCTCCATGATTGATTGGCTCACCATCAGATCGGTCGGTTGGGTGGCGCCAGTCGATCGACTGGCACCTCCAGCCAATCGATTCACTAGTCATCATGCATCTCCTCAGGTCGCCACACGCTCATCTCGCTCCTCGAACCGGTCATCTAGAACGCCAACCGATCGGTTCACGCCTTGAACCGATCGTCTCTGTCATCATCAGGTGGTCCGCCGATCTTTGACATAACAGGAAATAAAGTTCCATTTACATTTGAATAGAGAAACCCCGAGTAACATTCGGGGGGAGCAAAGGTAAATCTCGAGTTATCTCGAGTTACATCAAGAAAAGGAGGTAGGAAATCGGTGCACAGACTGAGATGGAAGAAACCACATTCAACCAAGCACACATACATAGGGTTTATTGGCCATAACCACACTATACATCCACCACAAAACTCATTTAAGGGCGACACAGATCGAGTGTATTTATATTACATATCATATATGTATTTTGGGATTTGTGGATTGGACATGCATAAAGCCAATTGTATTCGCATCGTATGCAATAAATAAAGGCGACAAAACAAAATCGATCACATCGATAATCCTAAAGTATAGATCAGTTGACGAGGCTCTAATACCACTATTGGGTTTTAGGAGAGACAGAGAAGGCAACGGAAACAAAACAATTTTTTTCTCTCCAAACCCAAAATAAAGGAATTGTGTCAAGGTCTATACAGTAGGAAAGATGGTTTATAGAAACATACACTGTCCTGAGTCTTGCTCGACGACGTTACCTCACAGCTTGCGCGGTCTTCACCTCTGGTCTTGGACGGTGTCTATGCAGCTCTTGGTCTCACCGGGACTGTCGGGATTGACAACTTTCCTCCAAGCGGTAGAATTTTCCCGCCTCTGCAGTCGTCCACACTGACTGCCTGGAACTTCGATCTCCTTGTCCCACAAGGAATCAAAGGAGTCACACCCTCCTATCGGCGTACTAGTGACTGACACACTCTCCTGCCACCAGTCACTTTTCTGTAGTTGTCTTTCCCTTGTTGTCCCTCCCTTATTGTGTAGCACTTCCTCGAGCTCTCCTGGTTACCACAACGAGAGAGAACGACAACTTTGCAGAGCAACTGGTGTTTTGAGTTGTACATTGAGAAGCCCCCAATACCCATATATATATATAGGAGGGTCATGGGATAGGGTTCTTTACCCCGGGCAATACATGATTAAAGCAAGAGTAGAAGGGTTCGAGATTTTCCACAAAACAACCAACTGCGTCAGCTGAACCGATCGTTTCAAGCATGAAACAGTCGGTTGGGGACCTGAGCCGATCGGTTCACACCTGAACTGATTGGTTGGGACACCTAAGACAATCAGTTCAAGTATGAGCCGATCGGTTCGTGGTCGTGATTAGTTCCTGATTGACTTTTCCTATTTTGTTTCAAATTGATCCAAAATACCAATCCTTGTTCCAATCAAATTGGACAAGTGAAACGAAGAGAAATTTCTCACCAACCTGACTTTCCCAACTTGCTCGTTTGGACAAGTTGAGCCGATCGTTTCAACCCTTGAATCGGTCGGTTCAGCCTGTCCTGAGCCGATCGGTTCATCTCATGAGCCGATCGGTTCATCTCATGAGCTGATCGGTTCACCAAGCTGAGCCAATCGGTTCATCATATGAGCCGATCGTTTGGGAGTGCAGACTGCAAAAATCAGTCAATTGCATTTTCAATCAATCTGATACTCTATTCAATCGGTCCAACACCTTGAATACTATGATATTGAGCTATCAATTGATTGAGTGTTTAATTGAACTACTAAACTCCTTTAGTAATCAATCTAAACATTATTTGTAGATAAACTCTTCTTCCAAGTTAAATCCTATGTGTGTGACCTTGCAGGCCCATTTCACATTGGCAGTGAAAGTCCATTATACTTATGACTTCACAAGCAAAGAGAGGTGCCTAGTCGCACATCAATGCTACCCAAGTGAAATAAAAAGTTGGAGAACAACTTTCAATCCTAAAATCCATGAATGGTATTACAGTGAACGTATAATTCCTTTGTCACTAATGTCCTGAATGAACTCAAGGCATGGTACAGTCATCGTTTCAACATTCATCCATTTCCTTGATCTCAGAGCAGACTGGGTGAGATGTGTCTGACATCAATATCACATATTGATTCACACATGCATGCACATGCCTTTCTCAATCCTACTCATCAAGTAGCCATGGACATCAAACTCCCTTAGGAGGGACAAATGCCATATCTATCACTCACCCCTCAAAACCCCCATGTGTCAAAGGCACCCAATCATCACCTTTATAACAACCCATGTTTCAGGACTACATTTGATGATGTCAAAGTGTACCCAACGACATGTGTTGAGTGTAGTGATTTCAGGTTGAAGAATCACACTCACCACCATCACTGTGAGAGTTGACTGTGACTACCAAATCATGGTTCCATGTGTCACTCTCACGGTGGGTCTGTTTGGTACACTTATTCTATAACAAGTACCTACGTGCTTGGTTTGATATCACTATATCATGACTAATGAGATTCTATCATCAACCAATACACAATCTAGTCTTTAGTGTTATTGATGTCTATGGTTATTTCCACAATAACAACCGACTAGGGACAAAACAAGAATGTATACTCTTAACATCTGTATGATCTCATCGTTTAGGTCTTGAACCTAAAAGCATACGTCATTGAGTAAACAATTCTTTAGACATCCATCATGTTACACTATCATCTCAGAAATAGTTAAAACATATAGATCCAAAATTGCCTTTATTATTATTCAAATTATTTACAAAGTGTTCCATTACAATCATCACATGACTTGCTCTATGGGCATACATACCAAAAAATCCAATAGAGGGAAAACCGGTATGGTAATTCAAGAGGGAAAGTTGATAGGGAAATCCAAGGAAAGAAATCAACATGGTGTTATCTGTATACACTTAAACAATACAAGAAGAAGTATATATGCTATGTATGATATGGTGTCCATATTGTGAGCAATATGACACCAAGCACATAGCTTATACCTGATATGGGGCCAAACACCTAGCTTATACCTGATATGAAGTCATCTTAAGATGATAAGAACTAAGTGATAGTCAATTTGATGTGGGTACATGATATGATGAGTATAAGATACACCATAAAACATGACATGGTAATGTGATTATACCACATGCATGATATGGATACACTACATGAAATAAGAATGTATCTTAAAGCATTATATGTTAACATACATACATCTTGATGCCCAATATGGGAAGGGACACTTCAATTATATGTGATTGATTGAGTGACATATGTTGCAGGTTGTGTTAATGGTAATATAAAAGATGATGTGAATTGTTAATGATGAACTAATATTCCTCAAGAGGAGGATTGAACCAAAAGTATGATGTAATCAATATCCTAGTGAGGATGAGAGAGAAAGTCATACTTGATGTTGGTAATCATTTAATGATAATGATGAGAATAAATAAGTATGATTGAATACTTATGATATCAATGTATGCTCCTAGATGTGTGGAGAAATGAATTAGGGTTTGGATTGATATTATGAACTTGAAACCCTATTCAGCTATAAAGGGAAACCCTAACCCTAATAATGAGCCATGAGAGGCATGTTAAATACTTGTATAAACAAGTATAATGTTTATGTGGTCTGATGACCTAATAGATATTTGTTGCCTAGTGAGAGGTGACAAGATGATCAATGGCCTTGTGAGCCATGTGTATAGTTGTTGCCTAGTGGGAGGTGACAAGATGATCAATGGCCTTGTGAGCCATTTGTATAGTTTTTTCCTAGTGAGAGGTGACAAGATGATCAATGGCCTTGTGAACCATGTGTATAGTTGTTTCCTAGTCAGAGGTGACAAGATGATCAATGGCCTTATGAGCCATGTGTATAATTGTTGCCTAGTGAGAGATGACAAAATGATCAATGGCCTTGTGAGCCATGTGTCTAGTTGTTACCTATTGAGAGGTGACAAAATGTTTAATGGGCCTTGTGATCCATGTGTGTAGTTGTTGCCTACTGAGAGGTGATAAGATACTTGATCAAACCACGTGAACTATGTGAAATACTTGTACAACAAGTGAAATGAATACCTTGGTCTGAGGACCAAGAGGTAATGGTTACCTATTACAGAGGTAACAATGTTGTGTGGTGATCTAATGGTTTGAATACCCAGATACGGTAATCATGATGATGATGATGTGAAGGGATGATAATTCTCAGTAATGTGACAAGGGACTAAGATCCCAAGTGTTATATATCTAAATGTGTTCCTAAGATTTGAAAAGTACTTGATAAATGTATTACTACTTTCTTTGTAGCATTTGTTTATTATTGATGCTTATAACTTGTTTGATGCTAAAAGAATATTGTAATGCATGTAATATATCACTAGAAACCATAAAACATTGCCCTGACCATAGATCCATTAGCGTCAGAATTTTCTAAATGGTGAAACGGGTTCCCCGTGGCATAACCCGGAATGCATATTTTTGAATATGTGGGGGGCGTAAGCTGGGACGGCCATGTGTGAGTCGATCCCCTTACGAACTCGAAATAAATAGGGATTTGGCTGTATGAAACCATATCCTAGATCAAGTGCGACTTCGGTCGTAGACTCTGTGTTAAGCACAGTGAACTGGCTAATGGTTCAGAGTATGTCTATACACCATGACTCAGTAATTTCATAACTGGGGACGGTTGTTAGTAGATGTTCCCCTAAGAGAGTACATGCTGACACAGTAACTCTGAGTGAAGATGCCTTGTACCCTGGCAAGCTCTTTTTGCAGTGAAATGAGATGTCCTTCCAGGAGATGACATGAGATGTCCTGCTGAATCTGTGTGGTCTCGTACTAACCGAGAGAACAAAGGTCATGGAAACTGGTTCTCCCATTGACCTTGTATGGTACTGACTTGTAAGAAGTTTGTGGTCAGTTGGAGATGAATGTGGTATACTAAATCTCCTTAGGGAATAAGTGTGATTGTAAAATATGTTCATCTGTGTAGCATATTTACTTAAGGATTAAATGCAGAAAACATTGTTTGATGTGCAATTTAGTTATACATCTTAGTTTGATAGATGTTATTTATGCTCCTTTACATTTCTTATAAAGTAAATAGATGGTTTATTATTCTACCATGGGTATATGCATCATTTTCTTAAGTAAAGAGATTACTTTATCCTATCCATATAATGAATAATCCTGCCTGTTAATATAAAAGAACCTCTGCTCAATTTTCTAATATTTATCTGCAATAATAATATGGTCGACAGAGAGTTATATCTCTCACTGGGACAATTGTCTCACCCCGTGGGATCCACAATTTTTAGGTGGACGAGCACGAAGTGGTGGAGACCTTTCTACAGAGAAGGAACAACAGCTGGGGCAGCAATAACAGCTCAGGTTGAGTGTACTGTCTATCGTGTCTTGTGGATAGAAGTCCAATGTATCATCTCTGTACTCTCAGGTCCTTGGAGTCAGTCTTTAATGGTTTCATGAACAATCTGAGATTTTGGCTTGTATGCCTTGAGGATTTATGTTGCTCCAGTATGTGTTTTGATAGAGCAACTATTATATGTTGTCCTCGAGATGAGATGAAACAATGTTGTACAATATAAATCATGATGTGTATGAGTTTTGGATCTTTTAGTAAAAGTTATTTGGAAGAGGATCTTCTTGCAAAATGGTTTTAAATTTTAGTGAGTTTTGTTAATCTATTGTTCATGATAATTCCACATAATTAGTAATGATTTGGTTGTCGGTTTGATGACGGTTGTTACAGATTCTAAAAGGCACTTAACTGGCATAACTAAGAGACGGCCATGCGTGATCTAATCTCATTGTGATATATGGAATGGGCATGCATGAGCCAATTTCCTTGTGAAATATGGATGGCCATGAGTGAGCCAATCATTTTCGTGATGGCCATGTGTGAGCTGATTCCCATGTGATATATGGATGGCCTACGTGAGCCACTCCTTTTTAGGACAGCCATGCGTGAACCAATTCCCTTGTCATATTTGGATCACCATGCCTGAGCCACTACTTTTCGGGACGGCCATGCATGAGTCGATTCCCTTGGGATATATTGACATTCATGTGTGAGACCATCCATTGTTGACTAAATGTCACTTGTACAAGTTGACTAATATGGCATTATAGTGTTACTCTTATGCTAGTCGGGAGGTGTTTGAAAGGTCGTGGAATTTGGCTTTTCCATTAACCATGGATGATACCAATAAGTACTTAGTAGTGGTACTTTCGTAAGTTTGATTACAAAAATATCAGATGAGTCTTTGCTTATTTTGTATAGTTTGGTTGGTAGAAAATATACATGCTCTTCATATTCCTTTTAAGTTTATAAATGTTCCACTACTTTGTTATAGTTACCTGATATGTTTAGAGGATGATAACTACCTGCTTACATAAAAAATTGTATATGTTTATTATAGATGTAGTTTTACATTTGTTCTTTTGTTACTTGTTCTTTAATAGCATTGGTGGAGAGTTATATCTCTCGCGGGGATATTTGGTCTCGCCCCGTGGGTTTCCACATCTTTTAGGTGGACATGCATGCTGGGATGGAGATCGTGCTTCTGAGGTAGATATCCTGAGGTATTGTAACTGTTGGATCATGGATATGAATCTAGTGTCTAGTAATATAGTCCTATCTGTCGTCCCTATACACTCAAGTCCTTGGGGTGTTGTATAGACATTGTATATTGGTTTGATTTTTTGAGTTTATATGATGATGGTACCAAAATGGTTTGTGTACATGAGAAGTATATCACATGTAATACACTGTGGCTAGTTATCTAGTAAACAATGTTATGTAATTCCTTTTGATATAAATGAAATACAAGTGGCTTCATTTTATGGCTTCAGACATAATGAGTTTAGCTTGATATCTGGTTATGAAATTGGTTTTAATTTACCATGTTTTGTGGTAATATCATTCTTAGTGTTAATTCGACTCTTGGGTTTTAAGTAATCTCACTTTGTGTGGCAAAAGGTTTCATCGAGCTTGAGCTTAGTAGTATTGACTTTTATAGTTGGTTGCATCTTTTTCCCAGTAACCTTGTTGGTAGTACCGAGATTGGACTCAGTAGTACCGACTTTTTCTTCCTACACACCACACAAAATGAATCAAGGTACCTTTTTTATATCAAACTAAGTAAAAACAGAAAATGCAACTAAAAACTAAAACTTTGGAATGCAAAGAACATAAGAGATGGTTGGGTTTCCCCCCAACAAGTTCCCTTGTTTTACATCATAGGCTCGATGATCCTAAACTCAATGGATTAGTGAATCTTAACCAGCTTCAACTCATCATCCTTGCTCATCACATCTCCCCCAAAGTAATGCTTGAGACACTGACCATTGACAAGGAATGGATCATCCCTATTGCTAATCTCCACATATTCATGGGGAAAGGCCTTAATCACCTCAAAGGGTCCACTCCATCTAGACCTCAACTTACCAGGATGTAGCTTCAACCTGGAATTAAACACATGAACCTTTTGTCCTAGAGTGAATATCCTATGCAAAATATGGCAATCATGAATTTTCTTAGTTCTTTCCTTATAAATTATTGAGCTCTCATAAGCATCAAACCTAATCTCATGCAATTCATTCAATTCTAACAATCTCGTTTTCTCTACATTGTCTAAATTGTTATTAAGTTTCCTCAGAACCCACTTAGCCTTGTTCTCCAAATCCATTGATAGATGACAAGCCCTCCCATAAACCAACCTAAAAGGAGTAGTACCTATAGGTGTTTTTTAGGTAGTCCTATATGGCCATAGAGCATCATTGAGCAACATGGTCCAGTTGGTCATGTTGGTTGAAACTATCTTTACCAAAGTCTTCTTGATATCCCTATTAGACACTTCAACTTGTCCTTGAGTTTGGGGGTGATATGGGGTACCTACCCTATGCTTCATCCCATATTTGCTCAACATTGCCACAAATTTTCTATTAGTGAAGTGAGAACCACCATCACTAATTATCAACCTAGGAACCCCAAACCTACAAAACATGTGTTCTTTCACAAATCTACATACCACCTGGGTGTCATTGGTGCAAGTTTGGATTTTCTTCCACCCACATAGATACATAGTCTAAGTGAGTAATATACAGATAATAGAATTTGAAGACATGAAAGGGCCCCTAACGTCTATTCCCCATAGGTCAAACACCTCAATTTCCTAAAAAATGTTTAGGGGTATTTCATGTTTCCTTGAAATATTACTTGCACATTCACATGCATCACACTGACAAACATATTGTATGCATCTTTAAATATCGTCGACTTATAAAAACCACATTCTAAGACTTTAGTCGCTGTCCTAGAACTAGCATGATGACCTCCTATAGGAAAAGAATGGCAGTGTGCCAGAATACTCCAGAATTTATAATGCAACACACACTTCCTCAGTAGACCATCCCTACACTACCTGATTAGAATGGGGTCATCCCATATATAGTACCTCAAGGAGTGGAAGAATCGTTTCTTATCTTGGTACATTCAATCTCTTGGCAACTCTCCACATGCCAAATAGTTCACAACATTTGTGAACCATGGGTCTTTGCTTCTCAACAAAGAGATTCTCATTAGGGAACTCTTCCACAATAGGTATACTAATATCCTTTTCATCAACTCGTTCATGCCTAGGAAAATGATTCACCACCACATTCTTGGTGCCATCTTTATCCTTGATCTCTACATTAAATTCTTGCAATAACAAAACCCACCTGATCAACCTAGGCTTGACATCTTTTTTTTGCAATAAGTATTTGATAGTTGTATGATCTTCCCATACCACAACTTTATCCCCAATCAAATATTGACAAAATTTCTCAAAAAAAAAAACAACTGCCAAAAATTCATTTTCAGTTGTTATATAATTCAATTGGGCACCATTTAATGTTTTGGATGCATAATAGATGACAATAGGGACTTTATTTCAACATTGGCCTAGAACATCCCCTACTACATAATTTGATGTGTCACACATCAGCTCAAAAGGTTGACTCCAATCTAGAGCCTGGATAACGGGTGCAGAGATCAACTTCTCCTTCAAAACCTCCAAAGATCTCAAACATCACTCGTTAAATTTAAAGTCAACATCCTTTTCTAATAATTCAGAGAGTGGTTTGGCAATCTTAGAAAAATCCTTGATAAAGAGGTGGTAAAACCTAGTGTGTCCTAAAAAGCTCCTTACTCCCTTCACCGATGATGATGGAGGTAGTTTGGAGATCACCTCTATTTTGACTGGGTCTACCTCCATGCCTCTATTTGACACCTTGTGTCCCAAGACAATTCCTTCACTCATCATCATGTGACACTTCTCCCAATTCAAAACAAGTTGAGTGTCCTCGCATCTTTGCAAAACTTTATCTAGATTATCAAGGAAATCATCAAAGGACTCCCTATACATTGAAAAGTCATCAATAAACACTTCTAGACATCACTTTACCTCCAGAAAAAATGGCAAGCATGCATTGCTAGAAAGTGGCTGGTGCATTGCAAAGACCGAACGACATACGACGATAAGTAAATGTGCCATAAGGACAAATGAAGATCACCTTCTCTTAATCCTATGGCTAAATAGAAATCTTATTGTATCTCCAATAACCATCAAGGAAACAAAAATGAGAGTGGTCTGTGAGCTGCTCTAAAATCTGGTCAATAAAAGGGAGCGGAAAATTATCTTTGAGCATTGCAACATTCAAGCGTCTACAGTCTATGCAAACACGCCACCCCATTACTAGTCTAGAAGAAATCATCTCATCATTAGAATTAGTGATGATCATTATTCCTCCCTTTTTAGAAACCACCTAGGTTGGACAAACCCATTTTGAATCTGAGATAGCATATTTAATACTTGTAGATAAAAGTTTCACTACCTTTTTTTCACTACCTCGGTCATGATGGGGTTAATTCGTTGTTGAGGTTGCACTACAACTTTGGCTCCTTCATCCAATATGATCTTGTGTTGACAAAAACTAGGGGAGATCCCATTTATGTATGACACAGACCAACCAAATGCAACACGATGGTTCTTTAAAACCCCAAGGAGTTTCTCCTCTTCTCACACGCTTAGTGAGCCAAAATTATGGACTCAGCAAAGAAGGAACCAATGGTGGTGGGTCTAATCCAAAATCCTCAAAATGTCTTATATAGTAGCATGGAAAGATCTTGAGAAGCAAGAAACACTCATCCAAGTAATAGTGTTTGATATAATCATCTAATAGATTCCTGAGACATGCCTCTAAAGGCAGTTGTGGGTATGTGCCTGAACCAGTGTGGTAGAGGCTGCCTCCTCCATTGTTGTTGGGCAAAAGTCCTCTATTGTATCATCAGGATGTTGAACCGCCTTTATTAAAGATATCTCCTTTGTGTTGTCTAAGATGTCCACCATCAATGTGCCTTTGTGGACTTGTGTCATCACATGTGCCATCTCAAGAAACGAGTTTCCCAGAAACAATGACACATTTTGTTGGACCTATTGCAACATATGACACTTTTCCATCTGTGTAGGCTTAGGCGTTATGATTTTGAATCTCTCCTCTGTGTCACCCTATGCCAATCTTCCTCTACCCATCTCCAGAATCATATTAGTTGTGGCTTGGAATGGCATCCCCAGTAATAGCTTGTTGCCTAGCCCATGTTGCATCTCCATGCCAACAAAGTCTATTAGAAATACAAACATGTCCACTTTGACAAGAACATCCTTCCAAATACCATAAGGCCTCACCAAAGAATTTCCCTCCAGCTGAATAGTCATATTGCTCTTTCTAGACTTCTATAGACCTAGCTTCTTGAAGGTGGTCAAGGGCATAAGATTGATGCTAGCCCCTGAGTCACACAAGGCCTCTCCAAATTTTGTCTTCCCAATAAAACAAGATATATTGAAACAACCCAGGTCCTATCTTTTCAGTGGCAATGTACCCAAAATGAATGCATTGACTTGTTCTTTTAGAACTACCACCTCATAATCATCTATCCTCCTTCTCTTGTTGATCAGATCTTTTAGAAATTTGCCATAGGAAGGGATCTGCTCAATTGCATCAATCCAAGGGATATTGGCATGCAATTTTATGAAGATGCCTAAATTTTTTTGAAATTGTTGATCAACCATTGTTGCTTTTAGACTATTAGGAAAGGGTACCGAATTTACCACTTTCCTTTGATGAGGTGGGATATATTCCTTTTTTCTTGTTGCCTCTGTATCATCAACCTCTTCCTCAGCTATCTTTTCCTCTGCTAGAGTATGTGGTTCCAGTGTATCAACCATCACTACTTTGTCTTTAGCACTTGTGGTCTCTCCTGCATCTAAATTAGATGGTGTATCATTTAGCAATTTTCTTCCACTGCGAAGTAAAATTGCTTTCACCTGTTGATTTCCAGAAGGTATATTGGTATAAGTTGGGAATCCTTATTTTCCTGGATTCTTCAAGGAAACCACTTCCATTACTATCTGAAAATTTTGTGTTTTAATAATGTGGATCTGTACTCCTTTTTTTGAAGTTCTCTTCGATTCTGGCCAATAAGCACTTCATTTTGGCTTACTATCTTTCTGAATGTCTCTTCAATGCGGTCTATTTTATTGCGACCCATGTCTTGTTGTTGACCACCAACCTGCTATGACTTATTCTGATGTGCCTGAGACAAGTCTTGCTAGAAATCATTAGGATCCTTCCCAGAGAATTTAGGATCCTTCCTCCAAGAGTAGTCATTTTTATGTAATGTTGTTGTTGTCATGCAAACTTGCACTTCTCATCTTCCCCTCTAAAGAATTTCCATCTTTCACACTCATCTTCTTAGCAATCAAGTCTAAATTCTCATTTAGGGCTGAAATAACCTTAGAATCCCTGACACTTTTAAGGGTTGTAGGGTGATCTCTCTCTTCTCCCCATGTATGGTTCTTAGACATGTTCTTCTAGATTTCATTAGAGCGGGTTGACTTGTTGTCACGGAAGAAGCCCTCTCCTACGCTATCAAGCGTAGTCCTTTCTCTTTTATGCAGACCATAGTAGAAAATCTTTGCTTTCCCTAGAAAATCAATGCCATGGTGAGGGACATTCCACACAATGTTCTAGAATCTCTCCATGCCTTATAATATGACTCATCAGCTTGTTGTCTAAAGTTGTGGATTTTCTTGACCAGGTCATTTGTCTTCTGGGGTGGGAAGTACCTCTCGAAGAAATCATCAATCATTTGTTCCCAAGTTTCAACGCACTCATCATCAAGGTTATGGAAGCAAAACTTAGCACTATGCGCCAATGATGATGGGAATAGCTTCAAGTATATGATAGTCACCGACACCCTATCTATATTTATCATATCATAGCTTTCAACAAAGTTGTTTATATGCATCATTGGATCTTTTGAGTTGTGGCCATGAAAAGCCTATGACTTGACTAATGACACCAACCCTGGATCGATCTTGTAGCTGTCGAAATTGATGTCTTATCTTTTGATTGGCCCTCTTTGTGAAGTTGAAGATGATGCCTTGATCCTTTCCAAGATCATCTGTTCTTCTACTTGGTCACCCCTATTTGATGGATCAGGCTCCTCCAGTGGCTCAGGTCCTTCTGGTGGAGGTGTAGGTATAGGTGGTGGAGTTCGATTAAACTTGTCCTCTGATCTTCCATACTCGTGTTCTCTGTGAAGGACCTTTGCTTGACCTATTCCAGGTGGGGACGACTCTCCATAGTCATGGGCTTGAGTATGCACCATGCACTAGTACCTGCAAATAGAAAAAATGGTTGTGAGAACACGACACTAATGGTAGAAACAATAAAGATATTAAAATTCAACTTTTAATGAATAAAAGAAAAAAAAATGATTGTCCTAGAATTTCCGACTACAACACTCGTAGTGCTAAAGTTACCATTTCTTCTACAATGGCACTAAAAACTTGATAGGTATTTTATATGCCCTCAAAATGTAAGTATACTCTATCATAGTAATATAGGCCTATGAGGCCTAAATGTCGAATACATGGAAACATTACTTCAAAAACTATTACTAATTGTAGTATGATCAGCTTAGGCCAAAGAAACTTGAGTTATTGGTTGAATTATCTAAAAAAAGAAAATAAATCTAAATTATGGTTGTTGTTCTCAGTCTTAGATAATTCCATAGGATAATGGTTTCACCACAGTTAACATTACATTTTAATTCTAGTACATTAATAAAATACTCTCCTAGGCTTGGATTAAGAGCCAGTAGTGAGAATTACCCACTCTTGTGGTGTAATTCACTACCTAATCCAATACCATCCCCATGATAGTAACAATTTTATTATTAGATTGGTGCTTTAGCGAATGCTATGGGTAATCTCCTCACATTGTTAAACCACCTTTACCAAAGGGTTTTATGAAACATGTATCTCTATGAAGTTTTGACTATTAGTTTTCCTCTTTCAAGCAATTAATAGTCCAAGTACTATATATGGTCACCAAGCACAAAAAGTTCGTTCATTCTCATAGAAATAAATCCAGAAAGTAAGAGAAAGTGGTGAATTAATGTATAAGAGTCAAATACAATGCATAACAGAGCTACTCCCAAGTCCTAAGGAATGTGGGGATTAGCACTCATTCTTTCCATAGTAAATGACATCAAAGGAGAAAGAAAAAATGTGGAAAACATGAAGAACCCCTAAAATGGACGGTTCAAATGATCCCTTGTCATGCACATGCTGATTTACTACCTTTCGACTGTAATTATGTCTAATAGAAGTGCATGTATCATTTAGTTTGCCTTCTTCTTCACTATCTCCTCCTCTTACTCTTCGTTGTTGTACAATGGAAAAATATGAGATCCTTAGGTCTAGCCACAACTCCCCTTAGTCATAGGCATGACTTTGGATGAGATAAAACCTCATCCGTTGGATAAAACAAGCCTTTATATTTTCTTGATCTTGATCCATCAGTCATACAGACTGGATGTTAGTACTACTGACTCCTCTAAATTCATGTCCAACTATAAAGTTATTAGTACTACTGATAGTTCGTTGGTAGGTACCGAGTTGCATTGATAACTTTCTGACAAAATGTTGTAACATCGTCGGTAGTATAGAAAATCCTAGTAGTACTATTGAGTCTTTTTGATTCATTTCCTATCAAATACTGAGCAAGTGTCGGTACCACCGAATCCAAAGTCAATAGTACCGAGTAGTGTAGATTCTTGTATCCTCCTAAAATGTATAAAATTCAAACATAAGCTCTAGGAAATTACTAAATAACATGGAAACATTAAAATTATTTATTTTATGAAAATGAGTATCACAAGATAATAAAGTAAATCATGCACAATTAATATGACCACAAAGTGCACAAAAATAAGTACAAAATAACATGTGAAAATGACAAATAAAGAGTGCATCATATGTCTAGAGGAATGAATGGATAGAGATTACTCCCAAAGAGTGAGTATGAGTACATCCCCCAGTGAGTAGATATACCACAACGATTGAGTAGATAAAGGTTGAGAAGTTATAATGTAAAATATATAAATGAGTTAGGTGACTCTGTCTCCCATGAATATGAGTATGTGGAACAAGAATTTATGAGGAGAAGTTTTAAGAAACATAAGCAACCTATGCATAATGCATTTATGGATGTACCTGCTCAAGCCCTATATCGATCTCTGATGAGTTAAAGATCATGGGGTGAAATAAAGTCATTCTGCAAATGAATATGAACCTAGCCCCAATGGGAAGGTTGTTAAGGGGCCAAGCCCCGATGGGATGGTCGTATAAGGTGCCCAAACTGTATGGGAAGACCAGAGAAATACCAAGCCCAGAAGAGATGGTATGAATGTCCACTGGGACTAAAACCCTAAGGAGAGAGTTCCCCATAAATATGCTCCCCTAATGAGAGGGCACCCATTGATAAAGAGGATAAGGGTGGCAATTTTAAAACATGAAATGCTTATTTAGCTTAAAAAGATGATAAGATGAATAAAAGGAAAATCTGAATGTAACTTGCTTGAACCCCACATACCACAAATGGATATATGATATATATGATTACCCACCTAAATAGGGGGATACATCCAAGGTCATCCACCTGAACAGGGGAAGACAACAAGGATCAGACCAGGCCCCATATTGGGAAGGTCATACAACAATTTGACCAGGCTCCAGATTGGGAAGGCCAAATGAGGTTAGACCAGGCCCCAGAGTGGGAAGGTCATATGAGGTTAGGCCCCAGATTTGGAAGACCAACATAGCACCTAGATCCAGATTGAGAGGTGGCCTAACATCCATTGTAGGGACAAGACCCTAAGAGAGGGTATCCCAGAGGTTGAGTAAAAAAAGTGGGTTGAGAAGTTATAATAAAAACAATGCATAAAGATGAAAATATAATTATGAGTTTTAGGGTTAGTGTGCCAACCCGGGGTGGGTCCACCCAAGAGTGGGAAAAGGACATATGAGGGTGGTGAAACCCTAGACCTATAGCACCAGGTTGCGGCTAGAGAGCCTAACCTCCTCCTATGAGAAAAGAAGGCCTCCTAGGTTAGGACCTTCCCTAGAAAGGTAAGTTGACCAAATCAATTTAAATAATGGTGTAACCTTAAATGTCACCTAAAGTGTAAATAATTGAAAGCACATGTATTGAGTATGATTATTTGAACCCAAGTATACCATCTCTAAGGGACATGAGGAAAAGTCACTATAGAAGTGGTTGACCATATGAGACCGAGCCTAAAAAAGAAATGTTGCCATGAAATGTTCCCATGAGTCCAATGAGGGGACATAAAGTGAATAATGAGCATTATAAGAGATGGAGGAAATCAGCTTTAAAGAATTTCATATGAAAATAATGTCCTTGAAAATGGTTAAATTGTGACATCTCTAAGAAACCCTTGGGAAGGGTAGAGTTATAAGTCAATCCTAAGGTCAAGTAGGGTGTATTAAAGGTACATAGGACCGATGGGATTAGGAGTTTGTTGTGCCTTGAATGCATAAGACCATGTGGTCAGGAGGTAACAACTGCATTTTCCCAAGACCCATGTCTCAGGAGGTTGGACACCTTCATCATGTTCATGTGTCCCAAGGGGTGAATGTGAGGGGCACTTCCTAGATGCATAAGGATGAGATCACTAAAAAAAGTACTGATACCCCTAGAGACCTCAAGGAAGTGACTAAGACTCATAATATGTGAGATGTAAAGGCAAAAGATATAAGGAAGTCACATAATAATGAAATCTTAAGAAGAGTTATGCACGAGCTCAAGAGTGAGAAAGACACTTGACTTCATGAAATATAAGAATATTGGTAATTAAAAAGGTGATTTATGGATTAAAGTCATTTTGAGAATGATTCAATGTATAATGTTAAAATTTAAGATAATGTGTTGGTACACCATCTCTGCTCTTGGAATGGTGTGAACTTTGAATTTGGGCTGCAGTCAAATTCTTATTTCATCTCATGATGAGTGAGAGAGATTGAGTAGCCCCATTTATGCTTAAAATTGTGATATGAGAATGAATATCCTTAGTTGGAAACTAAATAACATGACCTAGGGTTTGAGGTGTTACCTCACCCTCATGTGGAAATAAATGAATAATAAGTTGAAAAACTAGGTGAAAAGATAGTCACCAAGTAAAATTGATATCAAAAAATGAAAATGGAATCAATAAAAGATGATAATATGTAAATACTAAGTATGTGGATGTACCCTAAATTGAATTTGGGTATCAATCCTTGTAATAATGTAAGGAGTTGACTTACCCATAAAAATGATGAAAGATAATCTAAGTTGGGTTGCTAATCCTAAGTTGTGAAATCAAGTTGAGTCTCTTTCACCTAAATCTTACTAGGTGTGAAATTTTTGGGGAAAAATTCCTCTTAAGGAGGGGTGAATGTAATATCCTCAATTTTGATAAAATTGAATTATATAATTATAATCCACGAATGGATAAGTATTTTTCCCAATGACAACATTAATTGAATATTAATGTTTTGCACTTTATGGCATGGGTATACGAGACATAGAAATAAGAGATTTTATCAATAGCAATGGTTTTTGAATTATTGTAAAATACAAATATAAAATGTTGGAAATGTTTCTAATAGAAAATTAAATCTGTGGCCAAGAGTGGTAATACAATGATGATGCACCAAATAACATTATCTTGATTCAACCTTTGCATATTTGAAAATAATAAAGAAAAGAAGAACATTCTAGAAATTTGGATAAATAGGATGTTTCATGAGATAATAGTTCCTTTTAAAACAATGATAGAAAAGGGCAAGTTTTTGGATGTTTCAATAAAATCTGACAATGTGAATATAAGTGGGGAAAACATTAATGAATTCCTATAATCGAATTAAAGAACATTATAAAGTTCCATGTATGGCTTTTAGTGTCTCAACCAAGTAACGAGGATATTTGAGTTAGGAAATATATTAATAAAAGATAAAGAGATAAAAATAAAAGGATGATCTAGAACAAACTATTAAATATGCATCATAAAATTAAGTGTTTACATAAAGGGCTTTTGTTGCCATATCCCAGACTTAATATGAATATGGTAATGCGTTTTGGATGACTCAAGAGTTTTATAGAAATGGTTTAAGGAGGAATGAATTCTTTTCTAGTATTATTCCCTACTTTCTCATAATATTAGTTGTACAATATTGGAATATCTTTTAATACATATGCCTTTCTTTTTTGACATATTGCTTGAACAAAGAAAAAGATGAACATGAAACTAGAAGGGAGAAGTGTATGTTTATATATATATATATATATATATATATATATATATATATATATATATATATATATATATATATACATATATATACATATATATATACATATATATACATATTGTCTGTATGTGTATTTCTATATATATGTAGGTATGAAGATCCACACACAAACCTGACCTTCTCCCCTCTCTTGCATATCCATCCTTCACGTTGGAGCCCCCTTCCCTCCTTAATGCTTTGTCTCCCTCCACAAGCCTCTAGGGTTTTTTCCTAGAACAAAGAAGGCACTACAAATCATTCACTCCCAACTAATGACGAGGTCCTTGGTGCCTTTGTGCTGGAAGAACATGAGACCAGGATAGGGAAAGATGAGTACAGTAGCATGAGGAGAGGCTAGTAGGGGTGCAGGATGAGGAAAGTGGGGCAGTGAAGACACAATACCCAGCCACTCACTTCTTGGGTTCATGGCCAAGTAGAGAATGTCCTATTGACCCCATTTTGATGCCACTAAGACCTTGAAGGTCAGGTGAAGGCATCAGGCTTTCCAGCTCCTGGGATGTGTACGCACCAAAAATTATTGATGTCGGATCGGGCACACCCTAGCACGAGAAGGAGACTCCATGCTATGGTTGGACCACCAGTCGAGTTCAATGTTGAGAAAAGGTAGAGCCTCATCTCTCAATCCTGACAATGCCCGACTAAGAGGAGTGCACCTAAAGTCTGCAAGGACCCTATAGAGGCACCGAGCTTGTGCCCCAACCATCTAGCATCCATGGGCGTTTAGTCGATCGCTACTAGCTCACCTTTCATGGTGGATCACATGACTATTACCCCTCATCTCCATACATAAAGAGTTCCACTGATGGCTGGAAGTGTTCAGCAGGGATCAGTGGAGATGACTAAACCGCACGCCGGTTGTGCCCCAGCCATGGGTGGTGGAACCACCTCAGCGGTTGACATCATAGGTGGGAGGTGGAATCTGCCTTGTGAGAAAAGAGAAGGATTAGGGAAAAATACCAAAAATCCCTTGTGGATAAGTGTTGTTAACAATGGTAATGAGGTACTTCTCCCTTTATCTTGAGACAACCCAATCATGAATAGAAATAAGAAAGGAGATGACGTGTCAACCTGGGATTGGTCCAAATAAGATTAATCTTGAATTAACTATAGAAATTACTAGGATCATCCAATTAGGATATGTTATATATGAAAATTTATGAGGAGTACACGTAGAATCTAAATAAAATAGTTTACGAGTATAATAATGCTTCCCTTTCTAAAAAATAGTGTAAAGATGGGTTTAAGTGGTGATTAATGTATTTTAACCCAAGATTTGTACATTAATCATGTTAAACATGCTTCCTTGACATATAAAATATAATGGTAAGTTAACATGATTTTGGTCATGATGATGATGTTAGGACTTTTAAAGTGGATAATAATACATATGAAGAAATAGGGTTAAAGATACTATTTTTCTATGTTGCTAACAATTAGAAATTGGGATGGATGATCCTTAACATGTGTAATTAGTGAAACAACCATTATCAAACTGACAAACAAATCATTATTAATCAAACCGAATAACCATAAACAATGGATTAACAAAAATCACTAAAATTTAAAAGCCATTTTACACATAGGTCCATTTTCCAGAAAACTCTTACATAAAGAACCAAAGCCATATACACATGGTTTACATTACACATTTAGTATTCTATCTCTTCTTGAGAATAATAAGTAGTAACTTCCTTGCTTGATACACACAATAACAACATAACAAAATCCTCTAGATAGCAAACCCAAAATCTCGAATCGCTCGTGAAAACCACTAAGACTATCTCCCAAGGACCTGAGAGTACAAAGACGACACATAGGAATTTTATCTACAGGATATTACAAACAGTATACTCAACTTGAAATGCAACTATTATCCTTACTGATACGCTCCTTCTTCTATAGCCCGTTTCTTAGTCTCTCATCCGCATCTTACCTAAATTTTTTGGATCCCACAGGGTGAGACTATTGTCCCAGCGAGAGATATAACTCTCTGCCAATAATATTAATATCACAGAAAATAATAAAAATTGGACTGCAGGTATTCTATTTGTTTGACAAATATATCTTCAAGTACCAAGCAAGGATATTAATAACATATCTACAATTCATCTTTTGCTTGAAAAGGAATATAAATAACATGTATAACTTCTATCTAACAAGATGTATAAAAGTAATATGGCATCAACCGATGTTTCCATATTTGATCCTTAAACGAATATACTATGTGGCTGATTACATATTTACATTGATACTTATGCCCAAAGGAGATGAGATATACCACTCATACTCCAACTAACCACTAGTAAGTCGAAATCGGTACCATACAAGGTCAATGGCAGAACCGACTGTCAAGACCTCTTCTTTCTCAGTTAGTCAAGAACACTTAGGTAACACTTAGGTTTAGCATGACATCTTGTGTCTGTTGGAATTAGCTATATTGGGGTATAACGGCATCCTCATTTCACCATTCACCAATTGCTGAAAATGAATGGATCTATGGTCTGGGCAACTACATGATAATATTCATCTTGCTTAATTAAGTGTTTTACTGTATCTTTTTAGCGTCAATCAAGTTACAAACAAGATTAATGATAATTACTATAAAGAAAAGCATAAAAGCATTTATTAGACACTTTCATATTCACTGAGTCACATAGCTCACTTAGAATCTCAACCTCTTGTCATCATATCTCTTGGGTATTCAACCCTTCATTCATCACCGAGCACTGTCACCACTTAGCAGATGGTCATTAACTCAAGGTCATCAGACCCATATACTTATTCACATAGCTCATTGTATTATATCACATAATCACATAGCTCTTACTTGACCATGCTTATTGCATTAAGATATTTGCATGATTATTATATCATGTTATCAACAATTTCAATATATGTCATAACCATGAATTACTAAGGAACAAATCCTTCTATTGAATTAGGGTTATATTCAAATGATTATGGTTTCAAGATTTCATTATCATCGTGATTATTGGGTCTAGGTATTCAGACCCCTAGACCCTCACATAGTATTAACACCTCTGTAACAAGTAACTAATATCTCCAGGTTCTCTGATCCATGTATTCTTCTTTACTTACTGTATAAGCATTTCACACAACTCACATAGTTCATAAAACATTTCATCAACTCATTTCTAGGAAACAACTTATTTTTTTAAGACATTAGTCTACTTGTTATACAGGTATTCCACATAGCTTACAAGACTCATCTAATTCTATCAATATAGGACGCCTTAGCTCATATCTTGTGATATTCATCATTTCATGATTCAGGGATAGTGTATGCTTTATGATGAAAGACCTCTTATAATATCATTGTTCAATCTTACCCATGCTTAGGGTTAGGATTATTTACATCATCTCTCTATGATATAAGAAAGTGCATCCCTCTCATTTTTAGGGTTAGGGTCATCTCAATTTAATCGATTATAATTGTACAAGCATATCATCACCCTTCATTAGGGTTGGATTTCTCTTTTATTACCAATTAGGTCTTCAATATCATAATATCTAGAATCAAACTGTAATTCATACTCAACTCATCATAAGAGTGTCAACACATGTTTTCCCACATACTTACCACCCATGTTAAAGTATTTCTCTCTTATCCTTAATAGGATATAGATTGCATCTTATTTAATTCACCTCTTAAGGTCTGTTACCTTAACATCACTAAACTTAATCACTTAGCATATATCACTTAGATATTTTTAATGGATTAAAGCATGTCTACCATATCGGGTAGCATAATCAATAATACTTGTTCTATTATGATTGAGAATGCATGTATCATCATAACAAAAAATTATTTCATTTTGTAGATAAATCACACAATCATACCGGGCTTAGGGCATATCCCTTATCATCAAATCATGTAGTCATGTCGAGTTAAGGTATGCTAAATACATACTCATCTTTCAAGTCTTAGATTCTCTCTCATCCTTACTAGGATATAAATTTCTTAGTTCACACCTTTAAGGTCTAAAACCTTATCAATATCAAATAAGTTAAGCTCATTGTATCTCACTATTACATTAATCATACTCATCACTTAGTCAATCTTAATAATTGACGACATTCTACCATATCAAGTAGTATGATTGATAATGTCATGTATATATCATCTTGTTAAGTATTCAATTGATCATATAGTATAACCACATCCTCATATCAGTATATAGAGCATATATCCTATCACCATATCATGCATACACTTGGTTACCATATCATGTACCCACTTAGGTTACTATATCATGCACCACCTAGGGTTACCATATCATGTACCCACTTAGGTTAGTATATCATGCACCACCTAGGGTTACCATATCGTGTATCCACTTAGGTTATTATATCATGCACCACCTAGGGTTACCATATTATGCACCATTAAGGGTACCATATCGTGCACCATCAAGGGTACCATATCGTGCACCATCAAGGGTACAATATCAGCCATCCATCTTGGGCACCCATCCTCATTCTAAGGTTTTTACACATATCGGGCATAAGGTTTTGTTTCACCTTTATACTAAGTACAAGTGACAGATAAGGGTCCTTCATATCGACCATAAGACCTACTATGACTTACCTACATATCAGGCAAGTCTTCATATTGGGTCCCATATCATTTTTCCCCAAGTCTTCAACCCATGTCAGGTTATAAGGTCTTCAACCCATATCGGGTTGTACAAGAGTAATCCACTCATATCAGGTATCTAATGATGATGTCATCATCATCAACCTCAAGATCATTAATATGATTCAAGATTATGATTAATAGTTCTAATTACATATTAGAACTCATGATTATATCAATTGATCATAGGAAGCCCTAATTTGCAAATAATCAACAAATTGAACAATTATTGAACAAGGATAATAATATTGAGGGGTTTAAGTTATATAACCTGCCTCTTTTGAGCTTCCAAGCTCCAAGCCACACTTCTTCACGTTCCAAGGTTGAGGATGGACCTTCTCCAAGATCCAAGACTTGGGCTCCAAGCTCTTTGCATGATATCCTTCCTCATCTTGGGCGATATCTCCTTAATTGGTTACTTTAACCTTCCTTGGCTGATATCTCTTCTCTTTGGCCGATACCACTCACCGTCTTCACCAAGGGCAACACAAGAAGTGATGTTGCTTGATACAAGAGAAAAGGGTACTTGCTAGATCCAAAAATCTTGCCAATAAAAGAAGGTCAAGGTATTTATACTTTGAAGTTTATAGAAAAGAGTGTCGTAGGTGTCACTTACTTAAGGTTCTTCATGACACTTAGCCATGCAAGGTCAACACATGCTCTTGCATGCATGCCACTATTATTTTTCCATGCAAAAATGATAAAGAAAAGATAAAGGGGCGGTCCATGTGTTGCCTCCTTGGGCAAGCTCTCTTTCACTAACTTATTATTTTATTCCACTCCATCATTTCCAAGGTAAAGAAAATCTATGCCTTATAACTTTCTTGAAGTGCCTTTCCCATCATGGGTCAAGCCAAGGCTCAACAAACTGATAGTTTACCCTCCATATGGCTCTATGGCCGATAGGGGCTCCATTCCTTAGTCCCCAATCAGTATGGCTCATGTGTATGATCCCTACTTATGCCTTCTTCATTATTAAGAGTACTAACACTTCAAGATTCTTAAAACATATTTCCTCCTTCTTTCTCTTTCCTCTAGGTAACACTAAGTAAGAATAAAAACAATGTAGAGGTGGTAAATTACACATTAGCCCTATATTTGTACATATTGCAAATTGTATTAAAATTGATGCACCAAGCACTTAGCATTTTACACAAGTTCTCACTTAGGGTTTAGGCTTTGCACAAGTCAAAACTTAGCATCATATTCTCTTTCATGACATACAAAACACTTAGAATATATTCAACATGTAATATTTGCAACATGACCCTTATCTTGGGCAAATTGTACTTTTCACTTAGGTTATTATATACTGCACACATAGTTTGCATCTAAGCTCAATTTTTGAGAATGAAATTCACAAAGGCCTTAATTACTTTTCCCAAAAGATGAGAACAATTTGTAAGCAGCTTACTTAAGCCAAACATCTAGGGTTAGGCCATAACCCAGGTCAGGGGTGTTACAATTAGGATCTTGAATATCAATGATGTAACTTGCTATAAACTTAATGTGCCTAATCTAATATTAGTGTTCATGATTCAATAACAAGGTAGACATGATAATGATGATAACAATTAATATGAATTAGGGTTCTTGAGTCATTAAATCAATGAACAAGGATCCTGGGATATCAAACATAATGACAACTCGAGGACAAGGAAACCTAAACCCTAGATCATGATCTTAGGTTCAATATGAATAACATGAATATATAGTGATACATATGAAGTATGCATGTTTTAGATACTATTGATTAATTGTGGAATGCCTCAATGATTTGATATCATAAAAAGCAAACTTCAAATATTCTACATGAATCTGCATGGCAAAGGTACGTGGTTACTCTTATGATTACATGTATCAAATTCTGACATTTGTCGAGGTTTCTCAAAGACTGAATGAATGAAAGATGGTGGATGTTTATTTATTTCATGCAGATTATATAGCCCCAAGAGTATCACATATAGTAAATAATGATATTTTGAACCCTAGGTTACACTAATCAAAGGGTAATGTACATTAATCCAATGATGGATAGTGATTACACCTGAGATAGTAGACCAAGTATGGGTCAAAATATAAAAGAAAATATAATTTCTTATGTGCAAATAAATGATTATTTAATATATGTATTTGTGATTATTGGATGTACCCACATACCAATACAGAAATATGATGACCGCATTTTGTTTATTGGCATTTTAGGTAGTTGATCGATAAGATATAAACATGAAGATAATCATGAAACTCATACAAGGTATTAAAGCTATGCAGGAGGATTAGATAGTTTACTATTTCTTCTATCCTAAGGATAGAAAATTCATGTAAGCATTTTGTAAACAATATTTTGAATTAATAAAATTGTTTTCTATTATATATTATTTGCTAAATCTGGATCCTTGGAAAAAATTTGTAGGTAATGGATCTCATCTTTTTGGCCTTCCTTAATTGGGGGTTGCTGAAGAGTGAGGTTGTTACATTATTATTCTACAAATAATCACAATTTATCAAAACATGTTTTATACTTGTATCATCCATTTTACTAAAACTGAGGATATAACAATATTCTTCTTCCTCATCGTCTCCTTCAACTTTTGGTAATGGAGCTTTATTTTTCTTAAGTTAGAATAGAATGAATAGACCCTAGGTCTTGCCTCGATATATGTTGCTTATTTTATTCCTTCTAGATGCTATGAAATCTTGCATTGTCTACCTTGATGATTAGGTTATCAACAAGGAAGATCACCCAGTCCATCACTTGGCATCCCAAGTGTCAGTCTTCTAATTAGCTGATCTAGAGAAAGATCAATCGATCATCTCCTATTAAGCCTTCTGGAGAATACATGGTAATTTGAAATGGTGATTTCCTGAACAAAAATGATCTCAAAACTGTGAAGTTTTTGATATCAGGGGAGTAGTTTTTAATTTAATGGGATTGTCCAATCTTCAGTGGAGTTTGCCTGATGTAGCACTTCTTCTTGGCTCTGTGTCATAAGATGGTCACCCAATCTAGGTGGCACTCAATTTCTTGGTGCTACAAATCATAGAGTCCCTCACATTTTGGGTATCCTTTTGATCAGGATATCAATAAGAGAGATCAACTAATCCATATAAGAACTAAAAAAAATCCTTGGAGTCGGTAGGCTGATCAACAATTTGGGTGACAGATAGCCCGATCTACCCACTTGAATGTGTTGGTTAGCTCAAACATTGATGTGAACTTGCCCCAATCTTGAAAATGGTCTCGGTGAATAAATTCTTCAATTATCTATAATTGACATGTGGTTTCATCTGCAAAAGAACAATAAAATTGATCAAAATCCTTATCATTAGAGAACAAGAGCAAAATTGATGACCTGAGAAACCATGATGCAATTAGAAAATGAAATTATTGAAAATTGATTAGAAATTGCAATGAAAAGGCTATGAATATGAATTAATTAAACTTACATGACTTTAATGTTGCTCATCCTAGAGAAAAAATGAATGAAAAAACTTTCCAAATAACTACCAGTCGGTCACCTCCCTTCACAAAATCACTTGGTTCTTACAACCAAACATGGCCAAGCAACCCTGATTTCTAGGAATAAAAAATGTCCAGCTTCAAATTACATGCATTGACTTTACACTCACAAACAACTTTCCATAACAAAACATGTGCATCACAATCATGATTTAGTGATGTCCCAGAAGGTTTGCATATTCCTATTAAAATTGCACTAGCGTGTTTATGTGTAATAAATAATAATTATAGAGTGATTATCACGCCGTGGGAGAAAATTGGAGTGAATGGGAATATGGAAGATAATATTGTGAATTTTTCCTCTACTTGACTCGGTATTGCTTTGTTTTTTCTGCAATTATAATGATTACATCTAACTTTTCTTTTTGGTGCTCACATTGGCATTTTTTTGTACTCTCATATTACATAGAGAGGGATATGGAAGAAGCAGATAGATAGATAAGGGTGCCACCACAAACTTGGAGTTTGTCAATTTATTTTTATTTTTGTAATTTTTTGGTGGATTATGGGGTAGAATATGGTGGAAGAATTGTAGAAAATGTTGAACTCGTACATATCAAAGTTGGGAATTCAAAGCATAGGAACAAATATTAACAACCAGTTTAATCATTTCATATGAATTTCCAAATATTTATAATTACTCAATAAGTTCATATTGATTAAGATAAGGACACACTAAGATTTTATTTGTCACAATCCCATATTGTCACCATTATTTCCAAGGAGTGACATTATTCATGGTCATTGTAGACAAGATAGTTTCAAGCATTGGCATTGAGGTATGCTTTTGCAACAAGGATTTTTTTCATTCAAATTTAGGGTAGATTTCCATTTTTTAATTTAAACATGTTAATACAAAATAAATCTAGGACAACTAGATAATTTCCAGTTACATGCAACTAACATGGATTTTCAAAAGAGAAATTTTAAGAATGCAACAATAAGCAGAAAGAAGATGACAAAAAAGGGAAATATAATGATGGTAGAATGGATACATCCCACCCACCCTCCACTCTAAATTTAGAAATTTGTTTGCCCCTGAGTAAACTCAAAATCTAGAATGTATAAGAAGGGCATCATTGAAAATGCCACCAACCGCCACGGTCAACCAGTGTTTGTGGTTGTTTTTGAGGTTGGCCCTAAAATGAATCCCAAGTTGATCTGTATGACCAATCCTAGATTAGTAGATGTCATGGTGGATCCTCAAGAGGCAGATCAGTACAGTAAGTTCCCCAATAATGAGAGTGGGGGAAGGATATGTTAGGATAGTTTTGTAACCGTAGTGAGTAAATTCTAGGTTGTAGTTGCTTCAGTCCACTTACCAATCCTCATGCATTTTATGCATGAGGTACATGTGGTTCCTCTATTGGATCTTGTTTGGCTACTTCTACTCCATGTAGGTCCTAGTGCCATGTATCTAGTGTAGTTGTAGTTGGAGTTTGATGAAGTCGTAGGGCCCAGATCTCCCTACAATCTTGGGCACATATCACTTTATGTGATACATAGAAGGGGAAGGATAAGGTGGAGGACAATTTCTTTATCATTCTCCTCCAGGGGGGACCTACATCTTTGACTCACTGACTCATGAATTTCACACTCAACATGTGGATTCTTCCTCATGCATTATTGGATGTGTATCATTAGGTTGGTGAAATCATGTAACATCCCAAAATTTTCATGGATAATTTAAAACTTTTAATGTAATTTTTTATAAATAGAATTTTTAGAGGCTTTAAGGAAAAAAGGATAGAAATAGTGTTACTTTTAAACTAATGAGGCAAGGAGAAATAAAAATGGACTCAAAAAAAACTTTTTCCTTTTATGTTGTATTGCAAATATTTGAACAATAATAGTAATTAGTTTTTCCCTTTATTTTCTATTAAATAAATTTAAGAGAAATGGAAGAGAAATTCAACCAAAAAAGAATTAAAATTTAGAATTAAATGACTTGGATTATAAGTTTTCTTTTCTTTAGATAACTTCTGTTATAAGAAAATAATTAATATTTTTATTTTCTCTCTCTCCTTCACGAAAGGTACTCAAAAAGGGAATGAAGAGGTGTTATATGACTCTTGAATGAGTGATTAATGTTTATCTCTAGTTTTGGCTCCAATATTCACCCATTATTTGCCACTCATATAATCTGTTAATGTATTAAAGTTGAGTTTAATGACCAACATGAAAATTGTGGTCAAAATATGAACAAAAACCAAAATCTAATTGTCTACGAATATTCTAGATTGTCAAATTAACTTATGGTCCTAATTTGGACTCATTCGAATCATGTTTGACCGTCCAAATCAACTAGAAAGGATTTGAATATAGTTTTCATACGACTTAATGTAAAAATACATTAAATGATTTAATTTACTGAAGTCTTTGGTTATATCTGTTGTCACGCATTACACTTTTGTTTTTCCTTTTCTTGTGTGCATCGAACGATGGACATTTATTCACGTTTCAATCTATTGTCTCTCTAACCATGTCCTACCTCCTCTATGATTGTGAAATGAACACAGTGGGTGCGCTTTCCTTTCTTGACATTTCTCTCTCTCTCATCTCTTCACCTCATTCTGAAATTTCTTTGCCAATCTATTCGAGATGTCATCCCAATTCAATCGACCCCTTAATTTTTTTCCCTCATGGTCTGTGGGAGAAACACCTAATCTAGGGTTCCCTCTCCTCTCTGTCAGGATTTGCATCCACCAACATGACTTTCACCCCTGACTTTTTAAGCAATGTTCAATACCTTTAAGCCCTGATTCATCCTCCTCCACCTTCAATTTCTTCTCCTTCCCCAGAACACCAGGAATTACTTGATCTTATACTCTACCAACAAAGACCTGTACTTATCACTCTCTGCTAGCTTCACAAAAATTGGAGCTTTGGTAAGCACTCTAGCCACTCCTACTTTGCTTTTGCATCATCACTTTTCTCTGAGTCGTCCCCAACCTCTATGTCCTCTATCTGAGTAATGATGCTCACTGGCATTCACCGCAAGGTCACCCATGTTGCCCTCCATCCTAGGAAATCATTTCTATGGCTTCAACTTTCCCCGACATGTGATTTTTCAAACTTTAGTGGAGGCTTTCATTCCATGAAATAATCGTTCAAGAATCCAAGTTTGGTCCCATGTTTCCTCTGTTCTCCGATAAGATAATGACTCCATGGCCCATTCTTAGAGTAGTTTCTTGTGGTTCACCTTCGCCAAGGTTCCTCGAGACTGGCTATGGCCTTAGTTTTCATGGTGATTTTCTCATTTTCTACTTTCATTCTCAATTCCATGGATTGGCCATTTCAAAGACGCTCTGTGTGCCCCAGGACATGAAACAGCCCAAGTCAGGACTTGTTGGTGTCATTGTCATGAGAGGAGCTCATGCTTCTCTCTATTTTTCCTGAGCCAATTTGCCCCTCGAGATCTCATGGGGAGGTCACCCCAGCTACTACTAGTTGAACTACATGGACTGAAGGGGGGGGACAAGCTAGGTCAGGTTATGACCATGGTGCCCCTGCCACCGTGATCAATTAATTCACCTCAAGTAGACGATTTTGAGATATTGAGTTTTCTTTTAATCTTTCTAACGTGTGACTTTGATTTGGGTTGAATGACTAACATGCCCCCATAGGTTTGATTAAATTTTAGACACACACATAAGATCTTTCTATCTTTTCAACTGTTATTTACGTCAGGATAATTTTGATTTTCAATCGTTGTACAATATAGTTCTCTGCTCGCTGATTGGTCAGTATGGATATATTCATAATAATTACATGTGACCTCAAAAAAAGAGCAAACATACTCATTGTAAAGGATTTTTCATGAGGAATCCTAATATACACGTTTTAGAGTCTATTTCTAAATCATCAAATGTTGGTTTTATGAGAAATGTAAATAAGGGTTTAATGTTGTGAATAAAATGTATGTTAATATGAAATGTATTTTTAATAGGGTAATTAGGGTTTTTCAAACCCCAAGATTGTGTTTAGGGTTTATTCAAACTAGGAACAGAAAAAAGGTCTTCTTTAAGTGCAAGGTAAGTGGTCCATGCTAGTTGGACATAAGTAATGTTTTCCTTTTAATGTATGTATGTTTGAATTACATGAAAGTATCAATTATTATTTCAATTGCTTAAAGTCAATGAATTTAGGATAAATTGAATGTCATGTTTTATTGCTCATATTATTGTATAAACCTCATATGCATTAAAGTTAAGGTTACAAATAAGACAAAAAGATAAAGCTAAGATTTTTAAGGGAAGGATAATGATAAGAGATAAACTTATATAAGATCCTCACTAAGAGGCTACTCAGAGAAAAACTAAGAGGAACTATGGTGCATAAGAGAAGAGGCACTTTGGTGCATAAGAGAAGAGGCACTTTGGTTCATAAGAGAAGAGGCACTTCGGTTCATAAGAGAAGAAGCACATATGTGCAATATGAGGATTCTTATACAGGTCAAGATAAAAGAAAGTAGTTTAAAAGCAATGTTGTCTTCTTTTCAATGTCTAATGCTAAATGTTTATTTTCAGTTTACAAGTTTTCTTTAATCTATAATATGTCAAATGTCACTTACTATTCATTTTATGAATGGTTGGGGGCATGTCTCCTACAGGTTAGAAGCAATCTCTGGAGGGAAAAGCCATCTAAATTGAAAACCCTATCTTGAAGATCCACAAGGAGAAAAGCATTGGTGGGGTGCCAACTATAAGTATATTTGAGATTGCTTTCTTTATCCATTCTTATATGTATATGTGAACTTTGATAAGGATTTGAGAATGAGAGTAGTGATTATTTCCCTATGATAAGGTATATAAACTTTATTTTTATCTATGAATATCATGTTTGTAACACCCCCCTTGATGAAAATGAAAATATATGCTTCCACTCTATGTTGTACAACTGGGGTGTTATAGATCATCGATATGGTTTGATGTTGCAAAATAGGAAAGAGCATGCAGAAGTAAAGAAGTCAATGGATATAGGTGTATCTAAGGTAGATTGAGATGGTGGTGATCATGCCTCCCTGGAAGGACACATAGTCTTTGTGGTGTTGTTGTTGGATCTACAGATGGTCAATGAGTGAACTCCCCCAGTTGTATGGTCCGTTGATCTATAGAAATCATAGGAAATATATCTTCACTTCTAAAATGAAATCAGGTGTGTTGATCCTCCAAAAAAGGTGCACGCAAGAATGTGGTGGAGGTAGAAGACCACAAGGCTATGAATGTATGCCACCTTGGCACCATGTGGGAAGGAGGGAAGTATTTGAATTATCTCCAACTAGAATTTGTCATCTCTGTACTTTGTGGATGAGAAATTGTAGTTCTTGTTGATGCAATTCTCTTGTTGATCCTTGTTGACATTGATGATGAGGGATAGTGATAATTTTGTCACCTAAAGAACTTTCTTCTCTAAACATGTTGAATGAGCATATGTAACCCCTGTTATTGTTGAAGTGTTTCATGCAAGAAGACAAGAAGTCCATACTGAGCTCCTTAAAGATAAGACACACATTTATGGGGAAAAGGGAGATTTGTGAGAAGTATAGGATGAACATCACACACTCAAAAATGGAAAAGGTTTTCAACGTCTTGGGGTAGGCATAGTAGTTCAGTAAAATGTGTAAGGACTACATGTTCTTGAGTGTCTTTATGTGATCGAATTGATGGAGGCCTTGTACTTGGAAGGTATACGGGAAATCCAGGAAGGGAAAGGGTGGGCACATGCCCATCTCACCCTTACTCTAGGCTGGTGGTGGAGGTTGATTAGAATAAGTGCCTTGACTGTCGGATGCAACCCTTAATTGAGCATTGAGGTTGGCAATGAGATGCTCAGTAGGAACTATGTCAGTATCCATGTTCTCCTCAGTGAGAAACTCATCATACTCAATGTCATTCAAGGCTGCAACATTTTCTTTAGAGCGCATCTCCTCAATGTGAATGCCACCGACGTGCCTCATAGACTGAGAGTAGGGTAGAGACATTGTTTCTTCGGTTGCTTTCTCCTTTCTCTTCTGAGATATAAAAAGGTTAAGTTATAACCCTTTTTGTAGGAGTCTGTGATCAAACCATTCATATGGGTGCTCATTAGGTTCTCAATATCCTTGATATGATATCTCCAGGATTGCAGATCGTGTAATCTACATGGAGGATTGGGCACTCTACTTTTGGTTAGTGGACTTTGTGTTGGGTGATCTGGAGAAGAAATAGACCAATCTTTTGAACGTCAAATGGCTCTAATTGGTATAGATCGAGTGATCTTTGGATGTAATTAGGAAATATTGAGTTAGGTATGGCCATATGACCCACTGATTGGGGAAATCTAATGGATGTGGTCAGCCGATATGTAGAATAACATTGTTGTTTGTGTGGGTGAGATTGGGATATCTAGATGGGGATTTGGGTAATCTTTGGGGTGTTGAAATCCTTCTCGGAGAGCAAAATGTTGAAAATTTGTAGTAGTGAGATGACTAAATGGTGGTTAAGGTGAGAACCATGAAGAAGGTGGAGAAGCAACACTTGGTGAGTTTGTGCACCTCATTTAGATTAGTCAATCATTAGGGATATTGGAAAATCTCCATGCTAAAAAAGGTTGGGGATAGGTGTTGTGGTGTGGTAAGGAATACATGGGGGACTGAATTCTCAACATCACCATTTGGATGATCAACGGTAGGAAGATCGGTTATCCTGGTGGTGCAACGTTAGGTGAGCGGGGTGGGTATCTTGGGAGATTTGTATTGGGGTGGATTGTACCTCATAGGCATGGTGAGAGATTAGGGTTTCCAAATAGGGCATGGGAGGATTGAAGTAGATGGTGACTTCCTTTCCTCTACAACCATTATTTTCAAGGTGTGTGGTGTGGGGCTCAAGTGATCTGAGTGGACCAGATCGGCCAATCTGTGACCCTTTGTTTGCAGTAGTCAAAGCATTGATCAGGTGATCCCATAAATAGTAGAACATGTGATGTGGGGAGATATGTACTGGAGAATGTGTCAAGTTGACTTTCGATCCACATGCTTGGTTGGGTGACCTAGAGCTATTATCTTTTCTTGATCATTTTGTTCTCTTTGTTGATTGGAAAATACTAAATCCTAATTAGGTGATCTAAAATAATTTCCACATCATATATCCAGTGATGATCTGGCTCCTATATGATTGCTCGATCTGGTCAGGGGGCGTACTGATCTAGTTGTGAAGAAATTACAACTATATTTGAATCATACTATCAAGAGGGGTGATTAGATGATCTACTGGGGTTTGATTCTCAATGAAAAAATGGACCATGGAGATTGGCTGATTGTACTATTGGTTGTACAATTTAGGATCATTAGGCTCCCTATTTTGATAAAGATGGTCTACGCAACAATTTGATTAAACATTTAATCAAGGAACCATTCAACTTATGAAACTAATATAGGAAATTCAACTAATGTGAGGAAATTGAAAGCTAACTAGATCAAAAAAGAGAAAAAAGATATCTATATAACCACTATGTTTAGGTTGAATCTCAACTAGTTCCTTATGTAATGTTGTTTCTCATTGTTTATTCCTTAGATTATAACTAGAGTGGCAAGATGAAGTGAAGAAGCTTCATTCTCTACTAGATCTCAGTGGTGTGCATCTTTTCAGTTGGTATATATTTCAAACAAAACCACCTTTGATCATGTCCTACAACACCAATGCACTATGTGGGTATATTTTCTTCATGAGGTACGAACCATTCCAGCATTTGTTGAGAAATAATCTCAAATGGGAGTTGTAAAGGAAAATTTGGTCTCCCACCTTAATGTCCTTTCTTCTTGAGGTGGCCATCATGCGACATTTTTGTTTGCTCCTTATAGATGCATGCATTTTCATATGTAGACTTGATCAACTCCTCTAACTCCTATGGTTAAAGGAACCATCCACATGAACTCACCAAATAAGTATGACATCCACAAATTTTAAAAAAGTAGCAATAAAACACACATCCATTTGGTAATCCAATCTATGTTTCATGGTCTCTACACATAGTATTATATGAAACATTCTAGAAGAGTGATCAATTTGAATAGCAAGCAATAAACAAATTGAGAACATCTTAATCATATGCAGAAAATTAAATTTAATAACAATTAGATAGAGTAATGGAGATGGGCTCTTACCCACACCATAGAGAGAGGATAAATCATCTCAATAATATGTAAGAGAGGAGCTTCCATGGGTCTCTAGCTACTATTCTCTACTTCGGCTATGAGTAATCCAAGAACTCTACTAGGATCTTCTTCTTCCTTGTGATCTCCTCTAGCTTCTTACTTTGGAACTTGCTCTGGATTGAGTGAGAATAGAATGAATAATGCATAGGCCTGACCTCTATATTTGTTTGTTATTTTCTTTGGTTGATTGATGTTGAATCATACCTTATCTTCCCCAATGATTGGATGATATGGGATGGGCCTGATCTGTCACTTGTTGACGTGACTGTCAGTGTTCTAGAGAATATAAAAGATTAAGAAATATACAAGGGGTAATCACTCGATCAAAAGTTGATCCCAAAACATTGAAGTTACTGATGTCTAGGTAGAAATTTATGATCGCTCGATCATATAACAGGATCCATCGGTCTCTTCATCTAGAGATCGCCCGATCTGACATTTTTTCATGGCTATGTACTATAGGAAGATTGCTCGATCTAAGGGTTGGATTGCATGATCTCTTGATATTGGAAAATCATAGAGTCCTGACATTTTGGGTGACCTTCTAATTTGGTGATTAGCAAGAGAAATCACTCAATCCAGAGCATGTTCTAAATGATCCATGGAGAAGATAGGTTGATGGTCGATCTAGGTGACAGATCATCTGATCTACCCACCTGAATATGCAGATTAGTTAGATTTTAGTGTGAGCTTGCTCCAATATTGAATATGATCTTAGTGAATAACTTCTTGGATGATCTCGAATTGATATTTGATTTCATCTACAAAAGAGCAATAAAATTTTTCAAAATCCTAGTAATTGGAGAATAACAAAAAATTGATGAACTGAACAAAATATAATGAATTAAAAAAAATGAAATTATTGAAACTAGACTAAGTTTCACAATTAAAATATGATGAATATGCATTCATCATGAACACAAGACTTTATTAACCAGATTTGGCATAAAAGAGTTTATTTACATTTAGATATATTTTAAAGGATTTTTTGAACTCAGAGTTAAACTATTTACTTATACAATATCAGCTAAAAACTCAACTTATTTTAAGAAATAATCTACCTAATGCTCGAATATCTCTAGTGAAAAAGTCTGAGTATCAAAGACTTGTATTAGAAATAGAGATCAACATGATTCTAGGGAGGAAGAAGACCTCGGCCAAGTACAAAGCATGGCATGAGCATATATTAGAAAGCAGTAAGCTTCTTCGTGCAGTGGTATTCGTGTTTAGGTCGTGCTCATGTAACAAGCTAGCTGATGACTTAGCTAGATGGGCGATGTCCAATACCCAAGATGGATGTAAATGTGAACAATGTCCAACCTTCAGTGTCGAGCTGCTTTATGTTGAGGTGGCAGTGTCCTAGAGTAGCTATGTAAGAACCTAGTTGGCATGTAGGGGAGAACATGATGAATAACGGACTCCCGGTTTGCATTAAAAAAAGACTTGCATCAGAAATGTGCTTAATTATATGATACCATGAAATCATGTATGATTACAATTCAAATTCTACACTGCAAACTTATATTCCTAGTCTTTATTACATGTAGTATATTTTATATGTCTCACATATTGTCCAAATAATGATATCCATAATCGTCATAAGTAGTATTCACACTCCCAACCATTTCATTGTATTGGATACTAAAAATCATGTGTTTGGTGAAAAGTTATATATAACAACAAGAAGAGTTGATATAAGTTTTCAAGATCAAACTATCTTGATGTTCTTCAAAGGTATTGATCTTACTTCATCCTTTATCTACCATATTCAATCAAGGAATGCTTTTATATCCCTACAAGCTAAGTCAATAAGAAAGTTGACTAAGTATACATATCATGATGAAGAGATATTAATTAATGTGTTGATGCTTAAAGATAAGATAAGAAAAAACAATAAAGTTCCATACTAAAGGATAATTTATTAGTTAAAATTACAAGTTAAGAATTTGAATTTTATAAGGGATACGTATATAACACTAAAATGAGCTAGACATTATTCTTATTTTTACTAGAAAAATACTTATATTAATATCAACAATTTTCTATTAGAATATCTTAATATACTCCCATCATGCTAATCACTAAAGGAACTAAAACTGTCTGATTTCTTATTTGGTAATCTATTCCATATATAAATAGTTGTAAGAACAATTACAATTGTATGATATACAGAACACAATTAAAGATATATATTATCATGGATTTGTTGCATTGATAAACTCTCTCCATATCCATACTTTTATTATGGAGTTATTTAGTCATTCATGCTAAAGTGACTCTAGAATATCAAGAAGGAAGCAATGACATCAATATCTTGTCCTACAATTATTTCTAGCATATGGACCAATATATTTAACATTGGTTTTGATTACCTATGAATCAACATAAGCCTTTACATTCTCTCCATAATTTATTGAATATGGGTTGTATAATAATAGGTGGTTTACACTTTGATGAATGACCAATAGGAACCTTTTCTGTTGTGGATTTTGAGCATGCTATATTTCTCTAGTATCAGTTGAATTTATATGTAGAAAGATAGAAAATATTCATGTTCCAGTTATCTATTAAACTATAAAGCCATTACTCTTTGTTTATGCACGAAATCTCTTTTATTTCTTTAACTTGTACCAGAAGTACTTATTTGCAAAGCAAATAGTCTCACGGGCCTCACTAGGGTCATTTGTTGTACTCATGCCACAAAGTGGTTAACTTTGTTATTCTATAAATTTTAATTAGGGAAAAATCTTATCAAATAAAGTCATATATAAACCAAATTCACCAAAATTTGAGGATATTATAGGGATATTAGGAGTTAAGTGATTAATGAAGAGTAAGGTAGACTTGTATGGGCTAGTTATTGTTCCTAATTAATCATTTTCTTTCGTATGGTATTCTCTTGCGCGAGGTTCCCAAATTGAAACCCTGGGTAGAATCCATGATGCCATGTTCCCCATCTTGTCATCTCTGAATTGCTAATGAAATTTTATTTGGGATGCGGTCTAGTTTTAGGTCATAGCCTAGGACCGTATATGTATATAACTGGAAGGAGCATGATGGTCTAGTTTTAGGTCATAGGCCAGGACCTTATAGGCATGAACTTGAAAGGAGAATGATGGCCTTATTTTAGATAATAGGCCATGACCATATATGTATAAATTTCAAAGGAGCATGATGATCTAGCTTTAGGTCATAGGTCAGGACTACATAGGTATGAATGTGAAAGGAGTGTGATGGCCTAGTTTTAGATCTTAGGGTAGGACCATATAGGTATGAACGTGAAAGGACTGTGATGTTCTAGTTTTAGGTCACATGCAATGACTATATAGGTACGAAGAGACCACACATTGGTAAGTCACTTCTTAGTAATAATTGAAGAGCCATTTGGATCGATGAGGTTTCTAATCAGGTTATTTGAAAAATAATTTTAACCTTCAAATACTATTTGAATTTTGAATTTCAACCTTCAATTATTATTTGAATTTTCCACATCTACTTTGGTATTGACGTGTGTTTAAAAGGAAAATGACCCCCTTCATTTATTCCATGAGCTTAGATTTGATTTATGTCAGCAATTGATCATAACCTTCATAGGAGGCTTTTGTCTTAACTTCTCTAAGAATGATGGTACTCATCATAGGAGTAACTGGGTTCAAAAAATATGTTAACCACCCCCAATACACCTCGTGACAATGTCAACTAATACCAATCATGAGTTTTAGGATAGGAGAGTGTCCTCAAGGCCTTTGAAAGTCCATCTTAATGATGTGTCAATACCTCCACTATCACCCCATGTCACGTATAGGGATCCAATGTGAATGTTTACACTCGTTCCTTCAATACATGGATTTATAGGTCTGCATTGCGTGAGTGTAGGGTTTCTATATTTTATGAAGCAATCCCAAAATAATAAATCATACAAGATACAAATATAATATAAACTTGGATAGACTTTCTTATATAAAACCAAGATTTTGAGCCACCCCACCATTCTACCATTTGCTTCTCATACTATATTGTGATCACTATGAGTTATCAGTAGTGGTATGTATTCCATTCCCTCAAACATAAGTATCATAGGTACACAATGATCATCAATGAAAAATCTTGTACAATGCAATGTGTCATTGAGGTGGGGATAGACCATTCCCTCTTCCACAATATCAAATTTAAGTTCTTCAACACAAGTTGGAAATTTGTACAAATTTTCTAATTAAATAGTAATATATATAAAAATAGTACAACATATATATTCGTTTTTCATAGTATTATACCACTAGCACTCTTACATTAGGTTGCTAAAGATTTTTTGGGACCCCACATCCTTAGGTGCCTCAAACATGATTTTGCACCTTGTCGTTGGAGAGATGTACTATGTGTTCAATTTCAGGAGGGTGAGAAGGTTGAAATGCTTTTAATGCTTCCACTACTTACTTTTGTATTATATGTTATATTTAATCCTATGATAGACCTCCTCCATCCCCTATAATAAATATGTGTTGAGGTTGGTTGGATCCAAAATAATATTTCAATGGCACACCAACTCTTACTACTCTAACATGGTCAAGATGCTCTTTAGTACCAAGAGAAAATGTTAGTTCATCTTTTTTTCCTAAGAGATAAGCTTCTCTTCTTTTATTTTCACATAGAACTCCCACTAGTAACAATTAATGTAACATTTCAATAAAATGTCCAAATAGAAAAAAAATAAACATGGCATTGTGAGAGTTGGACTTCACCATTTACTAAGGAACATCCTTTGTCGTGTTGTGGGGAATCTCTCCTAACCAGATTATTCAAGAATCAATTCACTTCTCATGTCTGAATAGATATGGAGTTGGAGTCATGCATGATTCATCCTTGGGTGAGGAAAACTTCTACTTGTTTTGGCATCACAAGGCATAACCATTGGGAACCAACCAATGATTCTTTGCATGCCTTTCATTTACTAGCCTCATTGATACTGTACTCAATCCAAAAGATATATTATATTATAACATACTTGTAGATATTTTAATAATGTGCAAAAGGAAAAGTGATATATTATATTATAATACTTAATACCTTGGAAGTAATAAAATTTTGTAGAGGAAAGAGACTTGTTCCACACCATAGGCTTAGTAAAAGTGTATTTCTTAGTGTAAATATTCTTCTTTGATTTGTTTATCCAACCAATAATGCAATTTTCCTCCAAATCCTCCACATCTTGCCACCTTTATGTTGCACCTCTTTTTGTGAACTTTTCCATTTATCTCAAAAATGCTACGCAAAATTAGTTACACTATAATTGAATTGGAAATTCAAAGCAAAAGTCAGAATCATCATAATTAATTGAAATTGTATCACTTACATATATGTATTTTTGTAAGAAATCTTTTATTCCAACTTCAACTATATTCTAGGATTTTATTTCTATTATTTTCACACAAAAAAACTAAATAGATACCAAAAGTATAAGTTAGAAATTATGAACTCTTAGAAAAAAGAGAGATGAACATAGATAACAATAAATAATACAATTAAATTATCACTAATATCTAATTATGATGCATAGAAGAATAGTAGTCTAATATAATAAGTTGAATGTGATATCATTGTCACTCTCTTCCTTCACTTCTTCCTTTTTATCTTCAATAGGAGAAATGATAGTAGGAACACCACCTTCAGCACCATCGATCGGGGCAGCAACAACAACAACACAACACCCACCAAACCCGACATTGTTTCTCTCTAGAAGTTTGGAGAACATTGATGCCTAGTATGACTCAAATGATACATTGACACTCTTAATAGGAGTTGAGATCATCTCTATTGTGATGGTGATAGAATCAGGACTTGGTGGTTTGGGGGGGGAGATTTAAATGAGCAATGCAAAACATGAATTCAATACCACACATACAACAACAAACATTTAAACTATTATACAAACATTGACTTTGTGTTAAAATGTATACATAAAGTAACTATATTTTTCATGAATTGCAAAAAAATGTATGATTTCTATCAAGAATCAACGCAAGACCTTCAACATGAAATTGAAGTTGTGCACTTGTACATTAATTCCTCTTTTATGATTACTTTGTGGAATAATTAATGTATACTATCAACATAGTATGTAAACGTATGTATATATACACATATATACTTATTATGTTTTTTTTGTGGGGGCATTGCCCCTACTTGCCCCCCCCCCCTAGTTCAACTATTGTTATGGAGGCTTAAGGTAGTATTGGTGCAAGTGATCTCAAGATGATATGTCTATTGGAATATAATACACTCGTTGTCACATATAAATAATTAACTTGTTGTAATACACTTTCCATCAAAATGATATGTCTATTGCACAAAATTACTCAAAGGTGGCGCCTAAGTAATTATTGAAGGCATTCTTACTCTCACCAATAAGTGATCCTATGTTATTAAATAGAAAGACATCCTTCTTCACTTTGCTCCAAATTATATATAACATGCACATGAGTTTGTTCCTTGTAGTATGTGAGTCATCACCAATACCAAAAGAATCAATACTATTAGAAGAACCATTCACCTTTAGGTGCTCCTTGTCAAAGTGCTCCTCCTCTGAGGCCATGCATAACAATATGGGAAATATTGTTATCACACAAAGGTTAGATTTATAAACATTCTTGACTGATAATATGAACATAAGTGAAAGAAACACCAATATTACAAATTTGTGTTCATTAACATGTTTGACTAGAAATATAAGGATAAGTTATAATAGTGCATATCTAATAGTGAAAATTCATAATATAAACATAAGAAAAAGAAATAGATGACTCTTGTATTGGTTTTATTGATCATCAACCAATATTCCCTCGTATGGTCTTGATGCATATATTATTCATTATTGTTAACTTCAACATTTACATATGGCAAAACAACTAAAAGTGGTCAATAGCCATCATACATTTCATAGTACTCATCTTGTTTTATACAATGTGGAATGAACTACGTTTTCAAGTTAAGAATGCAAAACCATTTTTTTATTTGTTGAGTGATTGATATAGCATATTGTTTCATTTGTGATTCCATTATGAATGGCTCATACATGTTTCCAATATGACACTATAATATTACACCTCTAGATTTTTATGGTCTCTTATCCTTAAGTCTAGAAAAATACAATGAATTTGCTTGCACAATGACCCTATTGTTTTGGACTACACTACTATGATCTTGGCACATTGTGATAAAGTGGATTTTTTCAACTTTTGACTCTAAAATCTAGTTCGATATTTCTTGTATCCAATAACCCCCCTTTATCATCAAATAGGTATCAAACACTTATTTGGAAGAAATTTTGGATAATAGTGAGACTTGAAGACTTTGATGACTCTAAATTGAGGAATTTTGATAGCAATGTATACTTGGAACACATGAATTTCTACTAAACTTAGTCTTGCTAATATTTTATCCCATTCCAGTATCTATGTTCATCCTTTTGATCCAAATATATTTGTGGATATTGTGGACGATATTACAAGTCTCCTATCCAAATTTCAGTACAAATGGAGCTTCCTAGATCCTTATAAAAATTCTCAAAGTTTATACTTAAAAATCACATTTTTATGTGTTTTTCAGCCTTTTTGGGCCGGTCCACTCGCGAGGTCTTCCCCTACCTCAGCGGCTAGAGTTTCCGCATGCTTTCCAGTTCTGGATCTCCCTCATTTCTTGCACAACCGACCTTTAGTGTCAGTTATTTAAAGCCTTTGGCGTCGGTTTCAAAGCGTCGATTTTTAATACTGATGCCATAACCCTTCCCACCACCAAAAACACGCCAGCAAGGGCACTATAGGCATCAGTTATTCAATAAAACCGACACTATATCAAGGTCAAAGACGTATGATATTCAATAAAACTGACACTATATAACCCTTCCTGCCACCAATAAAACAAGCCAGCAAGGGCACCCTCAGGGTCAGTTTTTATACCAGGTCTGGATCTCCCTCATTGCTTGCCCAACCGACCTTTAGTGTCAATTATTTAAGGCCTTTGGCATCAGTTTCAAAGTGACACCCAAGTGGGCACCGCTAAAAGTCAAAATCTTCAACGTCGGTTTTAACAACGACGCCATAACCCTTCCTGCCCCCAAAAACGCGCCAGCAAGGGCACTATAGGCATCGGTAATTCAATAAAACTGACACTATATCAAGGTCAAAGACTTTGGTTATTCAATAAAACCAACACTATATAACCCTTCCCACCACCAATAAAACACGCCAGCTAGGGCACCATCAACGTCAGTTTTTATATATAACCGACACCCACAGCCACACAGACGTCGGTTTTTTACTAATAACTGATGTTGAATGTTTTTGTTGTCAGTTTTATACTAATAACTGATGCCTATTTTATGATTTTTTTTTGTTATCAGTTTGCAGGCCTACTGTTTGGCTGGTTAGTAGGATGTAGAACCTGCAGTTCAATTGTAAACTATAGGTTTATAGCATCCATTGATATCAGCCAACAACATGCCACAAACCTAAAAAATTAACAAGATGGACAACAATTTATGATCACACACATTTAGCAACCTACAGCTCCATTCATTTCATCTCTTTTCAGATTCAGACACATGTAGAAACATTCATGTATTGATCATCTTCACATTCACACATATGATAATTCAGAAAAATTCATTCACATTCACACAAAAATAATTATGAGAACAAAGTTTAGAAATATCATTCAATATTCTTCATCATCATTATCGCCATCAGTATCCCAATTATATTTAAAAATTCCCACTACTTGTAGGGCTTTTGCCCATTCTTCTCCTACATCATCGAATTCTTACCTCGTATAGGGAGTATATACATCTAATAACTTTCCACCTGTGGTCAATTTAGTTTTAAACATATGCAAAAAGAATGAGATATATATATAATTAATAATATCTAATAAGATTGATATATTTCATATTATCTAATGAGACTATATATAATACCTTGTGTATAGTATCAATTTCCATTGTAGCATGTCTGATGATTAGGTCCATAAATCACATCACATAGTATGCACATGCTCATCTGTTGTATTATGTAGCACACTATAAATTGAAACATACAAAATATTCAAAAATACAAATAAGCATAGTTCACATAAATAATATATACATTGGAGTCGGGAAATTACTTTCACATTCTCCCAAATTAGTGGATGATTCTTTTTCTTGGGGACCTTTCCTCCAACTTTTTTGAACTCATGTAAAGCCCTACATGTTAATGTAACACATTAAATTGCATAATTAAATAGTAATGTAATAACATATGTTAACAGATATAAAAATATGAAATATTTCTCACAAGAATAATGGCTTTTTCATTTTATGTGCATATAATGTATTCAATTCATTCCCTGCAGGATATAGATAATAGACAGTGAACATCTTGGGGACAATAACTAGTAACTCCCAATGGCTACCACTATATTTAAGAAAGTTAAAAATTAATAACTCAAAATCCACAATAAAAATGTAATTTTCTTAAGTGCTTCTGGGAGCTAATCGTCGCCTTTTTCATAAAAAACAAACCTTACAAGTAATCAGTACACTCTTCTTTCTACAAAGTGGGGGCCGACGAGGGGCAAGGAGGATGGAGCGCGTACTCTTCTCCTGTTCTATGAATCACGCAACTCTCTTTACCACACGAGACTCGAGATCTAAATTGAGCCACCAAAGAGCCCCCCACCCCAGACCTCCGGTGGAGCAATTTTGAGAATAGACTCCCGATTTTTCTGAATAGAAAAGAGGATCGCAGGCCTGTGTCCGTGTAGACACCTCAATGAACTCATGTCGACACTCCTCAACCCGAGGACAATCTCAGGCTCTCCTGACTCTTGGAAAGGGGGATTTTCAGTAATCACAAAACGATTCTCTGCATCAATTCCTTGCCTATCAAATATTTTGCTATTCGTAGATTTCGGGTAATAGCAAGAAGGAACAACTGACTAGTCTGACTGAAAGCAGTCTTTTTAACCTATCTCGAGGTCAAAGAGACATAGGGGGAATACAAATTATAAGTAAAGTAAACTTACTCGACATTGAATGGAGCTATTATCACCGTCTTCTTTTTTTTGCCAAAATATTCAAAAGTAGCACATCCGTATGAAGTAGCTGAAGAAGGGTCTTTATCTACAAGACTAATCAAAGATGGAACCAAAAATCCCATATGGGAAAATGAAAAATTTGTACATATCATGTGTAAGTGGTTGCAAAACATGTATGATGTATGCATTAATATATAAGAAACTAGATCACCGTATATAAAACAAGGTATATGGATGTATAAACAAGATCTCACCATATCCATAGCTCTATTATAGATGTATTCAACCAATCATAACGAAACAACTCCAAAATATCTTGTATAAATAGCTTGTTATTGTATGATTGACCTGCAGCATCCTACGGAATAGAAACATGTATAGGGCAATTTGGATCATGTTCGCCTATCCATACTGCCATACCCCTACAATTAGGACCTAACGAGGCGTGTAGGTCCCGTGGAAGCCAACTTGGTACTTTAGGAGGTGGAGGTGGAGGCCGAGATGTAGCGGTTGTCTTCCTTTTGACATTTACTTTTGATCTGTATTTATAATTTCAGATCAATTGAGTCATATATACACACTAAAAAATTAACATAATGTAAATTTACCATACAATATTAGTATAGACGACATCCTCTTTGGACCACATTATCACTCCGCCTTCTGCCTCACCAAGCATTTTGAATCTAGGTGGGCATATGGCAATGCAAGATCCCTCCAATTGGGTACATGTATCAGGCTCACACGAACCACACCAACTAGTACTAGAGTCCCATGCAACATGTCCCCTGGAAGGGCTGGGTAAGTGTGTGCCTCTGCAACAATATATTCTTGACTTTTTAGATGGCATGGCTTCAACCCCTACAAATTTACGTAAAGAATGTTATATACATATATACAAAAACATATCATCTTGAAAAGACTAGATACTATGTCATAAAAATACTTACAACAGACGTGCTAGGTGGGTATATAAGATTACTCCCAACCTCTACAGTAGGAGAGGAGCGGTCTGCCACAGGTACTATCTGAGTGGCAACCTTAGACACCTGTCACTTCACCATTGCTTCTTGGACTTTCTTATTAATTAATTCATCTACCTATACATCGACAAAAGAAACACTAGCTTTTTACTATTGAATTCCCTTTCACAATAAAATTCTAAAAAAATCCTCTCTAGAGCTAGGTCATCCGCTCCCCCTTCTCTCTAGGACTCCCGGCGGCCGCCCCTGGGGGGAGGGAGCGTTCCCTTGGCTCTTCCTCCCCCTGGCTACCACACAGCCTCTTCTAGGTCCGAGTGAAGTTCAGTGCAAAGTCCTGAAGATAAGGTACGGCTGGGGGTTTCCTCTCAGTTGATCTAGAGGAAGGGGATTTGCTGGTTCTCTCCCTCGGCTGTGCAGATCGAGAGGCAACGTGACACGCGGCGTGGTGTTCAGGTTTGGATTTGCGGTTCGCATTCGATTTCATCGGCTCCTCTCCATTCAAGAGTGATGGAGGGAGCAGGCACTCCCATATGTATCTTCTCTGGCCGCTGCTCCGCCATTGCAGGTGAAGGGGGGTTACTCCTTCACAGGCTCCTTCTCTTTCCCCTCTGAGGTTGACGATGAACCCCTATCCTTCTTCCATCTGGGTCGGGCCTTCTCCAACTTGCTTGGCGGGGCTCCCCCAACGATGCATCGGCGGCGCCCCCAGTCTAGGTCCTGGAGGTTCCGGTTATTGATCACATGAGGATGGCCTTGGCCATGGTCGTTTGACCCAAGATCCTCCTTTGGAAGCTTAGGGTTTTTCATTTGTATGCCATGTGCACACAGGGTAGATTCGTCAAGCTGCTGCTGCACTGCCATAGTCAGCTGATTGTGTCGCCTGTGCCATGGCTGTTGAAGGCTCCTCGAGATGCTGCTGATCTGGGCTCTATCCCAAGTCCAGCCAGGTGACTAGAGGTCTGCCCCGTCGTTGCTGCTCCAGGCGCACACCGGCGTTCGATGACAGTCCGGTCCCCAGCCAGCTGAGAAGGACACCTTCAAGGTGTTTGATGGAAAGCCTCATTAGGCTCCTCATCCCGGTTCTAGTGAGAATCTTTTCATGCACAATGTGGATATCCGAAGCAAGGTTTCTTGATGATTGCAGGTGTTGACAGTCAGATATGTCCTCTCTTTGTGGGTGAAATCAACGCTAGAGGTTCCATGGATGCATGTCTCCAGCTGCGAAGTCGTTGGAAGTTTGTGGATGTTTGTCCCTGTTGAGCTCGAACTATGTTTTTTTTTGCTAGACCTTTTTGAGTGAATCATTGACCATGTGCAGATGGCCACTGCTTCAGGGAGTTAGACTTTGAGTGAGAGTCATGTCTTTCTCATGTTGCTATATTGTGTTCATGCTGAGTTTGTTCTTGGGGTTGGGACAGGTGATGGCGTGCCTTGTTGAGCTGGCAGAAGTGATGGAACTCATGCAGGCATCTTTGTGGGTGCTATGTTTTGGTCCTGTATGCTTTCCCTCCCCCTACTAGGTCCTTCCGGCTAGTTCCTGTATCTTGTCCTTCCCTTAGTCTTTCTTAGTTTGGAGTTTTCCTTTGTTGGTTCCCTTTTATGTCTCCCTGCGTGGAGACTTGGGTTCCATTTTGTTTTTCCACTAGGGGCACAATCTATACCCACATTTTTTGGTTTTATTAGTAACAGGATTTTGAGCGACCAAAAAACATTTGATAGTCCCTCTTTTGGGACAGGTTTGCGCTGTGATGGCCCAAAGAATGCTTTTATGCCCACACCAGCGCCTGCACCCCTAACACATCCAAGATGCTTTGGGTTACCAAGAGCAACTGTTAATTCATCTCTTATGCCCTCAGGGATGAACTTGCCTTCCTTCCTCTGCTCGTAAAGCTCCCGTTAATCACCATCAATAGAAATTGGTAAGTAAACATAACAATAATCAATATTGATTGCTCTAAGAGTTGAATTTTACCATTTTTGCAGCCGCCTCAGTAGTTGCGGGCTTCATTATATCTCCCTTCTTGTTTTGCCTCCCATCTATCCACATAGCATGGCGAGGCAGAGGTGCGGGACCGATAGTAGAGGACTCTACAGTCTCCTGAGTAGCAGTAGACTGAGCAGTAGACTCAACCTGTAGTCTTTGGTGAACGCCTGCATAGCCTCTTGGACCCATTGTGTGGTCATGCACATTTAGTGCATGCCTTGCTCTTTGAGCATCACTGATAACCTTGTTAGTACGCACATTGACTTGGTTAGTAACACTAAAGGTTAATCATGAATAGGTGAATACATAAGAACGTATATTAATTAAATTGGGAGTGGCACTTAATACCTTGAATTCATCCATTTTTCTTTGGGTAACAAACTCCTACCAGTCTTTGGGGTCTAGGTAGTTCCATTGTTCAGGGACTGCCTTCTTCCTAAATTTATTTTTTAAAGAGAATACAAACAAAAATTATTAGTGTAGAGTTAGTCAAAAAGTGATCAATGTCTAGAATTGGAAATCAATCAAGAACCTCTTCTCAACATCGCATATGTAATCTTGGGTGAGATTTGTCCTATAGTTCCTTAGGAACCTCCTACAACATTGCATCACACATTTACAATGCAACTTTCCAGATCAAATATACTATGCAAAATAGATTTCCTATTAACTAGTATCCTAAAAATTAGTAATCTACAAAAATAGAATTACAAATAATAATAACTCAAGCATAGTTCTTTCCATACTAAGTCTTTCTTCCCCTTAGGAACATTATGCCAAGATTAAAAAATAGGACTACAATGGCTACGAGTAAGAACCCCAAGATATGAAATAAATGAGTTGTGGTTCACTCCAATTGGATTTTCTACATGATCGAAATCCACAGCCAATTTGGGTCCATTGCCCCTTTGCTGTAGTAACTTGTTCATCATTGTGATGCCCCTCACTTTCTCAAAATTTTTTGCTGCTCGTCAAGTGCCCCAAGTTCTTCAGGGGGTACATCATCAACCTAAAATTTGTTAAAATAAACACACTTACAAGATATAACTATAAATGAACATATAGATAGAAATGTAGGATATATTTTTAAAACTTACATTGTGAGGCAGCACATTGATATCCTCACCCTCATGCTAATCATCATTACGGTCATCATGCTCATGCTCAGCCATCTGAAAGTGTCATTAAAAAATCAAACATTTAGCATTTGACATAACTAGAAGATAATAAAACATTGTAAAGTTCACATTCAGAAAAATAAAACACTTAAAAAATATAAACATGCATGCGTCTAATATTGCAATCTTTTATCAATTAACAATCCTTCATTGTGATCTCCGCACACATACAAGTCATCATTAGCTTCAATATTTGGTGGTGTTGGCAACCCAACTGAGAATGGACTGGAGTCATCATACTTATCATAGTACTATTCTTCATCTATAGGATCTTCAATGAACTATCTTTTACAATGAAGAACAACTGACCATTTATCATTTGCAGGATCATTGATATAAAATACTTGTTTTACCTATGATGCCATATGAAGGGTTCACCCTTCTCGCCAATCTTTTCAAATTTCACTAATGTGAAACCCAATTCATCCACTATAACTCCTTTGGTGTTATCAACTCAATTACATTTAAAGAGTAGAATTATAAAATCTACGTAGTCAAACTCCCATATGTCTTCAATGACACTATAATATGACATTTTAGCTTCACATGGACTCATATCCTTTGCACTTGCAAAAAACAATGAAGACGCTTGAAGGGTGACCCCACTGTTTTGGATGAAACTCTTATCATCTTGACGCTTTGTGTAATATTAGAATCCATTTATGTCAAACCCTTCATAAGACATAACATTCAATTTTGGTTTAAAGGTGAGGCATTTGATAGTTTCAGTAAGATTATCTGGTGTTTGAGATAGTTGACATAAGACTTTATCTTCAAACCACTTAATAAATGTCTTGTTATGCTCTCTAGGAAGCCACATTGAATTGGCTCGAGGATATTGTCTCTTGATGAAATTGGTATGTTCCTCGATATAAACACTCACTTCATCAATTTTGTGTAAAATATATAAGTGACCTTGTTCCAACTGCTCACGATTCATTACTTTCATTTGGGATCCCAAAATTCCTTTGCCAAAATGCTCCTCAATATTCTTTTCATTAACAGTAGCATCATTAACACTCAGAAAGTCATTGCAAAAATCCATAACCTCTCTCGCCACATAACCCTTAATAATACTCCCTTCAGGACGATAACAGTTTCAAACATCACCTTTAAAAACGCTCATGTATCGTTTAAAGGGATACATCCAATGCAAGAAAAATGGTCCCAACATTTTCACTTCCCTAGTCAAGTGGACAACAAGATGTACCATGATATCAAAGAATGAAGGAGGAAATTACATCTCAAGCTGACATAGTGTAACAACCACTTCTCTTTGCAATTTATCGAGAGTATCAGGGTCAATAACTTTGCTACACAGACTGTTGAAAAAGAAACAAAGTCTGGTGATTGCAAACCTTACATGCTTCAGCAATATAGATCGAATTTCCATGGGCAATATTTGTTGCATTATAGTGTGACAATCATGAGATTTAAGACCTATCAACTTCAGATCTTTCATTGATACCAATCTTCCGATGTTGGATGAATAACCCTATGGCACCTTATCATTTACAAAGCATTCACAAAAAACTTTCTTCTCCTTTCTAGACAACGTGTAACAAGCGGGAGGTAAGTATGTTCTCCGATCGCTACTAACTACTTCTGTTAATTTTATCCTTATTCCCTTTTCACATAGGTCCATTCTATATTTTATCCCAACTTTAGTCTTACCTGGTATATTCAACAAAGTACCAATGATGCTATCACAAACATTTTTCTCAACGTGCATGACATTGATACAATGCCTGACTGCCAAAGAGCTCCAACAAGGAAGATCCCAAAATATTGACTTCTTCTTGAATAAATATTTGTCACTCCATGTGGACATGGTACATTATGATCTCTTACCAAATTCATTGGCAAAGTCTTTTACTCTTTCATAAACAACCTCCCTTGGTATAGGTTTAGGTGCACTCCATTCCTCATTCCGTCCATTGAATGCTTTGCACAACCTACGATACAGATGGAATTTTGGATGAAACCTTCAATGACAAAGATATACAGTCTTGCTGCCATGTTTTAGTCGTATTGAATCAGTGTTCTCTTCACATATAGGACACACATTAGATCCTTTGACACTATATCCAGACAAATTCCCATATGTTGGAAAGTCATTAACAGTGCAAAACAACATAGCGTGCAAATGAAATGTCTCTCTTCGTGTTGCATCATAGGTCATCACACCTTCACCCTAGAGTTTCTTTAAGTCATCAATCAGAGGTTCAAGATAAACGTCGATATCATTTCCAAGTTGTTTAGGGCCCGATATCAACAACGACAGCATAATGTACTTATTTTTCATACACAACCAGGGAGGAAGATTGTACATAACAAGCATAACTGGCCAAGTGCTATGTTGGATGTTCAATGTCTCGTATGGATTCATCCCATCTGTACAAAGCCCAAGTCTTAGATTTCTGTCTTCTTCACTGAATTTAGGGTACAATAAATCAATCTTCTTCCACTGTGGGGAATCAGACATATGTTATAGAATCCCATCATTATTTTTCTTAACATCTGCATGCCACCTCAAATTCTTCGCATCTATCAGATTGACAAACAAGCATTGAAACTGTGATATTATAGGTAGATACCACATAACCTTGGCAAAAGAACTCATTTTGGACTCCCCCGAAGTCGTCAATTTATACCTTGACACACCACATGTTGGATAATCTTTCAAATCCACATAGTCCTTTTGAAATAATACACAATCATTCGAGCATGTGTGTATCTTCTTGGCCTCCATTCCCATTAGGCACAACTTTCTTTAACTGGTATGTTGAGATTGGCATTTCGTTTCCTTTAGGAAGAATTTATTTCAACAAAGACAACAATGATGTGAAGCTTTTGTCGCTCCATCTATTGTTAGCTTTCAGCTTATACAATCTCAACACAGTTCTAAGCTCCATAAACTTAGTACAACTTGTGTATAACAGAATCTCAACATCATGCACAATGTTTCTAAACATGGGAGGTGGATCAGTGTGCTCTACCCCACAACTATCCAGCATCACATCAACGATGTCTATTGGAACTGGTTCGTTCACATCTACATCATCAGAGGCAATTTCTTCTTCCACACAAGCACTTCTATCGATATCCACTGATTTCATGTTTGAAATCTCTCCATGCCAGTGCCATTCTGTATAGCATTGTACAATCCTGTTGCACATGACATGACTTTTGATTTCGTCACCAGTGCTAACTTTCAAGTTGTTACCACAATGCCTACATGGACAGTAGAACCTATCTCCAGGTTGTTTCCTATGTTCCTCGGGAAATCTAATAAACTGATCAAGACCAGAAATAAACTCTGGGGTGCAGCAATTTGGAATGGACATCCATGATCTATCCATTCTATGATCAAAGAGAAAACAAGTATATATTAGGGTTTAGGGTTAAAAGATTAGGGTATATTGTTAAAAGTTTAGGGTTTAAGGTCTTATATATAATAAATTTGTACCACCTATCTAATTCTTGAACACCTGTTCTCACTAGTAAGTGTATAATGTGTATTGGGTTTTCAAGAAAATTTCAATAGCATTTCCCCGTTGTTCTCCAAGTACATCCAAGATTTACTCATTAGGAGTAAATCTTGGATAGTCCCAGATTTGGGACTATTCTTGAACACTTAATCTCACTTAGGATGTAAGTGTATAATGTGTATTGGGTTTTCAACAAAATTTTAGTAGCATTTTCCCATTTGTTCCCCAAGTACATAAGTGTATTGGGTTTTCAACAAAATTTCGGTAGCATTTCCCCGCTGTTCTCCAAGTACATATGTACTTGGAGAACAAATGAGAAAATGCTACCGAAATTTTGTTGAAAACCCAATACACATTATACACTTACATCCTAAGTGAAATTAAGTGTTCAAGAATTGTCCCAAACTGGGGAGTATCCAAAATTTACTCCTAATGAGTAAATCTTGGACAGTTTTCTAGGCCAACAAATATATGTATGTTGTCATTCTTATGCCTACAATCCTAGTTTCATCATTCATATCCTAAGTTTTGTGTAACATCATTTAATCATGCTTGTTAGTAAATATTAAACAGTAAATAAACCATGATTCCATATATCAAAGATTTGAATCAAAATGAAGCCTAATGGCACATTGGGAGAGTGAGAATATTATACCTCACTTGAAGGTTGAAGAAGATATATATGTAAATCAACAACAAGTCAACATCACCTGCAACAACACAAATGCACGATTCAATTCTATTATAATGTATTAATTATGGGTCAATCTTGAAGTTTTAACTAGAGATTCATATATCAACATACATACTAGTTCATATTTCAAGTCAAGATTTAGGCATTTAATCACCTTAGGGTGCATACATGATTCACAAGGTATTTGGGTGCACAAAGAATAATATATGTTACTGATTTAGGAGTTCAAATAATCATTTTAGAAATAGAAGACCCACATGTGAGTTAAGTTTGAGATTCAACATCAATGTATCTTTAACACGCATGTTTCATGGTTCAAAGCACATAATCAAATAAAATTTGGATGCTAGAATGGACAAGTTTGAATCTTATTTCAACATGCATCAAATTTTACTGAATGAGGTCAAGCATGAAGATTAGAAGCACAAATATATGCAAGCACAAGATTTGTTCTTATCCTAGGTTGATTTACAATAGCAACATCTTGTAGTCTTAATCATACCCTAGTCTAGGTATCGTATTCTATAACATTGATTTCAACATCTCCAATGTACATGCATGTTCATCATCAAGATAATCATTACACACAAATGTAGGTATCCTATCATTAATAATTGAGAAATATAGTTAATACAAGATTAGGGTGAAATGTGTACAAGATTAGGTCACAATATAATCACTACTAAATCAGAGAACAAACATATGAACAAACCTAGCGGGGATGGCTGTTGGCGGCTGGTAACTGGATAAAAAGAAGGAGAAAGAGGACCAACAACATATGAGGTAGATAGAGCGTGGTGGTAGACGAGCAGGCAGAGTGGTACCAGCGGCCAACTGAGCAGCAGCTGGAGCTAGGTGGCAGTGGCGGCTCTAGCGTATTCCCAAGCTTTGATGTTGCCTCTCAAGCAAGCAAAGGGAGCAACGACGGTGGGGGCAACGGTGGCGGGGGAGCAATGACAGCGGGGGAGAAACAGAGGCGGGGAGCAATGATGGCGGGGGAGTAATGGCGGCGGGGGAGCAATGACGAGTGGCAACAATCGCCAGACCTAGCGGGTGAAATCGCAATGAAACAAAGATAATGGGGAAGAGTTTGTTTCGCGCGGGTGCTATTAAGTTTACCATCGTCATTGGTTGTTTCAGAAACCGACACCTAAGTTCCAAAAGTGTCGGTCACCACAAAAAACCGACGACAAATGTGGGTTAAAATTTTCACGGGGACAACGCACGAACACACATTAGCGTCGGTTATTGTAGGCAAACTGACGACAAAAATGGGGCCGATTTCTGTCTCACAAAAAATATTTAGTCGTCGGTTATTTGGTAAACAACCGACGCCGTATGTGATATTTTGGAGGTAATTTTTTGCACTGGAAAAATTGGATTTGGCGGGCTATTTTAGGCGCCGGTTTGTTATTGCGCAACCGACACTAAATAAAAAGCGATACCCATGTCTGGCCGATCTTCACATATAGATGTCAGTTTGTGTATACAGTCGACGTTGTAGGGTTTAGGCGTCAGTTTCTTGGATACAATCGATGCCTCTAAATGTGACATTATAAGCCATTTCTCTAGACAGTAGAAAAAGGATTGAAGCACCCGTCCCTGAGTGGCCCGATTGGATCTAACACACTGCCATATACAATAAGAAATAATAACTCAAAAATTGGACATTTAAAAGAACATACTAACCTAATATGGAGATTTTTCTAATATATCCCTCTCATCAGAGTATGTAGAGAAGCGATCTTATTTAGTATTCCATTTGTATTGCCTAAAATCAAGAAAATCGAGACACAATCATGTAATTGCACGGTACGCTATCAAAATCAAGTAAAGCAGTTTATAACAAAAGAGTATACTTGGCAGGACTTATATTCAAAAGAATAACAAATGATTTCTAAAACTAATATCATTTGAAAAAATGTTTGTTATTCAATGATTCAATTTTTATTACGAGTTCCCAATATGCTATAATTTGAGAAGCATGCTTAAATATTTTTGTGGGACTTTATCACCCCCAATGCGATGGGGGAATTCACTAGGCTCCTTCTCTCCATATGAGGTAGGAGGCCAATGCACAAGTCCCACCTCTCAATGAGGGGGGTCGCTTTCACCAAATATCAACATTATCAACATCATCATCATTATCAATATGCGGGCAGTCATAATGGGCGTGCAATTTATGTTTCCATGTTTTTTAAAATATAGTATAGAAAAACGGAAGACTAATCATTAGGAACAGTAGCTCATCCAAGTAAGTAGCCAAGTATACAGTTAAGACATACATAAAAGTATCTTCAATACATTCAAGGAGGAGTTATATAATAGCATACCTTTCACTAAAGATTTTGAGCAAGATCTCAAGAGTAAGAGTAGAGTCAAAGTCAAGCCCTGACACATTAATGGGCTTTCATGCATTAGTATTCTAGTCTATAATAGGGAGTCACAAGGACCAATGATAAACATCGCTTTGCAATATCAATCACTAAGATGGTTAATCCTAGAGTTTAAACCTTTTTACTTCCAGTTTTAAGGGTAGTATAGAAGGGTCGATCCCACAGGACAACTCTTTAGAGATTGTTCTTAGAACCTAAAGTTTGAAGAACTTATTAATTGTTTTTTGGTATTTTTTTTAGATTGAAACAAAAAGTAAAAGTCAAGTTGGGGGTTTGATTGATTACACTAATGCAATAAAGAAAATGCACTTAACAAGAATAAAAATTGCATAAGGAAAAATTAAGATGATTGTTAACACAAGTAAAACTATATGAATGAAAGACTATGAATTAAAGAAAACAAAGTATGCGGTGATTAAATCAAAGAGAGAGAATCGAGGCTCATAGGGGTTTCACCACCTTAGCCTAGGCGATAACAACTAATTCTCAAACGACGATTCGATGAAGGTTTTTGAATTTAAAAACTCACAAGAGATAAACTCCACATGAGCCCATTGGTCTTGGTGCTCATACTTCCTAGTTTATCAACCTAAAAGACGAAAATCCACGATCATATGAAAATGTCTATGTAATCGATTTTATTGTTCTAAATCCAGATTTCCATGGTCATTTCCATCCGGATTAACATGGGATTCTAAGATCAACTGTCAATTAAAATCGATTACCATCTAGTCGTTTAAGAAGAAATCGTTAAAACTGTGGCTAAGGGGTTATTCCCCTTGCCTCGATAGAAAACTACTCACTCATGGAGAGGGGGGATACGGAGGAAGAAAGTACTGAAGCCATAGTCTAACCCAAAAATCAGGAGATTAATCCTTATGCTAGAGACAATAAAATGTCTTAGTTCTTAGTTCCTTGCTCCAGAATTAAAGAACGGAGAAAAGAAAAACTAAGGCGGAATGAAGAGGCAAGAACAAGTATGGAAGAACAATGCTTGAACTAAATCTACTTTATTGCATAATAAAAAGATGATTACAAGAATTATTTCTTCAGAATCCCAATAAAAGAGAAATCCAAGATGCCTTGAGGAGGAGGAAGTGCCCCTCCTTTTATAGGAGAAGAAGGAGGCATTTTTATAATTAGGTTAAGGGTTTTTTAGGCTGGCGGCTGGGATTTTGGGCTGTCTGCGTGCCGCCAACCGACTGGTTCAACAACGAACCGATCGGCTGGAAGGTTCTGGAGTGCGGCAACCAATCGATCGACTACCAACCCTAATTAGGGTGGCAGCGCAGTCCAAACCGCTCGGTGTCGTTTCTCCTCATCAATAGGTCATCACCCGAGCGTTTGGCTTACGAATCGGGCGATCTCGGTCAGTCGTCTGATGAGAGTAATGATTGATGCTTGAAGGCAAATCGAGTGTTTCACTTGGTCAGACGATTGGGTCGATAATGTGAGACGATCGGTTGACAACACCAGTCGATCGGCTCATGTCCTGAAACAACAATAAAATGCACATGATTGTCAGATTTGTGATAAAAATGAGAAAATATCAATTTATGCAATTTCAAGAGATGAATGGAGTATTTCTATGTGACAAGCTTAATAATTTGCAGAAAAGATGTGCTGAAATAGCACACATCAAAATACCACGGACTTAAAGTTTTGCTTGTCCTCAAGCAATTGAACAATCAAAATGATTCAAAAATTTTGGAATAACAAGTTCATCCTCCCTAGATTAGCAATTCTTCTATCCTTTTCATGGCCAAGCGACCCATCTCCTAGAACCTAAAATTTCAAGCACTATGTTTCTCAAGAAAACATTTTTCATAACTTAATTTTTCTAAACTTATACTTTGTAAAGACAGTCTTGATCTAACTTGCGCTTCGACACTCATTATTTTTTTTTGAGTTTTTGATAGGGTTGATTGTTTCACGGGAATAGAGAATTTGAGGTGTGACGGAAAAATCCCTCCTCTATTCGACTTGGGATATAATTTTTTTCATGGACTTGTGATTACATTGACCACAATTTTTTGTGTGTGCTCTTTTTGGCATCTTTTGATGGTACGCCCCTTTGTGGGGTATGGAAGAAGGGCATGCCACCCCGGACTTAGGGTTTAGCGTGCGATTTATTTTTCCCGTGCAACAAAAAACTTTTTTTTAGTTGTCATTGCATAAGATAGAAGAGACATGTAGCTAAATTATATAAGAGTAAAAACAAATAAGTTAATCTAATGCTAAAATTAAGAAAATCTGCATTTGATTCTACTTGATACTCTAAGGCTTGCCACCATTTCCAAAAATAGCTATCATGATCATAGGGAACTTGATATTGCAAAGTTTGTTGAAATAAAAATGATAATGCAATTGATTTTTGAAGATAAAGAACAACATTCGGCCGAATAGATAAAGGCCTTATGTTTGAAAGTAAACAACGCAAACAAATAAACTTGCAGAAGGAAATGTTGAAAAGGGAAGATAAAGGGTGGATCACGTAACACCCACCCCCACCCCGGACTTAGAAATTTGCTCGACCCGAGCAAACTCTAAGAGCAAGATGGAGGGAAGTGTCACTATGGTGGAGGGTGCTTCTAGTGGTAGGAGTAGTAGTTTTCCCAATAAGAAGAATCAGGGCCTGGATAACTTTGGTGTGCTTCGTACTCATCATAAGCTGGTTGACTAGGGGCATAGTCACCACAATCCACATGCCAAGACTCTTATGAACGCTGCATCAGGTACATGTGATTGAGCTGGTGGCCCTGTCTCTGCTGCTCTTGCTGAATCTCATCCATCTGAGTCTGGATCTCGTAGAAGCCGTAAGGACCAGAGTCGTCATCTGGTCGCCGCCTGGTGCGACGTTTGGAAGGTGGCGGTGGCGGTCCAGTGTCGTCGTCGTGTGCCTCTAAAGAGAGGCTCCTCCTTTGAGGCTGAGGCTAAGGGAAGGTGTCTGGATCTGGATGCTCCAGGTAGAATCTCTGGATATGGCTTGGTAAATCATTCAACTCGTAGACGTAGTTTGCCGCTACAAACCGCGAATGTAATGAGAGCTGGATGACCACCTGAGTGTCTTTGAACAAAAGGTAATAACTGCCCTCGGTGCCCAAATGGATAAACCTACTATTCTTCAAATAGTGAGTGTTGATGAGGTGATTTTTGAGCTCAAGCGGAGGAAAGGCAATGTGGGTGTAGCCTAAAAAGATGGCGAGTTGGGTAACATAGTGGCCAATGTGGAAAGAAGAGGAAGTGGCTCGGCTAGCTTGGGTACCAAAATGCTCAATGATAGCATTGCCCCAGTTAAAAGGTTCTTCATGTAAAAGACACCAAAGAGCATAAAGTTCTACCTGAGTAATTGTGCCATGAGTACCTTCCAGACTGAAAATGGTGCAAGCCAAAATACGGTGAAGGTAACATACCACCGGGTTATGTATGCAGGAGGCCTTGGGCCCACTAGGAAGATGGGGAAGAATCCCGGTAATCTCTTCCCAAAACTTATCTCTATCGTAATGGTCTAGGTAGGAGTCATGAGACCGTGCCATACATTGTTCTAGCCAATAGTCATCCCTGCCGTCGAGGATACAAGAAGTGATTTTCTTGGTGGATGATTCCAGATTTTCCCAAAAAATCCGGTATTTACAACTCGAGTTTCTGAAAGAACAGTGTAACCTGTAGAAAGTGCTCCAAAACTCGAGGGTAAGATCACACTAGACGGAGGTGACATGGTAGGGAAAGACAAGGATGTGGTTTCTGCGGAGGATATCGTCGACGGCGTCATGAATGCCCAAAGCATCAAGGGTTGTGCCACACGCCCAACGAGGCAAGGAAACACCAATTGCGAACATATCCTCATAATGCTGGCAGTGTTCAGCGCTAGTGAACTGGTCGTAGCTACCCAGAATAGGTGCTATACGGGGTGAACGGGGGGTGGTCGAATCTAGATCATTGGTTTCCTTCTAAGTTTGCTCCATCTCGCGGAGAAGCTCATCTGCCTCGTCGATGTCCCGAAGCATCTCTTCGACTAACTCGGGAGAAGACTCACCCGTAGGAGAGGGTGTGCGTAAATGGATTCTGGGATGAGAACTGGAACGGCGAGGAGGATCCCTGGAAGAGGATGCAGGGGCCTTGCCTTTGCCCTTGAGAAAGCGGTTGAACATCACTGCTGCAGAGATAAAACGAGCGGTTGAGGACGTAAACGATCATCTACGGAAGCCAACCAATCGTCTGGTAGCTGAAACAGGCGTTTTCGGCTTCTGAGACGGGCGGCTGGAGGCACCAACGATCGGCTGTCTAAATCTGAGCACTCAGTGAATCTGGTGACGGCCGTCGTTGAGGAGCTGGGATGGTGGTGACGCAGGCTTCCGTCGGTCGTCTGGAGAGCAAGACGGGCGGCGGTAGATTCAGGCAGGCGGCGGTCGAGCCAGGCGGGCGGCTGAATCCCAGGACAAGCGACGACTGAAACTGATGGTGCGGAAAAGCCAGACGGCTGGCTCAGGTGAGAGCGGGCGGTCCGAAAGCCAGACTGATATTGGTCGTTTGCAAAATCAATCACTAAGATGGTTAATCCTAGAGTTTAAACCTTTTTTACTTCCGGTTTTAAGGGTAGTATAGAAGGGTCGATCCCACAGGACAACTTTAGAGATTGTTCTTAGAACCCAAATTTGAAGAACTTTATTATTTGTTTTTGGTATTTTTCTTTAGATTAAAGTAGAAAATAAAGTCCAGTTGGGGGGTTGATTGATTACACTAATGCAAGAAAAATGTATTTAAGAAAAATAAACATGCATAAGGAAAAATTAAGATGATTGTTAACAGAAGCAAAACTATATGAATGAAAGACTAAGATATAAAGAAAACAAAGGATGCGGTGATTAAATCAAGAGATGAAAATCGAAGCTCGTAGGGGTTTTCACCACCTTAGCCTAGGCGATAACAACTAATTCTTAAACAATGATTCGATGAAGGTTTGTGAATTTAAAACTCACAAGAGGTAAACTCCACATGAGCCCATTGGTCCTGGTGCTCATGCTTCCTAGTTTATCATCCTAAAAGACAAAAATCCACGGTCATATCAAAACGTCTATGTAATCGATTTTATTATTCTAAATCTGGATTTCCATGGTCATTTCCATCCAGATTAACATGCGATCCGAAGATCAACTGTTAATTAAAATCGATTACCATCTAGTCATTTAAGAAGAAGTCGTTAAAACCATGGCTAAGGAGTTATTCCCCTTGCCTCGATAGAAGTCTACTCACTCATGGAGAAAGGGGAGACGGAGGAAGAAAGTACTGAAGCCATAGTCTAGCCCAAAAATCAGGAGATTAATCCTTATGCTAGAGACAATGAAATGGCTTAGCTCTTTGTTCCTTGCTCCAAAATTAAAGAACAGAGAAGAGAAGACTAAAACTAAGGCAGAATGAAGAGATAAGAGCAGAGTAAAAAAGAACAGTGCTTGAATTAAAACTACTTTATTGCATAATAAAAAGATGATTACAAGGCTAGTTCCTTCAGAATCCCAATACCAAGAAATCCAAGATGCCCAAAGAGGAGGAGGAAGTGCCCCTACTTTTATAGGAGAAGGAGGGGGGTATACATTAGGTTTAGGGAAAAATAAATGGCCACCGGCAGCTACTAACCTTCTAGATCTAGTCAATAGAGGAAACAATTGATTTTTTTGCATCCCTTTCGCATTAATTTCCCGCAACAGTAGTTTCTATCATATTTTTGGGCCAGTTAAAAATTCAGAAGAGGCCCAAAAATATATTTTTCCTGTAGATAATTGAATTATCTTTCCAACGCATACTCGCACAATAAATTCCGCCTTGGGATGTGGGAGTTATACCAATTTTGGTGAAAGGTATATACTGAAATCAGACTCTGCGGGAAAACGTAATGTTACTTTCACTGGTTAATTGTGCAGCCAAATAAACACCAAAATTTCCGCAAAATATGTCTTTTTTGTAGCCAATAAAATTCTCTTTTCATTCAATAATTTATCTTGAAATTCCTCCTTTATACGCAAAAGATATGGCTATTTTGGTGACAAGTATCTCAGGCACTGCGGGAATATTTGAAAGCCTCATATCTTCTTCTTTTATTTTCTCGATTTAATTACTTAAATAATTCCTGAAAATTAAGAAAAATATCATAAGAATTCAGGAAAAGTATATCAAGAAGATGAAAGTGTTATTTATTTTTAAATTATCTAAAATGAACAAAAAAAGTTCTAATTAATTATTCTAAATGAAGCAAAAATAAGAGATGAATATGCATTCATCAAAATACCCCAAACTTAAACTTTGCTCGTCCCGAGCAATATTAAAATCAAAAAATACTTTCAAGACATACTCTCAACCTATCATCCTCAGTCTCCTAACAATCACTTGATTCCTTCTACCAAAATATGGCCAAGCGACCCTGACTTCCTGAATTCACGAAAAGTGACTTTTATATTTCCTACTTCACAAACTTGCATTTATTCAAGACCTGCAATAAAATAGATTTTCATTTCACCTTTGCATTTGGTACTCCAAATTTTTTTTTAAGTTTTACACAAGAACAGGGATGATTTGGATGGTTGGGGTTTTTGTAGTTTTTCCCTGGGTAGAAAATTGGAGTGAAGGAGGTATGGAAGAAGGACAGTCTCTCCTCTATTCGACTCGAGACCTTTTTATTTAGTGGACATTCAGTTACATTGACCGCATTTTTTTTCTTTGATTTTTGGTGATACACCCAATTGTGTGGGTATGGAAGAAGCGGAAGAGCGGGAAGGGGTGCCACCCCAAACTTAGCCTTTTGGGCATTATTGGTTTTTTTTCTTTTTGACGAATGGAAAGATTTGGAAGTGGTGGAAGAAGAGTAGAAGAGGTTGTTCTTGTGCAACTTTTTTTTCCATCTTTTTTTAGAGTACCATGCATTGGTTCAACTATTACCAAATCATGCGAAAAATCAAGAAAATTTATACAAGTTGTACATGATAAGAAAGCATCAGTCTTGAATCCTATCAGTCCTTTATGGCTTGCCATCTTTTCCAAGGAGTGATTATTATTTGAGGTCCTAAGTGACAGGAGGATTTCTAGTCATGAAAGTTTCAAAATTTTAGTTGCAAGGCAGTTACATCATTAAGGGGAGTATTTTGACAAATGATCATATCAAGGCCGACTAGATATGGGCCAAAACTTCTAGAAAAAGAAAAGTACATGCAATATAATAAAAGGTACAGAAAAGAAATGTGGAAAAAGGGAAGATAATGGGGTGGATCACGTACCACCCACCTCCACCCCAGACTTTAAATTTTGCTTGTCCCGAGCAAAACACAAATCCAGGATGGAGGGAAGAAAATCACTGGGATCACCGGGAGGTCCTGGTAGCTCAAAAAATATCCAGCTGAAGGGGATGTTGATGATGGTTGTAGCTTTGAACAAAGGAGCTTCATGGTACACCCAATTGATGGGTGATCGTAGAGGTTGAAAGAGGATTTCATAATGTCTTTTTCCTCGCACTCCTTCCAAAAGGATCCACACATCTTCCTTTAGTAGTAAAGGAAATGACATAAATGTGTGTGGCTTGAGGGGGATTGGCGGGTGTTCAGTGGGTGGCACATACGGTGTCGACTCTGTAACATCAGGTGGGGGATCAGGCTTTGGTTTCCCTCTGTCATATTGATTTGCATATTGTAAAATTGGTGGTAATATGAAAGGGACACACAAATTTAAATCATCATCATACATATTTTGGCTCACCTCAAAATTCATGCAATCAACCTTGGGATAGATGGATTTCATGGTTGATATTACATGTAACTGTAGTTCCTCTATGTAAGGATTTCCCAAGGGTTCTTGAAGGATAAAGATGGGGATATATTCCTTGCAGCCAGCAGAAGGGCGTTTATGGATTTCTTCTAAGGAGTTCTCCACTTCTATATCATCCTTATGTAGAATGGGAATTGGTTGTGACAGAATGGGAGGAATCATTTCATCAATGGAGGTTGGATGCTCATTATCCAGAATAGATCCTACCAGAGGGGATTGGTCATCGATAACAATGGGACTTTTGCAAATGATGAGAAAAGTTGTTGGGTCTTTAGGATGACTCTCTAAGATTGACTTTTCATACTAGAGTAATAAAGTCTCCAAGGGAAGGGTAGGAATGCCAACGTCCTCATCGTACAAGAAATACGACCCCACAGTATGTATTGTTTCTTTTGAATCCGATGTATATGACATAAAAATTAGATCATCATCATCATCTTCGGGAAGAACCATCTTAGGTTGCTCTAAGTCCTCCACATATTTTTGTGCTTGGGCCTCTAGTAAGGTATCTAAAAGGGCTTGACTGGTTTCAAGTTTTTTCTATCCTTCTACTACCATTTTTTCTAAAGCCCCAAGTTTCTCTTTTAGTTGATTTTCATTATTAGATTCATACAACCCAAAAAAATTTCCTTCCTCACCATTCCCCCCATAAGGATCTTGGTCATGGTACCCAGTATGTTGGTTGTGGTGTTGCTCCTCATAATAATCTTCAGAAGATGGTGGATTATAATTTCCATTGCTCTCATCGTGGTGAGAAGATACAATATTACGAGGTGTCACCGAGTCATGGGGGAACATATTTGGAACATCTGGGTTTTGGGATTGGGCTTTCAGCAAGGTGGCCAATAAGGTATGGCTAGTTAGGAGTTTTGCTGCCATATTCTCTAGGGACTTAAGTCTCTCTTCTTGTTGAGGATTATATTGGGTATCATATATAGGTCTATTTCCCACAAAATTTTGTTGGTTGTACCCTCTCTCAGAATATGGATAGCAAGGTTCCCCATATTGGTTCTCAAAAAAATAAGGATTTACATTGTACCCACTAGGATGAAAGGGCTCATAGAGAGGGATGCTATGGGATAAATTTGGATAGGTAAGAGATGCATGGTGGCAATGACCACAATAATAACATTGTGGGGGATATTGCAATGGCCACTCCATTTGAAAGGTTTTTTTTTTACAATTCAAAAAAGAACTAAAGATTTTGTACAAGACCGTAAATTACAAAAAAAAAACAGAAGCTAAGGAATTATGACTCAAGGTTAAAATTTACAAAACTAACTAAAATTACAATTTTTTACAAACTAGCATATTTGCAGAAAAAACAGACTGCCGGAATGGAAACTCGGTAGAAGGAGGAGTAGCACTTCCGGAATGTTACTCGAAAGGCATAAAAAAAGGAAAAAAAAGTTTTTTTCAAAAATTTTGGGGTTCGAAAGAAACAAATCCGTTGTCCCCGGCAACGGAGCCAAATTGATAGTCGTCGATTTGCAATATCAATCATTAAGATGGTTAATCCTAGAGTTTAAACATTTTTTACTTCCGGTTTTAAGGGTATTATAGAAGGGTCGATCCCACAGGACAACTTTAGAGATTGTTCTTAGAACCCAAGTTTGACGAACTTTATTATTTGTTTTTGGTATTTTTCTTTAGATTAAAGCAGAAAGTAAAGTCCAGTTGGGGGTGATTGATTACACTAATGCAAGAAGAAATGTATTTAACAAAAATAAACATGCACAAGGAAAAATTAAGATGATTATTAACACAAGCAAAACTATATGAATGAAAGACTAAGAATTAAAGAAAACAAAGGATGCGGTGATTAAATCAAGAGATGGAAATCGAGGCTCGTAGGGGTTTTCACCACCTTAGCCTAGGTGATAACAACTAATTCTTAAACGATGATTCGATGAAGGTTTGCGAATTTAAAACTCACAAGAGGTAAACTCCACATGAGCCCATTGGTCCTGATGCTCGTGCTTCCTAGTTTATCATCATAAAAGATGAAAATCCACGGTCATATCAAAACGTCTATGTAATCGATTTTATTGTTCTAAATCCAGATTTCCATGGTCATTTCTATCCGGATTAACATGCGATCCGAAGATCAACCGTTAATTAAAATCGATTAACATCTAGTCATTTAAGAAGAAGTCGTTAAAACTATGGCTAAGGGATTATTCCCCTTACCTCGATAGAAGTCTACTCACTCATGGAGAAAGGGGAGACGGAGGAAGAAAGTACTGAAGCCATAGTCTAGCCTAAAAATCAGGAGATTAATCCTTATGCTAGAGACAATGAAATGGCTTAGCTCTTTGTTCTTTGATCCAGAATTAAAGAACGGAGAAGAGAAAACTAAAACTAAGGCGGAATGAAGAGACAAGAGCCAAGTAAAAAAGAACAGTGCTTGAATTAAAACTACTTTATTACATAATAAAAAGATGATTACAAGGCTAGTTGCTTCAGAATCCCAATACCAAGAAATCCAAGATGCCCAAAAAGGAGGAAGAAGTGCCCCTCCTTTTATAGGAGAAGGAGGGGGGTATACATTAGTTTAGGGCAAAATAAATGGCCGCCGACGGCTGCTAACTTTCTAGATCTAGTCAATAGAGGAAACAATTGATTTCTTTGCATCCTTTTTGCATTAATTTCCCGCAACAGCAGTTTCGAGTGTATTTTTGGCCCAGTCATAAATTCATAATCAGCCCGAAAATATATTTTTCCTGTAGATAATTTAATTATCTTTCCGACGCATACTTGCACAATAAATTCCGCCTTGGGATGTAGGAGTTATACCAATTTTGGTGAAAGGTATATACTGAAATCAGACTCTGCGGGAAAACGTAATGCTACTTTCACTGGTTAATTGTACAGCCAAATAAACACCAAAATTTCCGCAAAATATGTCGTTTTTGTAGCCAATAAAATTCTCTTTTCATTTCATACTTTATCTTGAAATTCCTCCTTTAGACGCAAAAGATATGGCTATCTTGGTGACAAGTATCTCAGGCATTGCGGGAATATTTGAAAGTCTCATATCTTCATCTTTTATTTTCTCGATTTAATTACTTAGATAATTCCTGAAAATTAAGAAAAATATCATAAGAATTCAGAAAAAGTATATCAAGAAGATGAAAGTGTTATTTATTTTTGAATTAGCTAAAATAAACAAAAAAAGTCCTAATTAATTATTCTAAATGAAGCAAAAATAAGAGATGAATATGCATTCATCACAGACGGCCGGCTCAGGTTAGAAGTCTGACTGAGAAACTATGATCAGAGAGGCGGCGAGCTCAAGCGATCGAGTGAACAGTGGGGGAGGCGGCTAGGGTAAGCGAGGAGATGGGAAATGGTCTTGCGTCCAGAGTGTTATATAGAACAACGGATCGATGAGCCGATCGGTTGGAAAGCAAGACGATCGGCTGGTCTGCCTTGAGCGCAAAACTCAAGAAGGTAGAGGACAGATGCTGCAATAAAATTTTGTGGAACGGTGGGCGGACGAGTTGAGCGTCTGGATAGCCAACCGGTCGTTTTCGTTATCGAGTCGACGCAAGAACAGTTTTGAACCGAGCGTCTGGTGATAGTAACCGATCGGCTCGACGGAAGGAACAAGGAAAAACAGAATGGAAAAACAAAAACAAGAAAATAAACGAGAAGGGAAGATAGTGTTTGGTTGCCTCCAAAATAGCGCCTTATTTTACGTCGTGGCTCGACAAAGATCAGATTAATTGGAATCTGGGGGATTTGAAGGGTCAGTGAGGTTCAGATCATGCAAGGGTGGAAATTTGGTTGAGTCTGAAGAGATAACATCTTTAGTGGTGATATATCTTTTAAGACGGTGCCCGTTGACCTTAAACTCACCCAGAACTTTATCCCATAGGAGAAAGGCACCATGTGGGTAAGCACACTTTACAATGTAGGGGTCATACCACCTCGACTTGAGTTTTCCAGGAAAAAGTCGTAATCTTGAATTAAAAACTAAAACTTGATCCCCTTCTCTAATATCTTTGCGCTTAATATGACCATCATGCCACATTTTGGTTCGGTCTTTGTAAATTCTTGCGTTTTCATAGGCACTCATCCTAAGTTCATCGATTTCATTTATTTGGAGATAACGTTTCTCTCCGGCCATGGAAAGGTCGAAGTTCAAAGTTTTGATGACCCAGCTTGCTTTGTGCTCTAGTTCTATTGGTAAGTGACATGACTTACCGTAGATCATTCTGAAAGGGGTGGTACCAATGGGTGTTTTGTAGGCAGTACGATATGCCCACATGGCGTCATTGATTTTTAACGCCCAATCTTTCCTAGTTCGTCCAACAGTTTTTTCTAAAATTGATTTTATTTGTCTGTTGGATACTTCTACCTGCCCACTGGTCTGAGGATGGTAAGGAGTGGCGACTTTGTGATAAACCCCATACTTTTTCAAAAGAGCCTCAAAACGTTTTTCCAAAAAATGGGATCCCCCGTCATAAATGACGGTGTGAGGGACTCCAAATCATGGAAAAACGATATCTTTAAAAAGTTTCTTAACATGTTTAGAGTCACACGTTTTAGTGGGTATGGCCTCAACCCACTTTGACACGTAATCGACTGTGACTAAAATGTAAGCAAACCCATAAGAAGAAGGAAATGGGCCCATATAGTCGATTCCCCAGACATTAAAAATCTCTAATTCCTGCCAAGAGGTGAGAGGCATTTGGTCGCGCTTGGAGATATTACCCGTCCATTGACATTGGTCACATGAAAGCACATAATCATATGAGTCTTTGAAGATGGTGGGCCAAAAGAATCCGCATTGTAGGACTTTTCTAGTCATTTTTTGGGAACTCATGTGACCACCATAGGGGCCAGAGTGACATTGTTCCAAAATGGCGATGCTTTCTTTGTGGGATACACAATGACGATATAAACCATCGACACAAAATCGAAACAAATAAGGTTCATCCCAATAATAATTTTTCACATCATGTAAAAATTTAGCTTTAGAGTGTCCCGTATACTCGGGGTGCAATACACCTGCAGCTAAATAGTTTACAAAATCAGCAAACCAAGGAAATTAGGAGTCTACCTTGAGCAATTGGTCATCGGGTAAGGATTCATTTATTGGATTTTCATCAATGGGGTTATAGCTAAGTCTACTGAGGTGGTCAACCATGACATTTTCAGATCCCTTTTTGTCTAGGATTTCTAGATCAAATTCCTGCAATAACAAAATCCATCTTATAAGTCTAGGCTTGGCATCTTTCTTGGTCATGCGGTAGCGAATGGCTGCATGATTAGTGTAAACGACTACCTTTGAACCAACAAGATATGAGTGAAATTTATCGAAAGCATAGACAATGGCTAGCATTTCTTTTTCAGTTACGGTGTAATTTCACTGAGCCTCATCTAAGGTCTTGGATGCATAATAAATGACATGGTGTTTTTCATCAATTCGTTGTCCTAAAATGGCACCTACAACAAAATCACTAGCATCGCACATGATTTCAAAGGGTAAGGCCCAGTCAGGAGCACGGATGATAGGAGTGGTGGTGAGAGCCTTTTTCAAACATAGAAAGCTCTCCATGCATGTTGTATCGAAATGGAAAGGCACCTCCTTTTGAAGAAGATTGGTGAGAGGTTTTGTGAATTTGGAAAAATCACAGATGAATCGCCGATAGAAACCGGCATGTCCTAAGAAGGCTCGGATGTCTTTGACTGAGGTTGGGGGAGGTAGCTTGGTGATGACCTCAATCTTAGCTTGGTCAACTTCAATGCCCTGGTTGCTCACCTTATGGCCTAGAACAATACCCTCCTTGACCATGAAGTGACACTTATCCCAATTAAGGACTAAGTGTGATTCAATACATCTATCAAGGACAAGGGAAAGGTTTTTAAGGAAGGAATCAAAACTGTATCCATAGATAGAGAAATTGTCCATGAACACTTACATGCTAGTTTTAGTTAACCCTGAAAAAATGGCAGACATACATCTTTCAAAAGTGGCTGGTGCATTGCACAGGCCAAAGGGCATTCGTCTAAAAGCGTATGTACCAAAAGGGCATATGAAAGTGGTCTTTTCTTGGTCTTCAGGATGAATGAGAATCTAATAAAAACCCGAGTAGCCATCTAAATAGCAAAAGTATTTTTGATGAGCTAAACGTTCAAGAACTTGATCGAGGAAGGGAAGAGGGAAGTGGTCTTTCCTAGTTTCTTTGTTGAGTTTCCTGTAGTCAATGCACATCCTCCACCCTATGACGGTACGGGTGGGGATGAGCTCATTATTCTCATTCCTAATGATTGTAGTCCCACCTTTTTTTGGGGATGACCTGGACAGGGCTGACCCAAGGAGAGTCAGAGATGGGGTAGATGATTCCAGCAGTCAAAAGTTTAATTACTTCAAGATGGACAACTTCCTTCATGTTTGGGTTGAGTTTCCTTTGCAGGTCTCAGGAAGGTTTACTATTTTCAATCATTGGGATTTTGTGGATGCAAATGGATTGATCTATCCCAACTAAATCCGTCATTTTGTACCCTAAAGCTATTTTCCGTTTCCTAAGTTCTCTCATAAGCATGTTTTCTTCTTCAATGGTAAGGTCAGAATTGATAATGATAGGGCATAATTGTTGTTCATCTAGAAAGACATATTTCAGGCCTATGGGGAGAGTCTTCATTTCCGGGGCCTTTGGCGGTTCAGGTCGTTCTTCTATGGTGGAGATCATTTTAAGGTCTTCAATCTCAGCACATGGGATTTCCTCAAAGTTGTCCAAATGAATCTTAAGTTGATTTGATGGTTCATTATCAAAATCACATTTGGTGGGGATGGTGAGAGTAGTGTGTAGTGGGTCATCAACTAATTCCCATTCTTGCCTTAGTTGGGTTAATTCATCAATGCAATCAAGGAGGTAGACTTCTTCCTCAAGACTAGGTACCCTCATGCTTTCAAACACCCTAAACTGTAGGGTTTGCTTCCCTAGCCTTAACAAAATGGTACCAGCCTCAACATCAATTAAGGCACGAGCAGTGGTTAAGAAGGGACGTCCAAAAATGAGAGGGTAGCGTAAACTTTCCTTGATATCCATGATCACAAAATCACAAGGGACTTATGCATCATTTCCAACTTTAACCGGAATGTCTTCTATGATTCCCATGGGTTTAGTTGTGGCTGAGTCTGCAAGTTGGATGGTCATGGATGTGGGTAACATGTCATTGAATCCTAGTCTTTTGCAAAGACTATATGGCATGATGGATATACTGGCTCCTAAATCTGCTAGGCCTTTTCTACAAGCATTGTCACCCAAGTAGCATCCTATTCCAAAAGAACCTGGATCCTTCTGTTTTTAGGCATCTTACTTAGGATAATGTCTGATGTGGTCCTAGCAAGTTTAATAGTCTTGTATTCTTTAGTAACATACTTCCTAGTCAAGAGAGATTTCATGTACTTGGACTAGGCGGGCATGTCTGCCAAAGCATCAAGGAAGGGAATGTCGACATGTATTTTTTTCATAGCATCCCTAAATTTCATGAAGCGGGCATCAAGTCTTGTTTGTTTGAGGCAGGCTTGATAGGGAGGTCGGGGTTTGTAAACTGGTTCTTCATCTTCCACTTGAGGGGTTTCGGGAACGGATGGTTTGGGTGTGGCTTCGGGTTTGACAACTACCATGTCCTCATCCTCGAATTCTAGAGGTGGGTCTGAAGATTTTTCTGGAGAGGGAAGGGTGTGCACTTTTCTCAAACGCGTAGAGACAACCTTGAGTTGTTCAGGATGTTTGGGGTTGTTTTCAGGCTGCCCTGCAAAAGTCCCAGCAGGAGGTTTTTGTTGGGAAAACAGACGGGCCAACTGTGCATCAGTTGCCTTTTGATGGGCTTGAATGGCCATGCGGGTTTGTTCTATGCTTGCCAGGCTAGGATGACTTGGGGAGGAGTAGGGGGGGCATTTTGAGGTGGTTGGGGAGGTTGAGGTTGGTTTAGATTTTGGGGTGGAAGGTTTATGTTTTGGAATTGTTGGTAGTGTTGTCAATTTTGGTGATTTCCAAAATTTCTTTGATTGTTGTATGGGAATCCAGGTGGTGGTCGATTATTACTTTGAGGGTAGGGAGGCCTTTGTTGAAGTTGGTTAGAGTTCTCGGCACCTGAAGGGTTCCCATATTGAAAACCAGGATGGTTTTTAGGTTGGTTGGGATTGTAGTAACTTTGGCATGGTATTGTATGAATCGAATTGAGGTCTTCTGGTTGTTGTCATACTTCAGGTTGCATGGGCATGTTGTAGAGATATTGACAATGGAGAGTGGTATGGTCGTATCCTTGGCTAATACCACAAAGGGAATCCATGGCTTTTAGTTGTTGGGGTGACTCCCTAAGGGTGACCAAAGATGACTCTAACCGATCTTGTTTTAAGGAAATTAATTTTAGGCTTTCCGCTATGCTTTGGATATCATTATTAACTTCTTCCTTGGCTACCTTAAGGATTCCACCAATCCCTCTTCTAGCCCTTGTTTTGGAAGCCCGTTTGACTACCTCCCATGTGCTAGTCAAACTTTGATGCATGAAATTTCCTCTAGATGAGGAATCGAGAAAGAATTTGGTATCATCATCAACACCACGATAGAAAATCTCTATGAGTTGGGCTTGAGAGATATCATGGTGGGGGCACTTCCTAAGTAAGTCTTTGAATATTTTCCAGGATTCACCTAAGGACTCTCCTGGGGACATAGAAAAATGAGTTATTTGACCCCCTAAGTTCATAGGTGAGAGACGGGTGGTAAAATTTCTCAAGGAACTTGCTTTGTAGAACTTCCCATGTTGTGACATGTTCTTCGCTCTCCATGGTGTTGTACCAGCTACTATCTTGGCCGGAGAGGGAATACTTAAACAACCTAAGGCGGATGGCATCTTCAGAGACACATGGGAGATTGTTCAAAGAGAAAAGGTCAATGAACCTTTGAAGATGATCTTGGCAACTTCCCCCATTGTTGCCTGAGAAAGGGTTGGCTTGCATCATGGTGATCCATTGTGTTCAGATTTCAAATTGTGGAGAAATAATATCGGGGTGTATAACCGGATGTTGCTCATAGGCCATTTTGGGAATAGAAAAGTCTTTTAATTGTTTTTGCCTTTTGGCTTCCCTCCTATCGGCTTCTATGGTTTCTTGCTCGGCCCTAAAGGCTACACGCAAAGCGACTTCTCTTTCCGCTTGTTCAGCTTGGATGAGCTCTCTTTGAGCTGTGAGAGCTTGGTCGATCCTACGGGCGACTTCGTCTTCATTCATTCTCACTAGATTTTGACAGTTTAGATGATGAAAGGTCCTTTCTATTTCCGGATCGAAAGGTTGAAAATCGTCGTTCGGGCGTCGCATGCACAATTAAAGTAGTTAATTCGCATGAAGAAAAAACGTACTGTCGGAATGGAAACTCGGCAGAAAGAGGAGTACACTTCCGGAATGTTACTCGAAAGGCATAAAAAAAGGAAAAAAAGTTTTTCAAAATTGTTTTGGGGTTATAAAAAACAATCCGTTGTCCCCGGCAACGGCGCCAAATTGATAAATGTCACTTTGCAATATCAATCACTAAGATGGTTAATCCTAGAGTTTAAACCTTTTTTACTTCCGGTTTTAAGGGTAGTATAGAAGGGTCGATCCCACAGGACAACTTTTTAGAGATTGTTCTTAGAACCCAAAGTTTGAAGAACTTATTAATTGTTTTTTGGTATTTTTTTAAGATTGAAACAGAAAGTAAAAGTCAAGTTGGGGGTTTGATTGATTACACTAATGCAAGAAAGAAAATGCACTTAACAACAATAAAATTTGCACAAGGAAAAATTAAGATGATTGTTAACAGAAGCAAAACTATATGAATGAAAGACTAGGAATTAAAGAAAACAAAGTATGCGGTGATTAAATCAAAGAGAAAGAATTGAGGCTCGTAGGGGTTTTACCACCTTAGCCTAGGCGATAACAACTAATTCTCAAACGATAATTCGATGAAGATTTGCGAATTTAAAAACTCACAAGAGATAAACTCCACATGAGCCCATTGGTCTTGGTGCTCATACTTCCTAGTTTATCAGCCTAAAAGACGAAAATCCACAGTCACATCAAAACGTCTATGTAATCGATTTTATTGTTCTAAATCCGGATTTCCATGGTCATTTCCATCCGGATTAACATGGGATCCAAAGATCAACCGTTAATTAAAATCGATTACCATAGTCGTTTAAGAAGAAGTTGTTAAAACCATGGCTAAGGAGTTCTTCCCCTTGCCTCGATAGAAAACTACTCACTCATGGAGAGGGGGGAGATGGAGGAAGAAAGTATTGAAGCCATAGTCTAGCCCAAAAATCAAGAGATTAATCCTCATGCTAGAGACAATGAAATGGCTTAGTTCTTAGTTCCTTGCTCCAGAATTAAAGAACAGAGAAAAGAAAAACTAAGGCGGAATGAAGAGGCAAGAACAAGTATGGAAGAACAATGCTTGAACTAAATCTACTTTATTACATAATAAAAAGATGATTAAAAGAATTATTGCTTTAAAATCCCAATACAAGAGAAATCCAAGCTGCCTTGAGGAGGAGGAAGTGCCCCTCCTTTTATAGGAGAAGAAGGAGGCATTTTTACAATTAGGTTAAGGGATTTTTAGGCTGGCGGCTAGGATTTTGGGCTGTCTGCGTGCCTCCAACCGACCAGTTCAGCAACGAACCGATCGGCTGGAAGGTTCTAGAGTGCGGCAACCAATCGATCGGCTGCCAACCCTAATTAGGGTGGCGGCGCAGTCCAAACCGCTCGGTGTCATTTCTTCTCATCAATAGGTCATCACCTGAGCGTTTGGCTTACGAATCAGGCGATCTCGGTCAGTCGTCTGATGAGAGTAATGATCGACGCTTGAAGGCAAATCGAGCATTTCACTTGGTCAGACGATCGGGTTGATAATGTGAGATGATCGGTTGACAACACCAGTCGATCGGCTCAGGTCCTGAAACAACAATAAAATGCACATGATTGTCAGATTTGTGATAAAAACGAGAAAATATCAATTTGTGCAATTTCAAGAGATGAATGGAGTATTTCTGTGACAAGCTTAATAATTCGCAGAAAAGATGTGTTGAAATAGCACACATCAACCAATATTACAATTCATTAACCCTCATTATTGTCCTTGGATGTGGTATCTCATTATGATCAAGATTTCATATTTTTGAGATTATCATGAACCATACTTAGTTCATAATAAGACCTTACCCAAAGTCAAGGTCAATAGTTAACTTCTAGGTCAATATTGATATAGAGATTTCTATGAATGGTATTTCATGATCTTAGAATGATGAGATCATAGGGTTTTATCTTTATTAGATTCAATAATCACAAGATCAAGATTGGATTGTAATATGTAGATTTCATGAGTAAAAATATAACATAGCTATAAGAATCTATCTAGATATTGTTTTGGCTTAGATATAGGCCACAAGGAATAAAAAATTATTAAAAATTATGGGTCCATATATCTAGAATCATAATCTCAAAGGTCAATCAATTACCATTGTCAAAAATAGATCAATTAAGATTTAGAGTGTCATATTAACAATTCTAGGGTTAGAACACATCATCAAGATTTATCATCATTTAGGGTACATAAATCATATTTAAGAGTGAATATGTCAACAAAGTTAGATCGAGATCCTTCATGATAGTATTAGATGCAAAAAGTTTAATATTATTATTTGGATAATAGATCCAAAACAGATTCTACAATATTTCATGATATCAAGACAAGATTTTGAAGTTTCAAACTTATTTTGCAAGTCACCATCAATATATTTGGAATAGGATCTGGAATCATGTGTTAAAAGTATTTCCATTGTGTTTGTCTCGTTCTTACAATCGAAACAGAGTATAGATTCTTCTATTTTCAGTATTGGATGTAGAATATATGAACATAATACAATTGTAGATAGACAAAGTGAGGGAATACCAATCCGAGGAGAGAGAAGGTCGCAAAAATGTAGCTTGCTACAGTAATCACAGCTGCAAGGTCTTCGATCAAAATGGGGAAACTTGTTAGAGGGCACGAAAGCAAAATCCGAAAGAAAGGGAACCAGAGAGGGTCTTATATAGTTGTGAGGGTCTAGGGTTAGGGCATAATAAGGAGCCGAAGCTCCATGGTGGCGTCTTTGAAAGAGGCTCAAAGCTTCAGAAAACGGGGCTGGTTTGGAGGGAAAAACATATGAAATAGGAGAGGAATTCAAAGACGAAGAGAATGAGACCAATTTCGTGCAAAATGGGAAAGAAATGAGGGATATCCGGATTCAAGAAGCGGGAAGAAACCCTAGCCGCCGAGGTAGGGGAAGACCTTGCGAGTGGGCAGGCCCAAAAAGGCTGAAAAACACATAAAAATGTGATTTTAAGTATAAACTTTGAGAATTTTTATAGGGAGCTAGGAAGCTCCATTTGGATTGAAATTTGGATAGGAGACTTGTAATATGGTCCACAATATCCACAAATATTTTGGGATCCAAAGGATGAACATAGATACTGGAATGGTATAAAATATTAGCAAGACTAAGTTTAGTAGAAATTCATGTGTTCCAAGTATACATTGCTATCAAAATTCCTCAAGTTAGTGTCATCAAAGTCTTCAAATCTCACTATTATCCAAAATTTCTCCCAAATAAGTGTTTGATACCTATTTGATGATAAAGTGGGGTTATTGAATACAATAAATATAGAACTAGATTTTAGAGTCAAAAGTTGAAAAAATCCACTTTATCACACACATTTTGTAGTATGAAAAATCCTTTTATGTCATACCCTACATAGGATATGACATCCATTTTCTATATAAAGGTGAACAATTTACTATTCTCAATGACATCATTTAGTGTTTGTGATATTGAATAAAGACTATATTAAAACAACCTAATAAATGTTTAATTTTGCTCTTTAGAAAGACACATTGATCTAGATCATGGATACCATCTGTTGGTAAAATTTGTGTGTTCAATTATTCAAATACCCCAATTCATAGATATTGGGTAAACTGTACAAGTCTGCTTGTTACTACAATTCATGACTAGTTCCTTCCACTCATGCTCCTAGAGTTCCCTTGCCATAATAAGAATCACTTTTATAGGAATTTGTCTTGCCACAAGTTTCATAATAGTCTAGAAAATTATTGTAAAAGCCATTAACTCCCTACCACATTGTATGGATTAATATCCACATTAGGATGACAAGATTTTCAAATGTCATATTTACCATTAAAAGGATACATCCAATGTAATAAAACTAGACCCAACATATTCTTTTCACTATTCAAATGGATAAGATGATCAACCATGATACTAAAGAAACAAGGTAGAAATACATCTCAAGATGAAAAAAGAAACTGTCACTTCTTTTCACAACTTATTGATATTGTTAGGATTTATCATTTTTTGTATATTTTGTTGAAAAAGAAACAAATCCTTGTGATTGCAAGCCTTATTTGCTTAGGTAGTATACAGTGAATAGTCATAGGAATTTTTTTTTGTTTTAGAGTGTAACAATCATGAGATTAAAGACCTATCAGTTTTAATTCCTTCACTGAAACCACGCTAGAAATATTGGAGGAGTATCCTTGTGCTACCTTAGAATTATAGAGACACTCACAAAATGCTTCTTGATCATATCTAGATTAAGTGTAACAAGTAGGAGGCAAATATGTGTGGTGAGCCCTCGTCTCTGTTGATAATATTTTCCTCATACCCATTGCTCATAATCCATCATGGGTATGATGTTATCTTTACTCTTTCATTTTATATTCAGTAGTATACCAATGATGTTGTGGTAGAGACTTGTATGAACATGCATGACATAAATACAACGCCTTATCCCCAAAGAACTCCAATAAGGAAGATATCACAATGTTTACCTCTTCTTGTTAAAAGATTAAATTACAACGTTTCATAAACATAATTCCCTAATATAGGTTGACAAATAATTCTTTCCTCATTTTATGAAGAAATCTTGTAATGTCCCAGATTTGAGGCCTTAGAGAAAATGATCTTAAAAGGAATGATTGGACTATACATATCACCAAGGTGCACCTCCTTTTTAGGGATTCCGTTTTTAAATAACTTTTTGGTTACGCATGCTTAGCCCAGAGTAGTACTAGGATGGATGACTAGTCAGAAAGTTTATCATGGCTTGCATGTGAGTGAGGACAAAGCACGTAGTTAAGGCTTGTGGTGGTCTGTGAGGCAAATCTTCATTCCTAAAACTCTACTAGAGACTTGGGAAGTGGGACCGGGTGTTTCAAAATCTTCCATGACCAAGACATGTAATTCTCCAGCCATACATTTAGTTAGATTGAGTCAATGTTTTTGTCATAGGGCATTCTTTTGATTCTTTTACACTATATACAAACTAATTCTTTTATGTTGGGAAGTCATTGACCATGAGAAACAAAATGAACAAATATTTAGGTTTCGACATGTAAAGATCATAGGTCATAATTCTTACTTCCCAACTATTTCATTTAGTTATTCATGGGTGGGAAGTAAATTTCAATGTCATTTCCATGTTTCATGGGCCCTAAAATCCAAATTTAAAACTTGAAAAACCTATTTTTCATACACAACCAAGGTGGAAGATTTTATATAACAATCCTAATAGGAAAAGTGCTCTATTTTCTAATTAATATACTATAAGGATTGATATGATCAGTTTAATTCCAATTCTTAATTTCATTATTTCTTCACCTAACTAAGAGTACAATAAATTAATTTTCTTCCATTGTAACGAACCAAACACATGTCGTAGGATCCAATCACATTTCCTTTACCTCTACATGTGAAGATAGATTCTTTGAATCTTTTGAATAAGAAATAATCACCAAAGTTGTTGTACTATTGGTAGATATCACATCACCTTGGAAGAAGATCCAAACTTGGCCTTACCCGAGACATACATGGATTAGATATTATATACACATGGCATTGTTATATAAATCTACATATTGATATTTAGGTCAAGACTCACATTTGAGTCTATGATCTCAATTCCTTTTTTCTCTATAGGATTTATATTTACCAACTTAAGTTCCCAATGTTACATATTATCTCTATAGGATTTATATTTACCAACTTAAGTTCCACAATGACCATTCATTCACCCAATACATATGGCATATCTATAATTATAGGAACTATATGTTTTGTTTTTTATGAAGCAATAAAAAACAAAGTTATCCACAATGTGATTCTCTTAAAATATTACATTCCTTACTTGATTTCCATTTTAATACAAATATGTCCATTTGATCCCAAATAACTTATTGATTTCCACTTAATTTAGAGGATCTTTTTTATCCATCTCAAGGGTTTTAATCATCCAACATAGTATAACACAAAAATTTAGAGTGATTCCCATGATTAGTTACTAATTTTGTTTACAATAGTCTAACTACGAATTATGAACCAAAATATATGAATATGATTAAATTATTTTCTATTTTGGTCACCAAAAGTGTATTTATCCTTTTTTATTGTAGTGAACGAATAGAGGGAGGATCCTACACTACACCGAATACACTCCCAATTTATATGTGTATGGATGATAAGAAAATGATAAGGAAGGTCTGTACATAATAACTATATAGGGAAAGAATACCAAAAATAGTTAAATCACACACTCTTTGTATGCAAGGAACCCAATAATCTAGAATGACTTGGTTCCTATACTTCCATATATGATATGTGATGGTGATAGTGCAACCATACTCAATTCTAGATTACTATTGTAGCAATCCAGTAAAGTCAACATGGTATTCATGTAACATATCACACTCACATAATTTTTCCATACTAAGTTTGTTATATTACAATTTAACATTAGATGGTAAATATTCTCACTACTTTTCCTATAGAATTTGCAATACAAGTCTATATGAAACATCTTTTTTCACATGATCAATAGTAGGAAGACATTCTCTAGAGATTTTTAGGAATTGATTCTAAATCTTTCAGGTGCATGATGATTCCACAACTAGAGACCCATATCAACAACATGGTATTTGTTTCTGAGTGGTTCCCATGCCATTCTAAGGTTTACATGTAGTAGTGTTTCTATCGAGGAAAATCTCACCATTAATAAGAATGGAAAATAATTTCTATTAGGAAGCTCTGTAACTCAATAAGTCTTCTAGAACTAGGAATACTTCATTTCCTATTGTTAATGACTATTTTCAAATAAAACAACTTGTCTTTCCCTAACTTGAGGTATAAGGTATGATCGACAATTTCATGCAAGAATTTATGATTCCTAAGGAAAGGATCACTCCACATTATAATTCTTTCACTGTTACCGAACTAGTATTTTGTATCCTTAATGAATTCATGTATAATCTTCTGAAAATTATTCCACATCCAAGAATGGTTGGATTAGAGTTTTCATTTCCAGATTGAATCACATTTAGACAATTATTGTGGTGTGACCTCATCCATAAGGACTCATTAATAGTTTCTATACACAAAAAGTTACTGAAAAGTCCTACAATACTAGTATCCCACTCTTACCTTATGTTAATGCCTTCTTTTTTCGATCTATATGTTTTATCCAAGATAACAAGTGAATACAATTTTCATCTTTATGGATTCTATCAATCTCATATAGTAGTACCACAAAAGATGTATGTATCATAGATGGTATATCTTAGAAATTCCACACGACCTTCCATGGATAGAGTTTTATCCTTCCATGCTTCTAACCTCACTTTTCGTTTATCAACTAGAGGATGGCATAGGCATTTTGCAAATATAACACTAATAAAGGGACCCCAAGTTCACTAGAAATTTTCCTCTTCAATTCAAAAGGTAAAAAAAAAGTATCAAATGTAAACATCATTTTATTTATGAAGATTTATCATTTGTTATGATTAAAGTGAAACACAAACAAGTTCCCAAAGATATCAATAATCTTGTTCAAAACAATATCATGGTCTATTGAGTCTTTTCCAAAAAAATTATCCTCGTATAAAAATGAGGCTATTTAGAAGACTTAGGAGGATGATAATGTTTGTTTTTAACAAAAGATTTGATAGTAACAGAGAATCCTTTTATGCATAAAACAAAGAGAAGTCAATCTAGATGGTCTCGTTACCTTTAATACCTAAAAGGCTTATATGTTAATAAGGTTCACCATTTAGACATGATAAATAAAGAGTTGAGCACCGTAAAAAATCCAAGTTCATTAGAAAATAGGAAATCACATGCATTTAATAGCCATCATAATATAATCCTAGTTGATGAAATCATAAGCCTTAGATATAAAGGATTTCATGCACATTTTGTAACCACCATAGTATTTATTAAAATCACTTACAAATTAACTACACAAAAGAATAGCATCATTATATTTCTTCCTTGTATGAATGTGCATTGGTCAATATCAATGATATTAGGAAAAACATTTCTCAGTCTATCTGATAAGATTTTTGAATTGGTTCTATATACAAACCTACAGAGTGCATTCTGGATAACTCTATAAGGTTCTTGGCCTCCCTAGTCATTACCCAAAATATTCCAAGTTGATATGAAAAAATGTGTATTCAACCCATTAGTCCAGGTGCCTTGTCACTACTTGAGACTACATCAATCTTTTCTCTAGAGATTCTAGTACTCAGAAAATCCATCCATTCTTTATTAAGCATATGAATCTCCTAAACCTTCTCCTCAATGACATAATTTTCAATGGACCCATTGAACAAGTAGAATAACACTCCACAATATGTTGTTTGATAATACTAAGATCAGAAATTTGAACTCCTTTTGTATTCAAAGAGTAATTTTAGTTCCTTTGTCTTTTACTTATCAGGGAACTAAAAAAACTTGATATTTTTTCTGCAAATCTAAATCCATTTAACCCAAGATTTTTACCTTTATAAATTATTCTTCATGCTCACATGCCTTGAATCATAAACGTTTTTTAGTATTACCTTCTCTAAGATAGATCCTTATAAGAATTTATTGGGCTACTAAAGCATGATATTCAAAAGCTTTATCCTTATACACAATTCTCCCAACTACAATTTTATTCCAAGAATATGTCTTTTTATTACTTCTTTTTATTTTTCTCCAAATTTGTACATTAGACACCCTTTAACATTAGTCCTCGAAGAAATATCAACATCACTTAGGAAACCATCATATTCAGTCCACATATTAACATATATGAGCATAATATTTCTTTTTCTTTGACTAGAACCAAGGAAGATATGAGAAGTTTACAATCATTATAATAAGTAGAAAATATATCTCTCCCAAAAAGTTTTACCAATTATCTAGGAAATCATTATTAAGTATGATTATATCAAATTTAGTGGTTCTACTTTATCCCATTTGGCCTTTTATCCTAGATGAAAAAGAAACCTTTCATTTATTCTTCATATGAACTTTGAGTCTTCTTCAATCTAATGAATTAATACATATATAAATATGAGGTGTTTGATTTTTGAGTTATTTTCAAACTATCCTTAAGAGATTGAATTCACCACCAAATAACCAATACTAGTTAGTTTTAGAAATAATATAAATTAAGTTGATTAATAGTTCATATCCTTTTTGTATCTTCATTTTATTTGTATATATATGTGGCCTAAAAAGAGAAAGATTCATTGTAGACAAAAGGATGTATATGTTGGTTAGCTTCCTACATGCATGTAGTATAAAAAAATTTGGTTCCAAGTAATGATAGTGCTACCCTAAGGATGATGAGGAATGTCTATTGATCATGTATTTTGGTGCATTTTATAATTATGTTTGTAGGTTTGTATTGCATTTCACTTCGTATTTTATTGTTTTAAATGTTTTTAATAGTTTATACAACTATTTTGGTATTGGATGAGTTTTAGTGGTTTGTGTATAGTATTGATGCAAGTTAAAGAGAGAAGTAAATATCCCTCCGCAAAAGCCCAAGAAATTGATAAAGTTGAATGCTCTCACTCACCAACACTAAAAATTAGAGTGAGGATCTCATTTGTTGATTCAAGCCAAAATACATTCCTAGGATTCCAGTTGGACAACTGAGTTCACCAGTTAGCTAGTTGGCCAAACAATCTAAAGACGGCACCATATAGTAGGCCAATAGACCAACTGAACACATGAGTCAAGAGACAAGTCTAGAAAAATCATCAAAGTAGATCCAATGTTTTGGGGCAATGTGTTAGTCGACTCATGAGGCAAAGCACCTAACTTACATGTAGCATTTCTTCACCAACCAAAGCCTAGTCACCCAGTTCACAATCCAAGTACAATTTGATTCAACTGATGTGGGTGTATTTAGAGACTGTTATGACTTTGTGATTGAACGATTCAAGGAGCAATTCTACCAACTCAAGATCCTTCATCATGCAATAATGAAAGTAAACTCCCAAACAATCACTCCATCAACTTCTGAGTCACCCAATTGGGGGTCCAAGCTCCTCCAATACAACGATCTAATCAACCAAATCATTAATTGGGCTGATTGACTAGAAATCATGTCCCACACTGAAATAGATATAGATTCTACATCTGAATTGGAATTGGATGATTCAAGTTGATTTCGAAGTGAAATTCATATATATATAAAATATATTTATGAACCACTTCTAGGTGATCCACTAGTCTCCTATTTGTCATTTTACTAGTGTCAAAAATGCAACAAACAACTAACAACAATTGGAATAAATTGGATGGATATGATTTTTATTGTTTCTATTAGTACACTTTAGAAACATACATGATATTCATATATGACATAACTCTCCCATCCAAAACCCTAGATGTCACAAAGGAAAGATGGAGATGAAATCTGGAGACGTGTTCTGTTGGAGTATGTGACCAGAGATTGGAGCTACTATTTAGAGAGTGGTATTTGAGACCAATGGGCTTCTCTACCATGTCCCTACTTTCTCCAGGAGTGTATCTCTCTTTTGTCATGTATCTTTAACATGAGTAGATAGTAGATATTTTATAAGGGTGTGAGGATTAGCTCCAATTCCCATATCTTATACTCTCATGTTATAAATATTATGCATATCGATTTTGGAATTGATCATCGATCGATTTATTGTACATCTTACATGATTATTAGAAGACATAGAGACGTTGAGATATAGAATTAGAATAATAATCGATATCTTGAACCCCATATTATATCATGGAACAAAGTCCTCCAGGCTGACCAATAAAGGATCCCTAGGTAATGAGACCTCGAGACTACATGGAAATCCATCCTTGTGAATTTTGTACTCTGGAAGGATATGAAATTCCTTGGCTGGCCTAATGTGAGAGATCGGATGCCCATACAATGTTCGTGAAACCTGATGTGTCAATTCCTTTATCATTCATTTATCTTAGTTGCATTTCTTACTGTTATCTATTGCTTGTTAAGTTCAATAGAAAAATCAAACAAACCACCAATGAGTCTATCATTCTGACACGCTTTTACCGTGCGTATAACGCAAGTGTACGCATCAATGTAGTACATGTCCTTGTGAGGCCCGAGTCGAACTCAGGGACACTGAATTATCGGTAGACTACTACTAACTACTCGCAATCTGCTAGACCGATAAAGAGGTTATGAGAGTTGTTGTAAAAACAAAAGAAAGTAAAATAAAACAAAGCAATCGATTAAGGGTTTAGTTTAATCAATTCAAGTGGATATCTTTAGGATTGTGGTTTCACCGCGGGTTTTCATTGTATGAATTTCCATATAATAATTCAGGTTCATCTCTCAATCCGGGTAGTGGCCTGTAGTCAGAATTGCCCATTGTCGTGGTACAATTCACTACCTAAGTCTAGGTCGGTTCCACCGTCATAGTAACCTATACCCTAAACTAGGTGCATTAGGATTGACCTCTGGGTCTCCACCATTAACCGTACACCACCTTGTTCAAGGGATTGTTAATTAATATGAATTTCGTCTCTTTTAAACCATTAATTCTTCTTTCAAAGTAATTAAAGGCATTAGATTATCATTATGGTGATCAAGCATAACAATATAATTGAGAAAAAGAAATCATACCACGGATTTAAGAGATAAATGATGAATTACTATGATAAAAATGTCATACAATGCTTCCCCGGGCTACTCCCGGTCCTAAAGATAAAGAGGATTAGCCCCACATGTTCATCGTAGAGCAAAACATGGTTGAGAAAAGGGGAAACATGGATAAAAATGTGAATAAGTAATGAAACCCCTGAACGAAGAAGATCCAAGTGTTCCTCAGCACAAAATGCGTGATCTCCAGCCTTTCGGCGGTGGAGAACGTCTTCTTCGGCTTCCGAAATGGCTGGGGCGTGCTCTGGGCTCCGTTCTTCTCTCCACACCTTCTCGGGACATGTGCAGCGGCTAATGACGTGATGTCTGGCTCTTGGCCGCCGTCATTAGGTATAATCACCGAGTTAGGTTGCAAAAATATCACAGCCGTCAAATTTAGATCAATCTGAAACAAACTTGCACCTGACAGTGTCGATACCATCAACGCGGGTCGATGGTATCAACATTGCGTTGTATCGGCAAGTTTTCTTTTCTTTTCTTCATTGCGCCTGATGATGACTTGATACCATCGACGAGGGTCGATGGCATGGACACCCTTAGGCATCGGTTTTATCCCTTTTCCATCGCTGAATCTTCATGTGTCGATAGTATCGACTTTAGGGTCGATAGTATCGACTATCTACTCGCCAACAACCTGATGGAATGTCGCTACCATCGACTTCCCTGTCGATGGTATCGACTATGTGTTGCTCCTTGCGGCTGGCAACCTGTGGCTGTGTCGATAGTATTGACAACCGTCGATGGTATCGACATCTGCAGATATGCATTTTTCCTGAAATTGCAACACAAAACCACATAAGTCGAAATGAAACATATTATTGTAATCATTTATGCTGAAAACAATAAAATAAGGGAGAATTGATGCTGAGAAGGATCATAGACTAAAGTAAGTGAATTATGCAATATTAACCACCAAAATGACCAATAAACGCATAAAACGCGAGTGAAACAAATCTATAAATGCGACTAAAAATCATCGCATCAAACTCCCCTAAGCTTGAACATTGCTCATCCTCGAGCAACAAAACTTTAGAATAAAATTGCGAGAGTCAACTAAAGAACATATTGTCACAGCAAACATCACCACATGATCCCCGCCGGACATTCACATACCGGCCCTCACTAACCACAAAATGATAATTACCATAAAGGCGACAGTAATCATCCATAAAAGATATCTACCTCAAAAATAATGAACACTATCACATAAGGTAGTTAATATAATAAAATTCTCCGGTCCAGACTCGGTGCATCTTGTGATCTTCTATTCTACGTTGCTCGCCCTAACTACCATCTACATGGAAGTAGTTCTCCTAGTATTAATGAGTGAGGAGAAAATCATGGTGGCCTACCAATTTGAGCAACGGGTGGATGAAATGGGTGGCTCATGGAAGAAATGGAAGAATTATACGATTTCAACATGCACAAAGCAAAAATGACCTAAATGATGCATATGAAAGTGTGAATTCCCTAATGCCTACATTTGGGTGGAATGATGCATGCACTTTCATTCCATCTCAAGGTGAGATGGAATATCTAAGAGAACTACATCATGTACTTATTCTTCTTAATATGTAGTGAGAACATGTTCCTTTCTCCCTCTCATTACTACTTACTTCTCAATTCTATTTTTTTTAAACTTTTTTTTCTTTCTCTTATTCTTTTTCTTCAAGCCCTTATTTTCACATCTGACAACGAATTGTTTGTCGGGCTCACTTATTTCTGCATAACTTATACATTTGAAGCATTCAGAAGGTATGAAACAAGTTCATCACCCTTAATGTTTCAGAAGAAATAAGATGCATGATGTACTATATGCACAAAAACGTGAATGCAACTACAAATTGATGATTATGCAACTAAATGACATGCGCCTAAGGATAATGTGCATGTATAACTAATCTATTTTTTTTTATTTTCATGCAAAATATGTGAAAATAGTTGCAATGCAAGTCCTATCTACATGAGATGCAATCAAATAGATTAAAACCGTAATGTACTTCCAGTTCTTAAGGTGGAGTATGAAAAAAATGGAGTGAATAGATCACAAGACTAATTGACTGAACCTTTGAAAATTATTATGTGTCCATCCTTACTGACCTGTGTAGTAATTAAGAGGTTTCTCTCTCTTATTTCAAATTAAAGTCTCATTATCATTTGGTCAGTTTAGGCTCAAACAACCAATTTCGTCCACTTTTCATGAATCATAGGAATGTACAATTGTGATTTCCTATTTTAGAGTTGACAAACCCAATCATTTTCTTAAGTTATGTGCTCAAAATTGAACAACACAAGCTTGCAAAACACTAATTTTTTTTTAAATTTGCTCCTAATTCCCATGTACAAGCAACGAGATGACACATGCCTTAAGACACCCACAAGTACACTAGATAGAGTGTGGATCCTACAAACAACGAAGAACTACAAGAAATAAATGACAAAAGACAAAACAATAAACTTAAAAACTGAGAAAACTAAAGGATAGAGTTGTTCCAACTCCCCCCCTAAGCTTGAATTCGACTGTGGCCTCATAGTAAAAAACAACCTTAAAAGGTGGAACAGAGATACCAATCATTCTTCAGGAGGAGGCGGGTACTGCGGGGCCGTGGGGTCCCAAGATGGGTACTGCCCCTGAAAGCTCGGATCATACTGGGGCATGGGCAGAGGTTGTGGATACCCCCCAAAGTAATTCTAGCTCCAGTAATGATCATAGAAGGGTTGCTACTACATCTCCATCCTATGCAACCTGTCATGGATGTGCTTTTAGTTGTCGAGGAGGAGGCACTCATTTTCAAAAATAGCCCTCTGGTTATCTACCAACCGGTTTGTTATATCCTGAATACCAACATATGAAGTTGTGTGATGCAGTTGGGTGTGCTGGATCTCTTGCAGCATCGTATACATCCCCTGCATGGAGTAGACATCCTGGCTTTGTTGCGAGGGCTGTGGTGGCGGAGGCTGCGAAGAAGAAGATGCACCCGGATGCATGCAGGGATGCTTCCTGGGTGCCACTCGTGCCCGAAGAGGAGTGAAGGCCTCCTCTTCCTCTTCATTCTCATCACCTTCATTGTCGTTGTCCTCTTTGCCGCCGTCTTCATCTGAGTCATGAATGGCTATGATGGGCCATCGGAAATGTTGCGCACCCTCAATGTGGAAGACGGGGTCGGGAAGCGCACACTCTTGATAACCGTGATGAACGTGGTAATGTGCGTATTGTAAACCATCATGAAGCAGGATGAGGTTGGAGCGGTGCAGATGCTGGAGGTTAACCTTGCTCCTGGTAGAGAGGGGAGTAAGCTGGGAAATATCCAGCCCATGATAGATGTCCAATGGTGTGATCAGCCCTCCAAAATGGATTGGAGCTTTCCGCGTACTTCGTTTCATGGCCACCATGCGCGTCAAGAAAAATGTGCCCCAATTACACTCCTCACTCTTTAGCAACTTATATAGGAAGAACAAATTTGTCTCTTGAAACTTGCTGAGATACAGGTCACCACGCACGAACAAGGTGGTGCAGAGCATGCGGTGAAGAACCTGCACAAATGGATGTTTGAAATCTACAAACGCCGCATTATGGTAGCTCACGGATTTGCCGGGCGGCGCAGTCACCAACTCGGCAAAGATGGCGTCGTAATCCGTCCTGTTATCTGGCTGCCGGTGCTGGTAGTTGTGATGAGCCCAGTTATATATAGAATTCAACTGGTCGAGGGTGATGGTGTAGTTATTGTTGAAGAGTCGGAACGACACCCTCCCTTTCCTCCATTCTCTGTCGGTGGCGATCAAGTCATTGGGCAGCACATTGATGTCTAGTGATGCCATGAACTCCGTCATGAGTTCCTTGTAGGTCAGCCACTCGCCGAAAAATGGATGGCCCTCGGCATAGTATTGGACTTCATCTGGCGTCTGGTTGGTTTGGTGCACTTGACCTTTGAGAACATATTGGAGATTAGCCTTGAACCCTAAGTAGTGAACCATATCCCAGTCGACGTAGCAAGTCAGCTCAATCTTGTGCTTCATCAGTTCCTCGTAAACCTTCCAGACCTCTGCGGAAGGATGGACTATCCTTGGACGAGGAATAGACGCCGTCGGTGGAGGAACAAACTCAGGGATCTCCATAGGATCCACCCATGAAGAAGAAGCTCCGGTTGTACGCACCATCGTCGCAAAGAAAGGAGGAATATAAGATGGAGCTCAGTGGAGGTCGGAGAAGACAATCTCCGCTCGATGAAGGCTCGGGGAAGAATGCGCTCCTTGGATGCTTGTAGCCGGGTTCCGATCACTCAATAACACGCACGACACAAGTGAAGGAGGAAAGCTCTGAAGGTGTGACATCATATGATGACAATCCATCCCTTTTATAACTGTGGTTGGCGTTGCTGTATGCCCGTCGATACCATCGATGTAGGTCGATGGTATTGACACTTGTAGCACAATCCGGTCTTCCGCTAGTATTGACGGTTGTCGATAGCCTGATTTGGGGGCCCGGATCAATGACGCGTCGATACCATTGACGGGTGTCGATGGTATCGACCCATCCCACAGATCGACTCTCTTGACGCAGCGATCGTCGTTGATTTCTTCTCGCGGATCGGTGACATGTCGCGTCGATACTATCGACGCGAGTCGAAACTATCAACCCTTCGTAGGGCACACACCCTCGCGAGGCCCGGCCGCTGCTTTCTGCCTATAGCCGGGTCGATACCATCGACACAAGGGTCGATAGTATCGACTTCACTGAGACAAATTTCGTCTGAATATCTCCAGAGATCTCGATAGTATCGACATGCATTTTGATACTATCGACCTCATTTTTGCGATCAACTTGTTGTTGTGTCGCTACCATCGACGAGGTCGTCGATAGTATCGACACAGAGAAATTTTTGTTGCCTCCTAACTGTACCCCTGTCGATACCATCGACACAAGGGTCGATAGTATCGACCCTGCCTCAGTCCTGAACATTGAATAAACGATCAAGGTATCTTATTTACACTAAAAACAAAATCAAATCAAACCAAAGTACAAATGTGAAAGAAACTAAACGAAACTACTGATGGCTGGGTTGCCTCCCAACAAGCGCCCTTATTTAACGTCTTAGGCTAGACGAAATCAAGCTCCTCATGCATCTGGAAGCACAATGAGTTTGACCTCATTCACTTTCCTTGTGTAATCCTCACCGAAATACAACTTCAATCATTGTCCATTAACCAAGAATGTTGTTTCACCATCACACACCATGATTGCACCATGTGGCCTCACTTCCTCTACGATGAACTGTCCACTCCATCAGGATTTCAATTTCCCGAGATGCATCTTCAACCTGGAGTTGAACAAGAGTACACGATCTCCTTTCTTAAAGACGTGCATCTGAATATGGAGATCGTGAATCAACTTTGTTCGCTCCTTGTAGATCCGTGAGCTTTCATAGGCATTCATCCTCAGCTCATCAAGTTCATTTAGCTCTAACATTCGTTTCTTTCCTGCTTCATCACAGCTCAAATTCAACTTCCTCAGCGCCCAGTGCGCCTTATGCTCCAATTCCACTGGAAAATGGCAGGCCCGACCGTAAGCCAACCTAAAAGGCGTAGTGCCTATAGGTGTCTTAAATGCCGTCCTATATGCCCACAAAGCGTCCAGTAGCAAGATACTCCAGTTTTCCTCGTCGAAGCAACAGTGCGCTCCAAGATCTTCTTAATCTCCTTTTGGAGACCTCCACTTTCCCCTGTGTCTGCGGGTGGTACGGGGTACCAATGTTGTGCTTTACCCCGTACTTTCTCAATAGTGCCGTGAACTTCTGATTCTGGAAATGCGTACCTCCATCACTAATGATCATTCTTGGTACACCAAACCTGCAGAAAATGCGTTCTTTGACAAACCTGCACACTACGGTGACATTATTAGTCCTAGTGGGTATTGCCTCTACCCACTTCGATACATAGTCAACAGCTAATAGAATGTACAAGTCAGAATTGGAGGACACAAAGGGTCCCATAAAGTCAATACCGCACAGATCGAACACCTCGACCTCTTGAAATACATTAAGGGGCATCTCCTGTCTTTTTGAAATGTTACCTGCCCGTTGGCAGGAATTGCATTGCCGCACATAGTCATAGGCATCCCTGAACAAAGTAGGCCAGTAAAGACCACTCTCCAGTACCTTGGCCGTAGTTCTAGAACTTGCATGGTGGCCACCCATCGGTAGAGTATGGCAATGACGTAAGACACTTTCGTATTCCACTTCTGGTACACACCTGTGCAACACACCATCCCTGCACTGCTTCAACAGAATAGGGTCATCCCAAAAATAATACCGCAAAGAATGAAAAATTTTCTTTTTCTCCTGGTATGTCCAATCATCTGGAATAATTTTGCAAGAAAGATAATTAACTATATAAGAAAACCAAGGATCTTTAGATTTCACAGAGAAAAGTTGTTCATCAGAAAATATCTCGGTAATGGGTATATGCACGTCCTTCTCATATACCCATTCCAACCTAGACAAATGGTCCGCAACCACATTTTCAATGCCCGCCTTATCTTTGATTTCAATATCAAATTCTTGTAAAAGTAAGATCCACCTAATCAGTCTAGGTTTGGCATCTTTCTTTTCCATCAAATACTTTATGGCGGCGTGGTCCGTCCATACCACGACTTTTGATCCAACAAGATATTGCCGAAATTTTTCAAAATCAAAAACAACGGAGAGAAGTTCTTTTTCAGTTGTCATGTAATTCAACTGTGCGTCATTTAAAGTTTTGGATGCATAGAAAATCACAACAGGTTTATTGTCCACACGTTGTCCCAAAACAGCCCCAACTACAAAATCTGACACATCACACATCAATTCAAACGGCTTGGTCCTGTCCGGTGTTTGCACAACTGGTGTGGAAATCAGTTTTTCTTTAAGCATGTTAAACGCATGTAAACACTTTTCGTTAAAATCAAACACAACATCCTTTTCCAACAACTCAGATAATGGTTTGGCGATTTTAGAGAAATCTTTTATAAAGCGGCTATAAAAACCGGCGTGACCTAGAAAACTCTGTACCCCTTTAACCAAATTTGGTGGGGGCAATTTGGAAATAACTTCGATCTTCACTGGGTCTACCTCCAACCCTTTGCTAGACAGTTTATGTCCAAGCACGATCCCTTCGCTGACCATCATGTGGCATTTCTCCCAATTGAGGATCAAATGTGCGCCCTCACATCATTGCAAAACCTTGTCCAAATTGTATAAACATTCGTCAAAGGACGCACCATAGATGGAGAAATCGTCCATAAAAACCTCCAAACAGCGTTCAACCATATCGGAGAAAATGGCAAGCATGCAACGCTGAAAGGTTGTCGGTGCATTACACAAACCAAATGGCATACGGCGGTATGCAAATGTTCCGTAAGGACAAGTGAAGGTGGATTTCTTTTGGTCCTTAGGATCAATGGAAATCTGATTGTACCCCAAATAACCATCGAGAAAACAAAAATGAGATCGACCTGCTAATCGTTCTAAAATCTGATCAATGAATGGGAGGGGGAAATGATCCTTAAGCGTAGCAGCATTCAATCTATGATAGTCTATACATACACGCCACCTGGTTACCAAGCGGGTTGTGACATGTTCATTTAACAAATTATGTGTAACAGTAATTCCCCCCTTTTTAGGGACTACCTATGTAGGACTCACCCACATCGAGTCAGATATAGCATAGATGATACCTACAGAAAGGAGCTTGATCACCTCCTTCTTTATGACCTCCATCATGCTAGGATTTAGTCGACGCTGTGGCTGAATCACCGGTTTGGCTCCCTCCTCAAGCCAGATCTTGTGCTGGCACAATGTAGGGGAGATCCCCTTGATGTCTGCGACTGACCACCCGAATGCACCTCGGTGGTTCTTCAACACAATCAACAATTGATCTTCCTCCTCGACACTCAGATATGCCGAAATAATCACAGACAGCTTCTCATCCTCAGCTAGAAATGCATATTTCAAGTGCGGTGGCAATGGCTTCAATTCCAAATATGGCGGGCTGATCAAGGATGACTAAATCAGTGGTGGGAGTTCTCTAAGGTCTTTATAGTACCTATCATAAAAGAATGGAAGCACCTGAAGCATCTTGGAACACTCTTGTAGTGACTTGCTTCTCATCCAATCATGTGTTATATTAACCAGGCAGGCTTCAAGTGGTAATTTTGGATATGCATTGAAAAAGGAACTTGCTATGACCTCATCTTCAGTAGAAAGTGGAATGTCCTCCTATTCATCATTAGGAAAACCCACAACTTTGCTAAGAGACACAACCTTGGTCTGCTCCACGATGTCTACAGCCAGTTTCCCCCTCTCGACTTTAGTCATTACATGAGCCATATCTAAAAACGGCTTCCCTAGACATAAAGAGATATTCTGATCAAAGTGCTTCATCATGCAGCATTGCTCCTTGGCTTTCGATTGTGTGGTGCTGGAAGGCATGACCATCTCGAACTGATCTTCTGCGATACCCAAGGTTAACCGACCTCTTCCCATTTCAAGTATCATGTCAGCAGTGGCTTGGAAAGGTCGTCCAAGGAGTAACTCATTACCTTGTTCGTCTTGCATTTCCATTACAACAAAGTCTGCTGGAAATACAAACCAATCAACTTTCACCAAAACATCTTCACAAATACCATATGGATTCACCACTGAATTATCCGCCAACTGTATTTCCATATTGCTTGGCCTTGATTCTTTCAATTCCAATTTATTAAACGTAGAGAGGGGCATCAGGTTTATGCTTGCCCCGGAATCACATACTGCTTCGCCAAACTTCACTTTACCAATGTAGCATGAAATGGTGAAGCAGCCCGGATCCTGCCTCTTAGGTGGCAATGTGCCCATGATGAACGCACTCACCTGTTCCTTGAGAACCACAACCTCAGTATCAGGGATTTTTCTTTTCTTTGTGATGATGTCTTTCAAAACTTTCCCGTAGGAGGGTATCTGCTCGATTGCTTCCAAAAGTGGAATGTTAACAGAAAGCTTTCTAAAGCTGTCCAGAAACTTCTTGAACTGTGTGTCCACTTTCTTTGCTATCACGCTATTTGGATATGGGACCGGGACATTCTGTGCCCTTTGGTGTGACGACACATATGGCGTCCTCTTTTGTGTCTCCTCCTCAACATGAATGGGTTCTGCTGTGACATCCTCTGCTATATCCTCAACCGACTCTGTGACTAGAATTGGCACTTCCTCTGTGGCCTCACCTTCAGTTTCTGACTGGGGTTTGCTTGGTTCATCGGCCTTGGGGTTTAAAATCTTCTTACCGCTCCTTAGCAAGATTGCCTTTGCCTGTTGGTTTCCTCCTGGAACATTTGTATTACCCGGAAAACCTTGTTGCGCTGGCTTCTTCAGATTTGCTATCTCAGCTGCCATCTGCGCCAATGATGTTTCTATAGTCCTCATCTGAGCCCTGTGACTTTGTAAGGTCTTCCCAAACTGATTCATGAATTCACCTTGCTGCTTGATCTACTGACCAAAAGTGTTCATTAGTTCTTGGTTCTGCTTTATCACTTGGTTGAGCAACTCAGTGCTCTTATCCTCCACCACCGGTTGGGGTTTTGCATCGGGGTCCTACAAAAAATTATTTAGATCCTTCCAGGGAAATGTCTTGTCTTTCCTCCATGAATAATCGTTGTTTATGTACCCCTGTTGCTGGCGCATGAATTTGACTTGAGCTTCATCCTCGGATTCAGTATCTTCTTTTGCAAGTAGTTTCTTGGCGAGAAGGTCCATCTTCTCATTTAGCTCTTTGATGGCCTTTGACTCCCCCACAGCTCGAACATGCTCTATGGCGTCTCTGTCACCCCAGGATTGCTTCTTGGCCATGTTTTTCAGAATTTCCCAACACCTCGTGTCTGTGTTGTTTAAGAAGAACTCTGAACCTGCGGAATCTAGGTTACTTCTATCATGCCCAGAGAGAGAAAAATAGAAGATTTTGACCTACGTCTCCTTGTCAAGACCATGATGCGGGCACCTCCTAAGCATGATCTGAAACCTTTCCCAGGTCTCAGAGTAAGTCTCTCCTGCCTTCTGACAAAAATTATGGATCTTCCTAATCATATCATTTGTCTTCTCGGGCGGAAAGAACCTTTCAAAGAACACTTCCACCATGTGGTTCCATGATTCCACATACTCATCGTCAAGATTATGCAACCATTCTCGTGCATTTCCCGCCAGAGAGCTCGGAAATAGCTTCAAATATAGTGTCTCCTGCGGGAACCTGTCTATCTTGATCATGTCGCAGTTCTCCACGAACTGGCTAATGTGAGTCACCGGGTCTTCATTTTTGAGCCCATGAAATGCATTCGATTTGACCAAGTTGATTAATGCAGGATCAATCTTATAAGTCGGAATGTTGATCGCCTTCTTCTTAATTGGCCCCTTTGAAGCAGATGAGGAAGAAGCCTTTATCTTCTTCCATATCGTCTGCTCTTCTGCCATGGCTTCTTGTTCTGATTCAGAATCTATATCTTCTAGTTGGTCTTGATTGTAATCTTCCTCGTCGTCAGGTCCCGGTAGTGGAACCTCTAGTGTAGGCTGCATGTAGTCAGTGTGACGCGTCCTCACCATGCACAATACCTGCAAAAAAAATGATAATTTCAGTTCAGTGTCGTGCTAGATGATTACAAAATGTGCAAAATAAACTATGAATTTCAAAAATGTTTTCAAAATAGTAAAAAAAAAAGTGGCCTAGAATGGCCGCTTGCAGCACTCGTAGTGCCGACAATTGTCGTGTCCCCGACAACGGTGCCAAAAACTTGACACGCTTTTACCGTGCGTATAATGAAAATGTACGCATCAATGTAGTACATGCCCTTGTGAGGCCCGAGTCGAACTCAGGGACACTGAATTATCGGTAGACTACTACTAACTACTCGCAATCAGCTAGATCGATAAAGAGGTTATGAGAGTTGTTGTAAAAACAAAAGAAAGTAAAATAAAACAAAGCAATCGATTAAGGGTTTAGTTTAATCAATTCAAGTGTATATCTTTAGGATTGCGGTTTCACCGCGGGTTTTCATTGTATGAATTTCCATATAATAATTCAGGTTCATGTCTCAATCCGGGTAGTGGCATGTAGTCAGAATTGCCCACTATCATGGTACAATTCACTACCTAAGTCTAGGTCAGTTCCATCGTCGTAGTAACATATACCCTAAACTAGGTGCATTAGGATCGACCTCTGGGTCTCCACCATTAACCGTACATCACCTTGTTCAAGGGATTTGTTAATTAATGTGAATTTCGTCTCTTTTCAACTGTTAATTCTTCTTTCAAAGTAATTAAAGGCATTAGATTATCATTATGGTGATCAAGCATAACAATATAATTGAGAAAATGAAATCATACCACGGATTTAAGAGATAAATGATGAATTACTATGATAAAAATGGCATACAATGCTTCCCCGGTCCTAAAGATAAAGGGGATTAGCCCCGCATGTTCATCGTAGAGCAAAACATGGTTGAGAAAGGGGAAACATGGAGAAAAATGTGAATAAGTAATGAAACCCCTGAATGGAGAAGATCCAAGCATTCCTCGGCACAGAATGCGTGATCTCCATCCTTTTGACGGTGGAGAACGTCTTCCAGAATGGCTGGGGCGTGCTCTGGGCTCCATTCTTCTCTCCACACCTTCTCGGGACATGTGCAGCGGCTAATGACGTGATGCCTGGCTCTTGGCCATCGTCATTAGGTATAATCACCGAGTTAGGTTGCAAAAATATCACAGCCGTCGGATTTAGATCAATCTGAAACAAACTTGCACCTGACGGTGTCGATACCATCGACGCGGGTCGATGGTATCGACACTACGTGATATCGGCAAGTTTTCTTTTCTTTTCTTTGTTGCGCCTAATGCTGACTCGATACCATCGACGAGGATCGATGGTATTGACACCCTTAGGCGTCGGTTTTATCCCTTTTCTGTCGCCGAATCTTCAAGTGTTGATAGTATCGACTTTAGGGTCGATAGTATCGACTATCTACTCACCAGCAACCTGATGGAATGTCGCTACCATCGACTTCCCTGTCGATGGTATCGACTCTGTGCTGCTCCTTGCGGCTGGCAAACTATGGGTGTGTCGATAGTATCTACAGCTGTCGATGGTATCGACAGCTGCAGATATGTGTTTTCCTGAAATTGCAACACAAAACCACATAAGCCGAAATGAAACATATTATTGTAATCATGTATGCTCAAAATAATAAAATAAGGGAGAATTGATGCTGAGAAGGATCATAGACTAAAGTAAGTGAATTATGCAATATTAACCACCAAAATGACCAATAAACGCATAAAACGCGAGTGAAACAAATCTATAAATTTGATTAAAAATCATCGCATCACATTCTTAATTACTTTTTTTCTAAATGGGAAAAAACTAAACATTTCTTAATAAGGTTGTCCTTCGAGTTTAATCCTAAAGTTATACAATGCTAAGACCTATGGCCTTGTAGATGATTAATATTTCATGTTAGATTAGGTAAGAATATTTACTCCTAAGTACTTTCTTGTGTTAAAATTTATCACATCAAATTTTTGCATCTTTGGAGGGACAAGCATAATTTTTGGATTTTTCTATCAAGATAAAGGTTGGATTTTTTGTTTCTTATTTGGTTTTTGTAATATAATTAATTTTGTTAATACTTATCTTTTTTATAATTTCTTTTTTATCTATTTTTTGTACTACTTAGTTTGTTTTTGTAATTTTTAATTTGTTATGATTTTTAGTTTAGTTCCATAATTTCTTTTGGCTATTTTATTTTTCAATTTCTATTCTCTTTTTTATTTTTGATATTTTTCTTTTTTTTGTTCTTTGTAAAACAAAAAACCAATCATGTATTTCCATTCCTTACTATTCTCTTTTATATTTCTGATATTTTTCTTGTTTTTGATTCTTTCCAAAGCAAAAAATTCAATGATAGATTTCCATTCCTTGATATATTTTTATTCTAAGCCTATAGTTAAGTTTTGTGTTTTTCTAGGCATTCATATCATATGGAGTGGTCGGAACCAGAAGTTAAGAAATGTCAAATGTGTGGTTATTGCAAGCGTACATCAATAAACTATCTTGATTCTCAAAGGAAACTATAAGGAACTATTCCATGTAGATGATTATTCTAAATAGATAGACTATAATCATCAACGTTTTGGGATTTATGGTGAAGAGCATTAGTGTAGGGAAATATGGAGACTGATACGACAATGGAATTTTTTTCTTTCCATATTCCCCTTAGATAGTAGATCACGTCAACAAATATGTATTGGGAAGGAAGGTTGCAAGTCATATACCTAGTCCTAGAGCAAGTCCAGCAACTATCCTTGTAGAAATGTGCTTCTTTCACAAGAAACACCTGGAAGGTTTTCAATGGAGGTCTCATGGTGTATCACCATGTATGGCGGTTGACAACGTCCTCCTAGTGGGTAGCAAAGGCCTCATCATCTCTATGTAATCCACACAAGTCACATGGAACTCATGACGTTCTTTTGGAATAGACGGAAAGAAGTTGTTCCTTCAAACATCAACATGCTAGCATTGACTACTCTACCTTGTTGTCTATCCTTAGTTGTCTCTCCCTTTTATGGGTAAGACTTGCTTGCTATCTCAGGTTACCACAATTGAGAGAAGGCAACAATTGTCAAAGCTTATTGTTGTGTCTTTTGAAAGCCTCAACTACCCCTCTATTTGTAGGAGGGTAAGAGTTTGGGTTTCCACATCAACTGGGAGTTGAAGAGACAAAATTTCATGAATTTTCTAGAACATGTGAACCAAAAACTGGTCGATTCACCATTGAACTTATTAGTTCACATGTGATTCGATTGGTTCAACACTTGAATCGATCATTTCACCATGATTCCTATTTGTAATCATATTGACTTTCAATAGTTTGATTAATGCACAACATGAAGTTGGCATAAATCCATGATCTAGTCTTACTGATCAACCAACCGATCACTTTACAACCTGACGCGATAGGTTCACACATATGGAATGGTCGATTGACTTTCTGAATCGGTCATTTTATATTTCTAATAGCCAATCTTGTTTAAATTGAATACCTAAGACATTAGTAATCAAGCTTAAACTACATTCATGAGTAAAATCCTATTCCAAGTAAATCCTATGTGTGTTACCCTATAGGCCCCAAATTATGTTAGAAATGAATGTCCATAACTGCACTTATGACAACACAAGTAATGAGTGGCATCTAGAAACACAACATTTCTATGCTAGTAATTCTAAAGTTGGAGAACAACTTCAACATACAATCTGTGATTAGTGTTATAGTGATCACACAGTTCCTTTGTCTCTGATATATGAATTGAACTCAAGGAATGGAATCACCATCCTCTTAAATGTTCAAGCCATGTTCCTTGAACTAGATATGACTGTGTAAGATGCATGTGAGCTCACATATCATATATTGGTTCACATGAATATGGCCATACATTTCTCAGTCTTGCTTATCAAGTGGCCAGTATATCAAACTCTTGCAGGAGGGACAAATCCCATTTACATCACTCATAGTGATTCCCCATGTGTCACAATGTATATGAGCATCACCTTTATGTAACCCTTGTTCACGGTCACATTGGATGATGTCAAAGTACTTCAAACACCATGTGATGAGTGTAGTGATTTCAGGTCTAAGACCCACAATCACCACCATCATTATGAGAGTTGATTTTGACTACCATTCAATGGTTTCCATGTATCACTCTTAAGGTGGGTCTATCTGATACACTGTTCTCTAACAAGTACCTATGTGTTTGGTTTGATATCACATATCATGCACTTACATTATTCACAAGAACTAGGACATCGAGCTCTAGAGATTCTAGGACCATAAGACATGGATAAGTTTCCTCTCTTTGAGTTCTCCATGTTGAACCTTTCCAACACTTTTTCAATGTATGTACTCTAGATTAGGCCAACAATCCTTCTAGATATATCTCTACAGATCTTGACTCCTAAGATATTGGATGCTTCACCTAAGTCTTTCATAGAAAATGTATTTCCCTAGCTAGGTCCCTACCATCCATAAAGTATATATGGCATTCCCTATCAATAGGATGGCATCTACATACAATATGAGAAATTCAATCATGCTCCCACTAAACTTCTTGTACACACATAGTTCATCTTCATTTCAACTAAATCCACACTCTATGCATGTTTTATGAAAAAAAAGATTCCATCTCTGAGATATTTGATTTAATACATAGATTTACCTTTTTAACTTACATACTTTATTTGCATCCTTCACATTTATAAAAACCCTCGATTGTTGTGTACATCTCCTCAAGAAGATTACTTTTAAGGAATTTTGTCTTAACATCCATCTACCAAATCATATAATCATAATAGCTTGTAATCTCTAGCATGATCCTGACGGACTTAATCGTAGCAACTGGAGAAAAGGTTTCATCATAGTCAACACCTTGAACTTATTTGAAACCCTTTGCAACCAATTAACCTTTTTAAGTTTGTACATTACCATCAATGACAATCTTCTTCTTGAAGACCCACTTACACCCTATGGGCTTTACCCATTCAAATGGTTCCACCAATGTCCATACCTTGTTTGTGTACATGGATTCTATCTCAGATATCATGGCCTCAAGCCATTTCTCAAATTTTGTTCTCTTAACAACTTCTCGGTAGGTTGTTGGTTCATCATCAATGACCAACGCATTGCCTTCTTGAGTCACAAGATAACCAAATATTTCTAGATCAAGGCATGTCCTACTAGATCTGCAAGGTTCCCATGTCATAAGAGGAATTTGAGATTCCACAACAATTTGTGACTCTCTATGTTCCTCTTGTACCTCTACAAGTACAATGCTTTCTTTTTGGTTATGAACCACTTTGAGTTCTACTTTCCTCCCGGTGATTACTTTGGTAATGAATTCCTTCTCTAAGAATACAACATCCATAGAAAAAAACAATTTGTTGTCCAATGGAGTATAAAAGTAGTATCCTTTGGATTCCCTGGGATATCCAACAAAATAAGATTTATATGATTTTTGTTCAAGCTTTTTGGACTTCTTTCTCATATAAGATTCACATCCCAAATCCTCATGAAAGACACATTGGGACACTTCCCATACCATATCTCATGTGGTGTATATTAAAATGATTTATATGGTCATAGTTTAGTGTAAACATTGTGATTTCTAAAGCATAACCCCAAAAGGAAGTCAAAACATAAACAAACCTCATAAGTGATTTCACCATATCTAGCAATGTTTGATTCCTTGTTTCTGACACACCATTAGGTTATGGTGTTCCACATGGATTATGTTGTGATATGATACCATGGTTTCACAGAAGGTCCTCAAACTCTTGGTTTAAGCATTCTCCACCTCAATCAGAATGAACTGCCATAATACTTTTAGTAAGTTGGTTATGCACCTCATTCATGAAATCATTGAACATTAGAAGGGTTTCTGACTTATGTTTCATGAAGTATACATAATCATACCTACTGGAGTCATTAGTAAAGGTAATGAAGTACATATAACCACCTCTACCATTTTTCTTAAAAAGGGCCACACACATTAGTTTGTATGAGTCCTAATTGATCACTAGCCCTCTCATCGTGAGTAGTGAAGGGAGTCTTTGTTATCTTTCCCAACAAATAAGATTCACATGTCTCTATTGATTAAAAATCAAAGGAGTCTAGATATCTATCTTTATGCAGTCTAGAAATGTGTTGCACATTGATGTTCCCTATACAACAATGCCAACGATATGTTTTATTTGATTTATCAAGTTTTAATATTTTTGTATATATGTTATAAACATTGGTCTCTAGATCCAACAAATAAATACCATAGGACATTGAGGAACTTCCATAAAATATCTCATTTTTTAAATAGAACACCGACCATTCTTTGTATGAAATTCAATTACATTCTTGTCCATACAAGATACAAAAATAAAGTTTCTATTAATGGAAAAAACAAAATATATGTTATCTATCTCTATCACAAACCCCATGGGTAGAGATAAATTATAGGTTCCAACTATAGTGGAAACAACTGTTACTCCATTTGCAACATAAATTTTTACCTCACCCTTTCTTAATGGCTTACTTCTTTTTAGGTCCAACATCTTTAAACATTTTTAAGATCCACATCTGGTATCTATTACCCATGATGAAGAAGTATACATATTTATTTCAATAACTTATATACATGAGGTGGAGATCTCTATTCCCTCCTACTTCTATAGTTCCTCTATGTAGAGAGGGAAATTCCTCTTCTAGTGTCTGGGCTGGGGATAGTGGTGACAATTGCCTCACTTGGCCACCCCTCCCTTTGATTTGAATGTAGAAGAATTGGGTTTCTAGCCATCTTTAAAACTCTTCTTAGTTTTGTCTTTACCCTTGGACTTCCCTTTGCCTCTACTAATCATCATCACATACTTGGCTTGACTTTCTTCATTTTCACTTCAGCTATTCTCAACATGCCAAGTAATTTGCACAACGTCTTGTCAAAATCATTCATGTTGTAGTTCATGACAAGTTGGTTGTATGATTCCGAAAATGACTGTAGAATCACATATGTAACCAAACCTTGACCCCAGGGGAATCTCAGTCTCAAAAGGATATCCACATTCCCAATATGCTTGAGCACATGAGGACCTATTGGATGTCATGTTTCATTTGAATAACACCTTTGAGACATCATATCTCTCTTGTATTGTTTATTCATGGTACATGTTCTTAAGATATGTTACCATATCAATAAAATCCATGTTATCATGTTGTCACTACTACTTATAGTTCACTGAGCACAACACTAGGCACCTAAAATCTACAACATCTTCATACTGCTTCTTGTAAGCATCCCTGTCAACATTAGTTGCACTGGGAGCATGTTCATCTGGCTTTGGTGTGTCTAGTACATAGAGCTTGCACTATTGTCTGACAATGATTCTCTCCCAAACCAGTCAGGGAAATTCTTCACATCCAGCTTTTCCTTCTCAAGCACTGGTTGCAAGGAAAACATATTATTGGTTGCCAATTGATTCTATAAAAAAAATTGCAATTTATCAAAACACTTCTGATTTGATTTGATTAAAAGAAATTTGACAATGTTTAATTAGGCCTTTAATTAATTATTGCTACCACCATTTTGTTCAAATTGATAGCCCTCACATATCAATTTGAAATATTGCAGTATACAACCTTCTAGTGAGCCAAGACCCAAAGAAATTAAGTTATTACCTAGCCAATGCCAACATGCATAACCAATTATTAAAGTAGGAAATATTTACCAATTCCATCTCATGCAATTCTTGGATAAATGGTGTGCACAAGTCTTTGTCACATTCATATGTAGTCCTCTAGGCACTTAACCTCATTATGGTCACCTAGTTAATACTGACCCAAAAGCCTATTGGTAAGGTATGCCCCATAGAGTAAATCATGTGATGATTTACATGGAATATACCATAAAGGGTTTGATTAATAATCATAAAGGCAAGCTTCCAATTCACTCTGTCTCACATAGTTATGAGATAATGAGGAAACAGTATGAATGTCTAAAGAATGACAATACTCAATGACATATGTCTTCAAGTACATGACTTGGAGAATGAGATCATATCAAGTGTAGAGACTGTTTGGGTGCTCCAGACGAGCGTCGCATGTGTTGAGATGGTCGTTTGGGTCGTCAGGCTAATCAAAAATCAAATTGGCTAAATTCTACCAAAACTAGAGTGTGAACCGGCTGGTTCAATCTGTTGAACTGACCGACTTGGCTGAACTCACCAGACGGCCATCTGGGTGAGTGAGACGGGCACCTCACATCTTTCAGACTGTTCAGTTGGATCTGAACGAACATTCTATAAGTTTCCCAAGCTTGTTTTGATTGCACAATTCTTGTGGTGCAAGGAATTAATGTCTAGCATTAAAGGGAATCGATTTGCCAATTTTGTATGTGATTTGGGAAATCTACCAGACGACCATCTAGAAGAGCGAGATCAGCATATGGAAGTGCCATACGACCATCTCTTAGTGTTAGACGACCATTTCGGCTATTGTAGGTTGCAAAAATTCAAGATATTTCGGTCTCTTCCTCTCCCGCACAGATCCCGAACAGTCTGGGAACCCTCACCCAAACCCCACCTATAAATAGAGGGGTACTGGGGGATTCTCAGAGCTGAACAATAACATAGATTATTGAGAATCAGTTGCTCTAACAATTGTTGTCCTCTCTTGTTATGGTAACCAAGATAGCCCAAGCAAGTCCTACCTGACTAGGGAGGGATAACGATGGGAGAGAACAATTGAGGATCATTATTGTGGGAGAGCAAGTTGGTGACTAGTAAGCTAATGGAAGGGACAACTCCTTCTTTTCTATTCTTGTTGAATGACAAGATATTTGGTCGGTGTGGATTACTCTAGAGGCAGAAGTCCTTTGGCTACTTCTAAGAGAGCAATGTTAGCTTGCAGTCTGTGGCAAGACTGCATGAGTCATTGCAGAAGTTGTTATGTTCGTTGTTCGTGGTAAAGAACAGGAGCTACACAACTACTGTCCAACAGCAATTGTAAATAGTTGCATTGAAGAGAGTTGTTTTTGTTGGACTTACTCTTGGAATAGGTATAGGTCATTAAACCATCCTTCCTATTTCATAGTAGTTGACGCGACCTTATTTTTGTGTGAATATAGATAGATAAAATTGTTGTTTCATCTGCTATACTTGGGCCTGTATTTTCTAATAGTGGTATCAAAGAAATGCCAATTTACTATGTTTTAGGATAATTGATATGATTGCATTTTAGTTTAATCGTTTATTTATTACATATGATGTGAATATTTAAATTGTCTATTATGCATATCTGATCAAAGACCACATAATTTCAAACTAAAATATATATGATATGATATATATGAAATTACACGCATCACCTTAAAAGCTATTTTATGGTGGATGTGTAGCATGGTCATGGCCAATACCCAATATTTGTGTGTTGTTGGATGGGTTGGTTCTTTTTATCTCGGTCTGTACACCGAGCTCTACCTCAATATTCCCAATGCCAAGTTAATTCTTTCCTACCTTTGATCCCCTCAAATGTAACTCGAGATTTCTCTTTACAATGTAATTAAGTAGAAAAAGGATAGTTTTCTTTCTTGCAATGATGAAGAAGATGATCATCACCAGACCAGATGACCAGTTCATGAGATGACTTGACTATCCGGAGGACCATGGAGGATAGAGCGATGGAACCGGACAACCGCTTGGTGGACCCAACTGACAGTTTGGAAGGAGTCCAAGCATCAGATGGATAGGAGGCTAGACGAATGTGCTTAGAGTCCCAACTGACCATTTGGAAGGATTCCAAACATCATACAGATAGGAAGACCAATTGACCGTCCAAGAGGCGAGACGACCGGTTCAAGGGTTGAACCGATCTACCCAAATTGGCAAGTACAGATCTACACCAACAATAGGTTCAGACATGTGATGTGATGATTGACCCTGGGTGGTAGTAGTTCCTTTTTTCTCCAAGGAATTACAGTAGACATGGCCATAATCATCATTTTTTGTTTTATTTTGCATGTTTACATTGTGGAATATAGCATGTATATGATACATACTAGATATGTGATAATTGGATATGGTATATGTATATATATGATATGTATAAATCCCTCAATCAAAATCATATTAAGACTAAAATACTTTCCAATAGAAACCCACATGAAAAGACTATTTGACCAAGAACAGGTTACGCCAAAGCGTGGTGTGCAATCTACCTCCTTGAAGTGCGCTAGTAGTAATGTAGGTTCCGCCTCCAGTGGGTGAATTATTATTATGTTGGTTGTTAGGTCAGCTTAACTGGTGATTCTTAGAGTGTCTAAGCCCAAAAGCATGAATATGATTATGGCAAGGAGTTTTGCATATCGTCTATCAAGAATTGCTTATGATGCAATTGGCAAAAGTTGCCTACCTTGATAATTGACAGTGTTTTCCGACATTGGTCAGGACATAGTTGGATTGTCTAGGATGTTGCTCATTAGAAAATTGTTTTGCTGACAATTTTACAAATTGATACTTGAGGGTTGTCAATTTGAAAAAATAATGAGAATGATCATTAATTAAAGACCTAATTATTATTGCCCAAATAATAATCAAATCATGTCAAAAATGAGTTTTTGACAAAATTGCAAATTCATAATTTTTTACAAAATTGCAAATTCTTGTATAGAATCAAATGGCAACAAACAATAATCACTTTTCTATGTGATCAGTCCTTGAGAAGGGAAAACTTAATGGGAACAACTTCCACGACGAGTTTAGGATACTAAGAATTGTTATCACATAGGAGTGCAAGCTCTATGTCCTACAAACACCAGAACCAGACAAACCACTTCCAACTATACCACAGGCTGAAAGGGATGCTTACAAGAAGCATACTGTAGATTCCCTTGATATCAAGTGTTTGATGCTATGCAACATGAACTATGAGTTGCAGAGGAAACATGAGAACATGAATGTGATTGAGATGGTCACACATCTCAAAAATATGTTCCAAGATTAGGTAAGACAAGAGAGATACGATGTCTCCAAGGCACTGTACAAATGTAACATGCCAGAAGGAGATCCAATAAGTCCTCATGTGCTCAAGCGTATTGGGTATGTGGAGAACCATGCCAGACTGAGATTCTCCTTGGGTCAAGAGTTGTCTATTGATGTGATTCTACATTCTCTACTAGAGTCATATCGTCAGTTTGTCATGAACTACAACATGAATGACTTCCAAAAAATGTTGACAGAGTTGTTGGGCATGATGAGAATAGCTAAAGGAAAAATGAAGAAAGGCAAGCCCAAGTTTGTGATGATGATGAACAAGACAAAGGAGAAGTCTAAAGACAGAGGCAAAGATAAGACAAGTTATAAAGCTAGCCAGAAGCCCAAGTCATCAGATCTAAAGTCAAATGGGGAGTGAAGAAAAGAGGCAAATGTCACCATTGTCAACATCCTCAACATTGGAAAAGAAATTGCCCACTCTAGTTAGTGGAACTAAAGAAGAATAAGGAAGGCACTAAGGCCTCCACTTCAGGTATAAACGTTATAAGATAAATTATATTACTTCTTCATTTTGGTATATGATACCAAACAGATACCTGACATACTTGATGTATAAGATCTGGCAAGAAGTAAAGGGCCTTCATGGAAGGACATAGATGGACATGGTGGATCATGAGTTGCAGAAGCTTTAGTCTCTATTTAAATTTATCTTAGCCCATTGGGAATGTAATAGACGTACTATAATTCTATTTCATCATGCGAAGAAAATAGAAACATTTAACTTAAGAATCCTATATGACAAGAATGATGAATCAATAAAGTAAGATATTAGTGTTTCTATTTCAAAAAGATTTTATCTTGCATGGCAAGACCAAATATCTAATGATCTTTGTTTTGAAAGAATCTTGGATAAGTTTTTCAACATTAATACCAAAGGACTATAATTGATAACTCAAGATTTTCATTAGAAATAGTCACATTAAATGTATATATAAGAAATGCATATGTAGAATACATATTGATTTTAATCTAGACTCCCTTGGTTGCAAACCTAAGGAAATATAAAATTCTTTTCTCATAGATTATGTGACATAACATCCTTCACTAGATGCAGTGTGAGGATAAGTCTTCCATCAAACCTCAAACATGTGATGCATGAAGATCTTATGGAATGAATACTATAGTCAATTACTCGTAGTTCATTTCTATTACTAGTAATATCATGATACGTAATCTATAAAATAGAGAAATAAATCTCATGAAGTGTTCAAGGAGATTATAAATGAAGTATGACTTTGATAAAAGTATTATGAAACTTTGATGAGATCAAATATTGAAATACTTTTCATCAATACCTTGAGAACCTTCATGAAAGAACAATGATAAGGTATCACAAGTCAAATCCATTTGAGCATGATGATGTGCCAGATTGAAGGAACTATACCATGATGAATCATGATATAATTATCAATTAATCTAATATTCAAATGTCATCATAAACATAAAGCTATCACTAAATGATGTATTGTCTGAATGTGTTATAAGACATCATATATGATATGATTTGGGAATGTCCCAATATGTCTTAGGGATTGAAACCTACATTAAGAAAGTAGTTCTTAAAGAAGGTTCATCCATAAACCATAATTGTTGAATGTTACTAATAATCCCAACCCTAAAAAAAGTGTTTAGTTGATAGGATAACTGAGTTCCTAAAGAGGTACAATGAGAACTAAGAAAATCACAAGTTGTTGTGTCAACATCAAGTTAATTATGTAACACAAAATAAAGTAGTTCTTGTTGAACACATCTGAGATTGGAGGATTGTGAATCCAATGATTCTAGTTAAGTTGGTCATAATAGGATGAGACTATTAATCAACTAGAAGCTATTAAAAGCCAAATATGAGAAATGTCTTAAGCCCATTATGAAGTCCTTGTAAACTAATAAGGTATGACCTTGATAGTACTACTGAACGGGTAAAAGCCAAAAGGTGAAGATAAGGTCTTGTGGCAAAAACATGGATAAAATAAAAGGACAAATTGGTTGAATAGTTTTTCAAATCAGTTCAAGTTGTTGAACATGACAAAAATTCCTTTACCAATTGTCTGGCTTTTTGTTGTAGTTAAAATATACTAAGAGATTTTGCATATGAAGATAGAAACTAGATTCCTTAAAAGGAATACAACAAAGAATGTGAACGTGAAGCAACCTAAAAGGTTTTATAACTTCAAGAATGCAAATAAAGTCTATAAACTACAAAGTTCAATCTAGGATTAAAACAAGCATCTTAGAGATGTGATCTTTTAACTTGATGAGATAGTCAAAGAGTTCTACTTGAATCAAGATAAAAGATGAAATTTGTGATTACAAAACATTTAGTGGGAGCATATATAAGTTTTCCACATATGATGAGGAATAACATCTCATTATTTTGAGTATTGAGAACTCACATGATAGACCCCTTCAACAATGAAGTATTAAGTGAAACATCTTATGAGATCAGGATCAAGACCAACGCAATAGTTCTTGAATGTTTCACAATGGAAGTTTGAGCACATACAATAGCAATGTATTGAAGGAGTTCTATACGAAATGATTCAAAGAGAGAGAATCTAGATTAGTCTCTCATGAACCATATGTTCCAATTCTTGTGAAGAATTGAAATAACATGATTAAGATAACATAGGCTATAGCAATGGATCTATCATAAATGCTATAAGAGTGCTTATCCCATATAATCTTGTATGTATTAGACATGACAAGATGATATTAAATTCCAATAAGAGTAATTGGAAATCCATTAGTACTTGAGATGTACTTAAGGATTGATTTCTAGTAATTAGATATAGCAATAAAAGGAAGAGTTGGATGTAAATGGTTACTTCAATGAAAGATTCTATAATAACAAAAGTGGATCCCAAAAAAAATATGTTTTATTTAAAAGGAGAAATGTTGTTACTCAGAAAGCTTTCGAACCAATAACCTTTAATAAAAGTTGAGTATACTTGTGTTATGAACACAAAGTGATACTATATGGATCTAAAATTTCATATGATGAACTTATAGATGTTCCAACCATTGATGACTCCATAGTGATATTGTAATAGCAATGGAACTACTTGTTAGGCAAGGAATATCAAATACCATATTACGGTAGTTTCGTCTCATACGAGAAATTGTACAGTGAAGAGACAAGGAAACATGTAATATATCAACTATAGAAAAATGTTTCTAACCCTCTGGATTATCACTTGCACTAGAAAAAACATGGTGGACATATTTAAATCACTAAGAACATGATTCATGGTTGATTGGCTCTAAGTGCGTGTGAGAGTTTGTTGCTAAAGTATGCTCATAGAGCAAATGATGTGATGATTGACATGGCATATACCATTAAGGATTTAATTAATAATCATACAGGAAAGCTTCCAATTCATTCTTTCTCACTCATTCATGAGATAATGAGGGGACATTATGAATGTCTAAAGAATGACAATACTCAATGATGTATGTCTTCAAAAGTGTGACTTGGAGAATGAGATCATATGAATTCTAAGATTGTGTACATTCTTATTATGTCCATAGTCGGTTGTTATTGTGTAAGGTAGATAGACACCAGTAACACATAAGACTAGAGTGTGAGTTGGTTGATGATTGAATGTCATTAGTTATGATATGTCTATATCAAACCAAGCACACAAATATATGTTAGAGAACAGTGTAATAGGCAGACCCATCTTGAGAAGTGACACATGGAAACCACCATTGGTGGTCATAGTTGTCTCTCATAGTGAAGGTAGTGATTGTGATTCTTAGACCTAAAATCATTACACTCATCACATGTCATTGGGTATGCTTTGACATCACCAAACACATTCTTGAAACATTGATTGTTATAACGATGATAATTGGGTGACTTTGACACATGGGGATAGACTGTGAGCGAAGCAATGTTTTAACAACTAATGTTTCACTACTATAGTAAATGAAGCAATGTTTTAACAACCACAATGTTTTAACGATGATAAATATGAGGGTATTTGTCTCTTATTGGAGTGTGACATCCTTGTGAATTGATAAGTGAGACTGAGAAATGCATGTGCATGCACATGTGAATCAATATATGATATTGAGGTCACATTATCTCAGACGGTCTGCTCTTGGTTCAAGGAACATGAGATGAACGTTGAGAGGATGAGGAGTCCATGCCTTGAGTTCACTTAGGATATCCAACACAAAAAAATTATACATTCATTGCAACACCTTACACATATTGTAGGTTGATGTTGTTCTCCAACTTTCTAATAACTTGGGTAGCATTGATGTGTGATTAGGAACCACTCTCTACTTGTGATATCATAAGTTATTTATGTATATTCACTACCAACATGATATGGGACCTATAGGGTCACATACAATGGAACTCAATTAGAAGAGGAGTTTGAACTTGAATGGTGATTGGATTGATTACTATAGTGATTAGGTATTCAATTCACACAATGTATTGGCTGAGTGCACTATCAAACAACCATATCAAGTGTTGAGACGGTTGTTTGGGTGCACCAAATGAGCATCTCAAGTGTTGAGATGACCATTTCGGTCATCAGGTTAACCAAAAATCGAATTGGCTAAGTTTTGCCCGAACTAGAGTGTGAACTGGCCGGTTCAAGCTATTGAACTGACCGACTTGGCTAAACTCAGCAAACAACCATATGGGTGAGTGAGATGGGCATTGTGCATGTGTGAGACGGTTGGAGCCAAACAAACATTCTAGAAGTTTCCCAAACTTCTTTCGATTGCACAATTCTTGTGGTGCAAGGAATTAATGGGTATCATTAATGGGAATCGAGTTGCCAATTTTGTATGCAATTGGGAAACTACCAAAAAATTGTCTGGAAGAGCAAGATGACCATCTAGCAGTGCCATACGATTGTATTGTCTTCCAAACGTCTGTTTCAAATGTCATAGGTTGTGAAAATTTAAGATCTTCTAGTCCCTTTCACTCTCACACAGATCTCGAATAGACTAGGAACCCTGACCCAAACCCCTTCTATAAGTAGAGAGGTACTGGGGGCTTCCCACACCACAAAAATAACACATAAAATTGAGAATTGGTTGCTCTGACAATTGTTGTCCTCTCTAGTTGTGGTAACCAAGAGAGCCCAAAAAATTCCAACCAGACTAGGGAGGGTATAGGGAAATATGGCTACAAAAAAGGCAGTGGAAACAAAAAATTTATCTACCATATTCCCCATAACCAGTGGATCGTGTCAATAACTATAATATGGAAAGAATGGTTTTGAGGAAGTACCTGGTCTGAGAGCAAGTCCAGCAACAATCCTCGTCATTATAGTTGCACAACTCTAAATCTTAGTCACACTGGGACTCATCTAACTGCTCCTCCACAGACAGAAGACTCAAACATTGTCTTCTGTAGAAGCTCCTCTCATCACAAACTGGTGGTTGATGATGCCCTCCTAGCAGCAGACAATGGCTTCCTACCTCTAGAAAAGTCCACACGGATCTCCTAGAACTCCTATATTCTTCTAGAATAGATAGGAAGGAGTTGTTATAAACATATACTTTATCCAATCATTGTTACTAGTGAAAGGGTTGTTAGCCAACTTTCCTAACAAACAAGATTCACATGTCTTTATTGATTTAAAATCTAAAGAGTCCAGAAAACTATATTTACAGAGTCTAAATATGCGAATCTTATTTATGTGCCCTAGACAAAAATGTCAAAGGTATGTTTTGTTTGAGTTGTTGAGTTTTAGTATTTTGGTATTTACGTTATAAACATATGTCTTTAGATCTAACAAATAAAGAACATAAGACATTGGGGCATTGCCATTAAAGATCCCATCTTTTGAAATCGAACATCGACCATTTTTAATATGTAATTCAAATCCATCCTTGTCCATACAAGATACATAGATGATGTTTCTATTTATAGCAAGTACATAATAGCAGTTCTTTAACTCTATTACAAGCCTTGTGGGTAGAGATATACTATAGGTTCCAACTATGTTGGTCACAACTCTTGCATCATTAGCAACTCACAGTTCCAGCTCACCTTTTCCCAAAGTCCTAATTCCTTTAAGATCATGCATATGAGAACATATGTGAGATCCACATCCGGTATCTAGTACCCATGATGATGAAGTAGATAGGTTAATTTCAATAAAATATAGGCTTGAAGTGGAGATCAGCATCCCCATCTTCTTTATCCTGAATGCCATCAAGTACAAAAGATGTGATCCTCTTGCACTTTTCTTTCTCCTTATATTGAATGTCGAAGATTTGGATTTAAGCTCGACCTCATAACTCTTCTTGGTCTTGCTTTGATCCTTAGACTCAGCACAACTGATCACAATCACGGTCTTGTCGTTATTCAATTTTGCTTCAACATCAATCAAAATGGAAAGTAGGTCTGACATCTGTCCATCCATATTATTCACATGATAACATGCAATAAAGAGGCTATATGATTATGGCCTCGTTTTTAGAATCATATTAGTGGCTAACTCATGGATCAAGGTGAATCCTAGTTCTTCGAGATGATACACATGTCCAATCGTATTGTGCACATGTTCTTCTATTAAGGTTCCCTCTTTCACCTTGCACTCAAGTAGCACCTTCATGATATTGTCACTTTCTTCCTCCATGAGACCAAGTGTCACCTTCCTAAGATATGTTATAATCTCAAGAACACTCATGTCTACACATTTCTCATGCAACTCATAGGTCATGCAGCTAAGCATAAGGTACTTTATCTCTAAGGCATCGTTGGCATGCTTCCAGTAAGCATCCACTTGTGCCCCAAGTACCTCAGGAGCACACATTTCTAGAAATAGTTTATCAAGGATGTAGAGCTTGTACTCTTCATTGAGAACCCTTCTCAAAGTCTAAAACCATTTGTGGAAATATCTCCCGTCAAGTTTGTCCTTCTTCAGGACCAATCGTAATTCGGAATTGTTCATCATTTGATTCTACAAGAGAAAATTTCCATTTTTCAAAAACCTTTTTTGATTTGATTTTATTTGAAAACTTTGATGTTATTACTTAGGTCTTTAATTATTATCACTCCCTATATTTTATTAAAATATATATCCCTCAATATCAATTTGGTATATTGCATCGTGTAATGTTGTAGTGGGCTAGATTCAAGATAATTCGATTGTGACCCAATCAACAACGCAAAACACATTCAACCATCAAGGTAGGCAACTCTTGTCAATTTTATCACATGCAATTCTAGATAGATGATATGTGCAAACTCTTGCTATAATCATATGCATGCATCTGAGCCAAGACGCTCTGAGAATCACCAGTCAACCTGACCCAAAAGATGACACAATAATAATGCACCCCATGGATGCAGAACCTACATTATTACCATCACACTTCCACGAGAAAGACAGAACACCATGCAGAGGCGTAACCTATGCTTAGTCGATCAAGCTTTTCATGTGTGCCTTTTTTGGAAAGCATTTAAGACTTGATATTTTAATTGAACAAGTTTTTATAAATACATATACTTTATACAATCACCATATATATAGTAGGTATCATATACATGCTATATCCCACAACAAAAACATGCAATAAATGAAAGTGATGGTTATGTCCAGTCTAATTTAATTCCTTGGAGGGACAAGGAATTACGTCATCCTAGGTCTACATCACATGCAGAAACATGTTGTTGATGAAGATTTATGCTTGCCAATCTGGGTTGATCGGTTCAAACCTTGAACCGATCGGCTTGCCTCCAGGCTAGTTGTAAGGTTGTCTCACCGGTCATCTAGTTTTATCGGTCCTCCAAGGTCCTTTAGTTGGTCTTCTCATCTTTGGGATGTCTTCTTCTTCATCATAATAGGAAAGTAAACTATCATACTTTTACATGATTATGAAGAAACCTTGAGTTACATTCAAGGGGATCAAGGGTAGGAAAGAATTAACTTTACATTGGTAAGATAAGATAGAGGCTCGATACACAGACAAAGATAAAAGGATCAACCAACCACACAACCATGCACTAATAATAGGGGTTATTGTCCATAACCATGCTAAACATCCACCATCAAAACTGCTTTTAGGGAGACGGGTGTAAATTACATATATATATATATATATATATATATATATATATATATAGGAGTATCATTGTATTGGATTTGACAATATATTATTTGCATTGTATGTAATAATCGAATGACAAAAACAAAATCTGATCATATTGATTATCCCATAATATAGTAGATTGATGTTGGCTCTGATACTACTATAGGGAAATATGGCTATAGAGCAGGCAGCGGAAACAAAAAAATTATATACCATATTCCCCATAATCAGTGAATTGCATCAATAACTATAATATGAAAATGACGGTTTTGAGGATATTCCTAGTCTTGGAGCAAGTCCAGTGACAATCCTCATCATATTAGTTGTGATACTATGGCTCTTGTTTGCATAGGGACTCGTCTGATTGCTCATTAATAGAAAGTAAACTCGAACGTTGACTTCTACAACAACACCTCTCATCACGGACTACTGGTTCACTATGACCTCCTAGTGGCATACAACAACCTCCCACCTCTAGATAAGTCCACACAAACTTCCTAGAACTCCTATCATTCTGTTAGAATAGATAGGAAGGAGTTATCCATACCATTGGCATACTAGTCATCAACTTGCTCTCCCACAGCAATCATCTCAGTTGTTCTCTCCATTGCTATCCCTCCCTAGTCGGGTAGAACTTTCTTCGGCTCTCTTGGTTACCACAACCAGAGAGGACAACATTTTTCAGAGCAACTGATTCTCAATTTTCTGTGTGTACTCTACGAAGTCCCCAGTACCCCTCTTTTTATAGTAGAGGCCAGGGTTAGGATTTCTAGTCGATCAGGAAGTGGAAGGGATCAGAAGATCTTAAATTTTCACAACCTATGACCATCAAATTGGTCGTCTGGCACACTAGATGGCCATCACATAGTACGAGACTGCTGTTTTGCAACTTCCCAATTGCATACCAAATAGGCAATTTATTTCCCATTAATGTCTTACATTAATTCCTTGCACAACAAGTAATGTGCAATCCAAACAAATCTAGGAAAGTATTTGGAACCTTCTCTCAGATGACTTTACGGATCTCGCCCATGCAAAATGGTTGTTTCGATCACCCAGATGGTCATCTAGTGACCTGAGTTGGGCCGGTCAGTTTGGTCAGTTTGCGCCTTGGAAATTTCAACTCGAATCTGTCTGACATTCCAAGTGCCCATCTAAACCCTTGAGATGACTGTTTGTCACTCCAGACAGTCATCTCAGGCCATGAGATGGGCACTTGGCAGTGCAATCAGGCTACTTGTTGTGTGAATTAATTACCTAATTGTTTTAGAATTTAATTCATATGCCATTCAAGATCAAACTCCACTTCTAGTTTGTCACCTATGTGTGTGACCATATAGGTCCCATGTTACATTGACAGTGAATGTCCATAACAAATTATGATATCACAATCAATGGGCGGTGCCTAGTCACACATCAATGCTAACCAAGTAAATGGAAAGTTGGAGAACAACTTCAACCTACAGTCTATTTATGGTGTTGTAGTGTTTGTATAGTTCTTTTGTCACTACATTGAACTCTAGGCATGGTGCAGTCATCCTCTTCATCATTCAATCTTGTTTCTTGAACATGATTAACTGTCTAAGATATATCTAAGCTCAATATCACATATTGACTCACATGTGCATGGCCATGCATTTCTTAGTCTCGCTAATGAAGAGGTGTAGGACATCAAACTCCTATAGGAGGGACAAATCCCAATTCTATCACTCACAATCTATCTTCATGTGTCAAAGTCACCCAATCATCACCTTTATAACAACCCATGTTTCAGGAATGCATTTGATGATTTCAAAGCATACCCAACAGTATGTGATGATTGCAACAATTTCAGGTCTAAGAACCACAACCAACACCATCATTGTGAGAGCTGACTATGACTTCCATGATGATGGCTTCCATGAATCAGTCTCATGGTGGGTCTGTCTGATACATTATTCTCTAACATGTATTTTGTGCTTGGTTTGATATAGCCATATCATGACTAATGAGATTTTGTCATCAACCAACCCACACTTTGATTTTATGTGTCATTATTGTCTATCAACCTTCCACAATAACAACAGATCAAGGACATAATGAGAATATGTATATGTACTCTTAACACATGTATGATCTCATTTCCCCCAAGATGATATTTGAACACATACGTCATTGAGTAATACTATTATGTAGACATTTATAATGTTACGTCATTGTCTCATAACTGACTTAAGCATAATAAATTGGAAGCTTGCCTTTATTTATTTATCAAATCAATTACAAGTTATACCATTACCATCATCATATGATTAGCTCTCTAGGCATACATACCACAGAGGGATAGTGACAGGAGAGAAAAACTGAGGATCATTATTGTGGGAGAAGAAGTTGGTGACTAGTACGCCAATAGGAGGGACAACTCCTTCTTGTCTGTTCTAGTTGAATGATAGGAGTTCTAGTTGGTCTGTGTGGACTACTCTAGAGGCAGGAGTCCTTTCACTGCTTCTAGGAGAGAAAAGTCATCTTGATGTCTATGGTGAGACCACATGAATCATTGTAGAATCGATATTGTTCATTGTTCATGGTGAAGACCAGGAGCTGCACATCCACTATCCAAGAGCAACTAGAAATAGTTGCATTGAAGCAAGTTGTTGTCGCTGGACTTGCTCCAAGACTAGGTATAACTCATTAAACCATCCTTCCTATTTCATAGTAGTTGATGCGATCTTGTTGTTATGGGAATAAAGACAAATAAATTTTTTGTTTTTCCTGCTATAATCTGTGTATGTAATTCCCAACTGTGGTATCAAAGCGATGTCAATTTACTATGTCAACACTCAAGTGTGTATGCATATCAAGACTTTTTTTTGCAAAATGTAAACCATTGATCTTCACTATCATACTATAACTAGGCTACATACAAAGAGCCCATTTGGATGAGTGTAAGTCACTCATCCAAAGACAACAAAATCAAAACGCAAAAAAATCAAAACGCAAAATTAATTTGAAATGCATAATTTTTGTGGTCTTTATAACATGACCTACAAATGTCCAAATGTGCTCAAATTTTGTATATGAGCTATTCACAAGATGTTTAAGAAGATCAATGGACTAGATTTTTGAAAAAAAAAATATTAAATCATGAAAAACTACTTGAGTGCATTCTGCTCTGAATACACTCGAGTGTATTCTAGCCTGACTCTCTCTCTCTCTCTACATATATATATATATATATATATATATATATATATATATATATATATATACATATATATATATATGTATATATATATGTATATATATGTAGATATATGTTCATATATATACATATATATATATCCAACTTACATGTATATATATATATATATCTGTATGTATATATATCCAACTTACATGTGTCACCCTAAAAGCAGTTTTGTGGTGGATGAGTTGCTTGGTTATGGCCAATACCCAATATGTGTGTGTTGTTGGATGGTTTGGTTCCTTTTATCTCAGTCTGCGTACCGAGCCTCTACCTCCATATTCCCAATATAAATTAATTCTTTCCAACCTTTGTTCCCCTCAAATTTAACTCAAGGTTTCTCTTTTCAATGTATTTTAGTAGCAATAGGATAGTTTTCTTTCTTGCAATGAAGAAGAGGATTATCATTACTAGATGAGACGACCAGTTTATGAGATGAGTTGACTATCTGGAGGACCATGGAGGATATACTGATGAACCAGATGACCGCCTGGTAGACCGAACCAACTATTTGGAAGGATTCCTGACATCAATTGGATAGGAGGCCAGAAAACTGTCCTTGGAGTCCCAATTCATCGTTTGGAAGGATTCCAAACATCAGTTGGACAAGAAGACCAACTGACCGGCCAAGAGGCGAGACGACCAGTTAAAGAGTTGGACCGATCTTCTCAGATTAGCAAGAATAGGTCTACACCCACAATAGGTGCATACATGTGATGTGATGATTGACCTAGGTGGTAGTAATTCCTTGTGGCTCCAAAGAATTACAATAGAAATGGTCATAAACATCAGTTTTTGTTTTATATTGCATGTTTACATTGTGGGATATAACATGTATATGCTAGATATTATATATGTGGTGATTGGATACATTATATGTATATATATGATCTATATAAATGCCTAAATCAAAAGCATATTAAGTCTAAGATTCTTTTTAATAGCAACCCATATGAAAATATTATTAAAGCATGAATAGGTTATGCCAAACCATGAGGCACCGTCTACCTTATGGAAGTGTGCTAGTAGTAATGTAGGTTCCGCCTCCGCAGGGTGCATTATTATTGTGTTGGCTATTGGGTCAAGCTTAGCTGGTGATTCTTAGAGTGTCTAAGCCCAAAAGCATGTAGATGATTATGTGAAGGAGGTGTGCATATTATCTATCAAGAATTGCATATGATGCTATTGGAAAAAGATGCTTACTTTGATAATTGACTGTGTTTTGCGGTGTTGGTCGGGCCATTATTGGATTGTCTTAGATCTTACTCATTAGAAAATTGTTTCGTTATCAATTTTCCGAATTGATACTTGAGGTTTGTCAATTTGAACAAAATATAGAAAATGAAAATTAATTAAAGACCTATTTATTATCGCCCAAATAATAATCAAATCAAGTCAAAATGAGTTCTTGACAAAATTGCAAATTCTTTTGTAGAATCAAATGGTAACAAACAACAATCACTTTTCTATGTGATCAGTCCTTGAGAAGAACAAACTTAATTGGAACAACTTCCATGATTAGTTTAGGATGCTAAGAATGGTTCTCACATAGGAAGGCAAGCTCTATGTCTTAGAAATGCCAGAACTAGATGAACCTCTTCCAACTTCACCAAAGGCTGACAGGGATGCTTACAAGAATCATATTGAATATGTCATCGTTGTCAAGTGTCTAATTCTATGCTCCATGAACTATGAGCTGTAGAGGTAGCATGAGAACATGGATGTGATTGAGATGGTCATATATCTCAAAAACATGTTCCAAGATCAGGCAAGACAAGAGATATATGATGACTCCAAGGCATTGTATACATGTAACATGGAAGAAGGAGATCCAGTAGGTCCTCATGTGCTCAAGCTTATTGGGTGTGTGAAGAACCTTTCCAGACTGGGATTCGCCTTGGGTCAAGAGTTGTCCTTTGACATGATTTTGTAATCTTTGCCAGAGTCATATAGTCAATTTGTCATGAACTACAACATGAATGACTTTGATAAAATGTTGATAGAGTTGTTGGGCATGTTGAGAACAGCTAAGGGACAAATGAAGAAAGACATGCCCAAGTCTGTGTTGATGATCAAAAAGACAAAGGGGAAGCCTAAACGCAAAGTAAAAGCTAAGAAGAGTTCTAAATCTAGCCAAAAGCCCAAGTCTTCATATCTCTAGGCAAATGGGGAGTGAAAAAGGAGGCAAATGTCACCATTGTCATCAGCCTGTTGGAAATGAAATTTCCCACTCTGGTTAGAGGAACTAAAGAAGAAGAAGGAAGGCAGTGAGGCCTCTACTTTAGGTATAAATGTTATAAAATAAATTTAAATATTTCTTTATTTTGGTAAGTGATATCAAACAGAGACATGACATACTTGATGTGCAAGATCTGACAAGAAGTAAAGGGCCTTCATGGAAGGACATAGATGGAGGTGGAGCAAGAGTTGCAGGAGATTTGATCTATATAAATTTATCTTAGCCCATTGGGCATATAATAAAGTTACTAAAACTGCTATTTCATTATGCCAAAAAAATAGAAACATTTACTTTAAGCATCTCTTATGACTAGAATGATGAATCAATAAAGTAATATATTATTATTTCTGTTTCAAAAAGATATGATCTTGCATGGAAATGCCCAAATATCTAATGAGCTTTGTTTTGAAAGAATCTTGGATAAGTTTTTCAACATTAATACCAAAGGACTGTAATTGACAACTCAAGATTATCATTAGCAATATTCAGATTGGATGTATATTTAAGAAATGCATATTTAGAATACACATTGATGTTTATCTAGAATCCCTTGGTTGTGATCCAAAGGAAATATGCAATTCTTGCTTGTACATAACGTGACATAACATCCTTCACTAGATGTAGTGGGAGGATAAGTCTTCAATCAGACCTCATACATGTGATGCATGAAGATCTTATGGAATGAATGCTATAGAAAATTACTCATACTTTGTTTCTATTACTAGTGATATGATGATATGTACTCAGTAAAATAGAGACATAAATCTCTTGAAGTGTTCAAGGAGATTATAAATATAGTATGATGGGAAACATACTCAATATCATTTGATTGAATGGTTGCCTCAGCTCCTTGATGTTTGAGGAACATCCCTCTTCAGTTGGTCTATTTTCACAAAAAAGCTGACATGAGATAAGAAATCAAGTGTTTCCCTAGGATTTTGAATAATTGTCTGAAATTCAAGTTGATTATGTTTTACTTCTTCTTTAGAGAAAGATGATCAAACAATTTCCAATCATGGCCCTTGCGGATCGGATCATCCATATAGGATAAAAAAGAAACTTCATATATTTTCTATCTTTCTCTTTGTCCATATATTTGTTATCTTTCTCTTTGAATGAGATCTCAATTCCAACTACAGTTTCATTAGATATCTTACAACTAGAATCCCTCTTTTTTCTGATCTAGTTCCTCCACCACCGTGAACCCCAGTTAGATTCAAGCATGATACACTTCTTATTTATTGGGAGAACCCAAGTACACTCTTGTGGATCCATGAGACAATTCTCAAAAATATTTTTCCCCTTTAGAATATACAGGAGCGAAAAATTCAACGTGTTGATATTGGAAGACCAAAAAGATTCTTCCAATGTCTCAATTTTGGGTCCAATGGAAGTCATAGGTATAGGAAGAAGCCCCATCAAATAGAAATTTTTTCTTTTGACCATCCTTCATTGTTAATATGAGATAGAAGGACCACTACTACAAGCAATACTACATCTTTGATCATGAAATATGGATTTCTTGTTGAACAATGTGAATCATGTGAAAGTAGGATTCTCAAAATTCGGGGGTCAAAGAGTTTCATAAAATATCCTTGGTGGAAAAAAATTGGAGTGAAAGATCCCACTGAATTGAATTTGATCCATGAATCTAAGAAATAGTGAGAATTCTTTATCTCTCTCAATTCCAAGATCCATGATTTGACTAGACGTTGTTTCATTGATTCCTATTTCATTGATTCCTCTTAAAGATTTCATTTCAATTGGAATTTGGTTATTCATGATGTACGATGATCCCTGTAAAGCATCCATGGATGAATGGTTAAAGCTCCCAACTCATAATTGGCATATTTGTAGGTTCAATTCTTGCTAGATGCACGCCAATGGGAACGTTCAATAAGTCTATTAGAATAGATCAAATATTGAAATACTTTGCATAAATACCTTGAGAACATTCAAGAAAGAACAATGATAATGTATCACAAGTCAAATCCATTTGAGCATGATGATGTGTCAGAATGAAGGAACTATACCATGATGAATCATGAAATTGTTATCAATTAATCTAATCTTCTTATATCCTCATAAATATAAAGCTATCACTAAATGATGTATTGTATGAATGGTTTATAAGACATCATATATGATATGATTTAGGAATGCCTCAATATTTCTAAGGGATTGAAACCTACATCAAGAAATTAATTTCTTGTAGAAGGTTCATCCATAAACCACAATTTTTTAATGTTACTATTAATCTCAATCCAAAAGAAAAAGTGCTTTGTTAATAGGATAATTGAGTTCCTAAAGAATCTGTGGGAGTAAAAGTAGAACTCAAAATGTTTGAGGACAACAAAGAGGTACAATGAGAACTAAGAGAATCACAAATTGTTGTGGAAACATCAAGTTAATTATGTAACATACAATAAAATAGTTCTAGTAAAACTAATCTCAGATTGGAGAACTGTGAATCCAACAATTCAGATAAGTTGGACATAACAGGATGAGCCAACTAATCAACTAGAAGCTATTAAAAACTAAATTTGAGAAGTGGCATAAGCCCATTATGGAGTCCATGTAAACAAACAAGGTATGACCTTGATAGTACTACCGGGGCAAAATACAAAAGGTGAAGATAAGATCTTGTGGCAAAGACCTACATGGATAACATAAAAGGACAAATTGGTTGAATAGTTTTCCAAATCACTTCAAGTTTTTAAACATGATAGAAATTCCTTTACCAATTGTTAGGCTTCTTTTTGTAGTTAAAATAACTAAGAGACTTAGCATATGAATATAGAAACTAGATTCCTTAAAAGAAAAACACCAGAGGATGTGTACGTGATACAACCCAAAAGGTCTTCAAGAATGCAAATCAAGTCTATAAACTACAAAGTTCAATATGGGTTTGAAACAAGCATCTTAGAGATGGGATCTTTAACTTGGCGAGATTGTCAAAAAGTTTGAATTGAATCAAGATAAAAGATGAAATATGTCATTATAAAAGATTTAGTGGGAGCATATATGAGTGTTCCACATATGATGAGGAATGACATCTCAATATTGTGAGTATTGAGAACTGGCATGATAGACCCCTTCAAAATGAAGGATTAAGTGAAACCTCTTATGAGATAAGGATCAAGACCTATGGGATAGTTCTTGAATGTTTCAAAATGGAAGTTTGAGCACATACAATAGAAATGTGGTGAAGGAGTTCAACACAAAAGGGTTCAATGAGAGAGAATCTAGATTAGTCTCTCATGAATCATATGTTCCAATTCTTGTTAAGAATTGAAATAACATGATTAAGATACCATAGGTTGTAGCAATGGATCTATTATGAATGCTATAAGAGTGCTTATCCCATATAATCTTGTATGTATTAGACATGACAAGATGATATTAAATTCCAATAAGGGTTATTGGAAATCCATTAGTAATTGAGAAGTACTTAAGGATAGATTTCTAGTAATTAGAGATAGAAGTAAAAGGAAGAGTTGGATGTAAAGGGTTACATCAATGCAAGCTTCCATAATGATAATGTGATCGCAATAAAATGTGTTTGTTTTTAAAGGAGAAATTTTGTTAGTTGTAAAGGTTCCGAGCCAATAGTGATTACTTCTATTCTACAATAGAAGTTGAGTATAGTTGTGTTACGAACACAGAGTGATACTATGTGGATCTAAAGTTCATATTATGAACTTATAGTTGTTCCAACCATTGATGACTCAGTAGTGATACCATTACAACAATGGAGATACTTGTTAGGCAAGGAATATTAGATACCATATTACGGAAGTTCTGTCTCATACAAGAAATTATACAATGAATAGATATGGAAACATGCATTATACCGACTATAGCAAAATGTTGCTAACCCTCTAGATTAGCACTTGCACAACAGAAACATGGTGTACATGTTTCGATCACTAAGAATATGATCCATGGGTGATTGGCTCTAAGTACAAGTGGGAGTCTTTTAGTAAGGTACACTCATAAAGAAAATCATGTGATCATTGACATGGCATATACCATAAAGGATTTGATTAATAATCATAAAGTCAAGCCTCCAATTCATTATGTCTCATTCAGTTATGAGAGAATGAGGAAACATTATGAATGTCTAAATAATGATATATGTCTTCAAGTATGTGACTTGGAGAATGAGATCATACAAATGCTAAGAGTGTGTACATGTTGTTATTTCCCTTGTCAGTTGTTATTGTGGAAGGTATATAGACACCAACAACACATAAGACTGGATTGTGAGTTTGTTGATGACTGAATCTCATTAGTCATAATATGCCTATATCACAGCAAGAAAACAGATACATGTTAGAGAATAGTGTATTGGGAAGACCCACCTTGAGAAGTGACACATGGAAACCATCGTTGGTGGTCATAGTCATCTCTCATAGTGACAGTGGTGATTGTGATTTTTAGATCTAAAATCACTACACTCATCACATGTCATTTGGTATGCTTTGACATCATCAAACATAGTCCTAAAATATGGGTTGTTATAACGGTGATGATTGGGTGACTTTGATACATGGGGATAGACTATGAGTGATAGAGATGGGATTTGTCCCTCTTACTAGAGTATGATATTTTTTCCACTTGATAACTGAGACTGAGATACGCAAGTGCATGCACATGTGAATGAATATATGATATTGAGGTCACCTTATTTCAGACAGTCTGGTCTTGGTTAAGTGAACATGAGCTGAACATTGAGAGGATAACAATTACATGCCTCGAGTTCACTCTGGATTTAGAGACGAAGGAATTATACATTCATTGCAACACCTTACAAAGATTGTAGGTTGAAGTTGTTCTCCAACTTTCCATTCACTTGGTTAGCACTGATGTGTGACTAGGTACCACTCTTTGCTTCTGACGTCATAAGTTAGTTATCGACATTCAGACCATCATGATGTGGGACGTAGGGTCACAGACAAAGGAACTCATTTAGAAGAGGAGTTTGATCTTGAATGGTGATTGGATTGATTACTAAAGTGTTTAGGTATTCATTTACACAGTACATTGGCTAACTACACAATGAAATGTCCATCTCTAGCATTGAGATAGACATTTGGGTGCACCAGACAAGTGTCTTAAGTGTTGAGATGCTGGTTTTGGTTGTCAGGATAATCAGAAATAAAATTGGCTAAGTTCTACCCAAATTGGAGTGTGAACCAATCAGTTCAAGTTGTTGAGTCAACTAGCTCAGCTGAACTCACCAAACGGCCATCTGAGTGAGTGAGACGGGCATCTCGCATGTGTGAGATGGCTCAGTTGGGGCCAAGCAAATGTTCTAGAAGTTTCCCAAACTTATTTCAATTGCACAATTCTTATGGTGCAAGGAATTAATGTCTAGAATTAATGGGAATCGATTTGCCAATTTGGTATGTGATTCAGAAACTTCCAGACGATTGTCTGGTAGATCTAGACGACTGTCTCATAGTGCCAGATGGCTGTTTTGACTATTGCAGGTTGCAAAATTTCAAGATCTCTAGTCCCTTCCACTCCTACATAGATCCTGAATAGACTGGGAACCCTGACCCAAACCCCTCCTATAAATAGAGGGGTATTGGGGGCTTCCCAGAGTACAATAATAACACAAAAAATTGAGAATTAGTTGCTCTAACAATTGTTGTCGTCTCTGGTTGTGGTAACCAAGAGAGCCCAAGCAAGTCCTACCCGACTAGGGAGGGATAGCAATGGGAGAGAACAACTAAGGATCATTGTTGTGGGAGAGAAAGTTGGTCACTAGTACACCAATAGGAGGGAAAACTCCTTGTCTATTCTAGTTGAACGAAAGGAGTTCTAGTTGGTCTGTATGGACTACTCTAGAGGCAGGAATCCTTTGGTTGCTGCTAGGAGAGCAAAGTCAGCATGCAGTCAATGGAGAGACCACAAGAATCATTGTAGAAGTTTTTTGTTCATTGTTCATGTTGAAGACCATGAGTTGTACAACCACCATCCAAGAGAAACTAGAAATAGTTGCATTGAAATGATTTGTCTTCACTAGATTTGCTCCATGACTAGGTATAAATCGTTAAGCCATCCATCTGATTTCATAGTAGTTGACGCGATCTTGTTTTTCTGGGAATATAGATAGATAAACTTTTTGTTTTTGTTATTATACTATGTGCCCATATTTTCCAACAAAACCAACACGATAGTAATGCATCCTGCTTGACAAGCCCACATGACTACCATCATGCATCCACGAGATAGGCGACGCACCACACTTGGCGTACCTTCGCTTAGTCGATCAAGATTTTCATGTGTGTCTCTTATAGAGATCAACTAAGACTTTATATTAATTGAGGGATTTTTTATTCATCTAAATTCACATACATATCCGATCATCACATACTTATAATATGTATCATATACATACTATATCTGCAAGTAAAAACATGCAATTATAAAATATGAGCAATGGTTATGACCATACTAATGCCATTCCTTGGAGCTAGAAGGAATTTCCACCACCTAAGGTCAAGATCATATGTAGCAACCTATTGTTGAAGAAAATCTATGTTGCAACTAGTCTTGGTCGTTTGACTCAACTCTTGAACCGATCGATTAGCTTCCTAGTTGGTTGATTGGTCTCTTGGATCGGTTGACTGGTCTCTATTTTAGGAAATGTCTGGCCTCCTACAGTTGATTGGTTTGGCCACTAGTTGATCGATCGACTCCTCCTTCCATTTGGCCTTCTTGGCCATCCAGTCCATTGTTTTGACTTTGGAGTCTGTCAATTCGTCAGATTCATCCTCTTTTGCCAAAAAGAAAAAATAAAACAATCATGTTCCTATTTAACTTATTACATTGTGATATGGAAACCTCGAGTTACATATGAGGGGAGCATATGAAGGAAATCATTAATACTTTTAAATATGTATAAAGATAGAGTGGCTCGATAAGAAAAATGAGTTATACAATAGGAATAAAAACCATTCAATGATGTAAAAAGATTTAGGGGTATTGGTCATAACCATGCTAACATCCACCATCAGAACAATTCTAGGGAAACACATATAAATTTCATATATATAGGGAGAGTATGTGGTATTTATTCAAATATACACATTAATCGTTTAAATATTCACATCACATGTCATAAATAAATGATAAAACTAAAATACGATCATATCAATTAAATCCAAAAATATAGTAATTTGATGTGGCTCTGATATCACTATAGGGAAATATGACGACAGAAATGGAAGTGAAAACAAAACTTTTCTTGCCATATTCCCCTTAGGCAACAGATCATGTCAAAAAATATAGATTGGGAAGAGAGGTTGCAAGGAATTTACCTAGTCCTAGAGCTAGTCCAACAATAATCCTTACAGTAGTGTGTTTCTTTCACAAGCAACACTTGTACGGTTGTTAGTGGCATCCTCCAGGTGTATCAGCATGGACAGTAGTTGACGATGTCCTCCTATTCCATAGAAAAGGCCTCCTAACCTATACGTAGTCCACTTGGACCACCGATAACTCTTGTCATTCTTTTTGAATGGACATGAAGAAGTTGTCCCTTCAAACATCAACATGCTAGCATTGACTTTCTCCCTTGTTTTCTCTCCCTTGTTATCTCTCCCTTTTTTTGGTAGGACTTGCTCGAATTATCACATTACCACAACTATGAGAAGGAAAAAATGGTCAGATCTTATTGTTGTGTCTTTTGAAAGTCTTTCTACCCCTCTATTTAAAGTAGGTCAGGGTTAGGGTTTCCAAATCAACTCGGAGTTGAAGATACAAAATTTCATGAATTTTCTAGATGTTGCAAATCACAAACCAGTTGGTTCACCATTAAACTGATCAGTTCACATGTAAGTCAATCAGTTCAACACTTGAATCGATTAGTTCTCCATGTCTCCTATTCACAATCATATTTTCTTTCAATATTTGATGAATGCACAACAAATGTTAGCATTAATTGTTGATCTAGTCTTACTAATCAACCAACCGGTCACTTCACAACATGAATCAACCGGTTCACTTCTTGAATCGGTCTTTTTAGATTTCTGACAACCAATGCAGTTTAAATTGAATACCTAACATTTTATTAATCAAGTTTAAACCACATTCATGAGTAAATCCTATTCCCATTAAATCCTACATGTGTGACCCTACACGTCCCAAATTGCGTTGGCAGTGAATGCCCATAACTAACTTATGACATCACAAGCATTGCTACCCAAGTATTTGGAAACTTGGGGAACAACTTCAACCTACAATTTGTGATCAATGTTATATTGATCTACAATTCCTTTGTCTTTGATACCCAGATTGAACTCGAGGTGTGGAATTTTCATCCTCTTCAACTTTCAATCCATTTTACCTGAACTAGGGCAGTCTGTCTAAGATGCATGTGAGTTCACATATCATATATCGATTCACATGAGTATGGCCATAAGTTTCTAAGTCTTTCTTATCAAGTGACCATGATATCAACTCCAGTAGGTGGGACAAATCTCACCTACATCACTCACATTTATTCTCCTTGTGTCACAATATATCCAAGCAACACATTTATGGTAACCCTTATTCAAAGTCAAATTAGATGACTTCAAAGTACATCAATCAACATGATGAGTGTAGTGATTTTAGGTCTAAGAACCAAAATCACCACCATCACTATGAGAGTTGATTCTGACTACCATTCAATGATTTTCATGTATCACTCTCACAATAGGTTTTCCTGATACATTGTTCTCTAACAAGTACCTGTGTGTTTATTTTGATATCATATATCAAGACTAATGAAATTTTGTCATCAACCAACACAAACTCTAGTCTTATGTGTTATTTTTGTCTGTAGATTCCACAAAACCATCTGACTAGCAACATATCAGGAATGTATATACTCTTATCATTTGTATGTTCTCACTATTCAATTCCTCAATGTGAAGACGTATGTCATCGAGTAAATCATTCTTTAGACATCTGATGTGTTATAACATTATCTCATAATTGACCAAAAATATATGCAAAGATTTCCTTTAATATGAATCAAATAGTTTACAATATGCCATTACAATCATCATATGATTGGCTCTATGGGCATACATACCAACACATAGTATACAAATCAATATTCACCTATATAGATGAGGGGATGGATGTCCCCTAGAAAATTCCATCCAAAGAAAAAAAATGCAAGCTCATAAACAAACAATGCTAGCTCATGCTCACCCACATTTATGATTGATAATGAGGATTGTATGTGTCGTTCTTGACACCACCATGCAAGGTACATTGGCAGTGGCACAAAATGGAGAATTGGATCCTGAGACTGACATAGGTACTTATGGTCCATATTTTTTAGTGTTGGGGGCTTCGAAACATCAACAAAAATTTGTTAGTGTAAGAATGACCATGACATGGCAGCTCATGATGAGTTTAGACCCAATACGAGGTATGCGTGTCAAACTGATTGATTTTTCTATCTCCTCTCTAGTTCTAATTCTTACTGAGTTCATGGATGAGTTTCTTGTATTCCACATGGAGGAGCTAGAGCCACATGTTGAGATTTTGAGAGCCCAATTGCTTCTATTGATTTAAATGTTGACTGGTGATAGACAAGGAGGAACCACAAATATAGAAAGATATCTATCATGTTAATTGTATAGATGAGACAGTATGTTATATGCCATCACGACATCTTCTACATGACGATCCATCGAATCAACAGAAGCCAAAGCCAAATCCTTCACTTGATCTATCATGCTAGAGACTATTGTTGGTTGATTTAGTATATACTTTCTTATCAATAGAATAAGTTAAGCCTCCACTAATCTTCATAAAGTAGCATATCTTGAGGCCACCATATGAGTGCCACTCCAACATTGTGTCACTTCTTCTGAATCCACACACATCTGTTAAAATACCTCTATGGATGGAGGAGTATTGGTGGATCCTACTAGATGGATTGTGGGGTGAAAGACAATACAAATTCAAACTTCTTGGTAGTACCTTTGATTTATCATGACCACCTATTCACATATTCCTTCATGGAGATCTCATGTCTAAGGATTCAAGACTTGTTCATATTCCTTTTCATTGTAACTTCTTGGAGTTGCCAAGACCTCTTAGATAAGAATAGAGGATATCTTTCCCTCCATTATGGGTTTGTGTTTACTTAGGGATGATCAAATTTCTAAGCTTAGGGTGGAGGTTGGGTGGTACACACTCCTTTATATAAACCTATCCTTTTCTATATGATTATTTTATTTCAGCATGCTAGCTTTGCATATATCCTCATTAACTTTTCTTGCATTTCTTGTATCTTGAAATAATTCTTATTTAAGTTTAGTTCTTGCAATGGTAGTTAAAACCATTATCTAGTCTTCAAACTTTACATTCATGTTTTCTTTGCGTATAGATATTTTTCATTCAACCCTCTTATTCAAAGTAAATTCTGGATGTTAACTATCTTTCTAAAACCATGCCAATGACAAGAAACACCCTTTCTAGACAATGAATATTAGAATCGTTATCTATGGAAATGGTGGTAGGTGTTAGAGGAATTGATATAGATCAAATATGATATTCCTCCTACTGATTAGTGAATCATATCTAGGAAATTTCCTTCCATCCCCTTATCATGTCATTATATAGGTGTATTTAATTATTGGAATAAACTAATGTATTGAATCATAAAAACAAGTGTTTCACATGATTTAAACCCTCTTATACAATTTTTCTATCGTCTTACCTTCCATCCACTAAAACGAAAATGGAAAAATACATCCATCAAGTGTACCAAACCCTAAGCTCGGGGTGTCACACTACCCATTCCCACTATAATCACTTCTTTGATACCCTATCTACGTAATAGGGGTGTATCACCAAAGAAAAGAGGCCAATGAGCACAAAGAAAAAATGCAATATATGTATCTATATATAAGATGCAATCTCAAGTTAAATAGAGGAGAGATGCACGTTCTTCCTTCCACACCTCCATGCACTCCATTTCCCACCTAGGGGCTAGTTGCATGCTCCATTGATAGTACATTGACAAATCATAGTGTTGGATTATGTGCATGACTGTAAGTTTGTGGGATTACTCAATTTTTTATGAAATTCTTAGACATGTGTGGTATTGGTGATTATTTTGAGGAAGTAGTGTTGGAAATAAGATATGGGAATGAGGATATGAAAAGTTATGTTTTGTGATCTCAGGAGGTCAGGTCTCTTCACTATATTGGATGTAGGGATTAAACTACGATGCAATTATGAACCATGTAAATTGGTTGAAAGTATTTATTTGGAGATGTTTTGGATCTTGTGTTACTTGAGGACGAGAAACATTCAAGATCAGGGTTGTGATGAATGTGTATTCACCATGTTTCTAGGTGAATATTTAAATTAGTATATAATGCTTCTATTGCATTTTCACTTTATATTTCATTTCCTTTATATTTTTAGTAACTTATGCAATTTTTTTCGTATTTAATGCATTTTGTTGTTATGTTTGTAAGATTGATGCAAGTTATATAGAGAAGCAAATATTCCTCCACAAAGCCCAATAATTTGTTATAGACTGCTCGTCCTCACTCCCCAACTTTGACAATTGGATTGAGTATTCCATCCATTGATTCAAGCCAAAGAAGATATTCCTGGTAGGCCAATCATCTAGTTGGCCTAGCAGTCTAAAGAAGGCTCCATACATCATTACAGTTGACTGACTGACCACATGAGTGGGGTGATCGATCCAGACATTGTTTCAAAATATGATCCAAAGTTTTCATGGTCTATCGTTTGGTTGACTCATGCAACAAGTCATATGATTTATATGTAGAATTTCTTCATCGAATGAAGCTCATTCACCTAATTCACAATCTAGGTAGACTAACTTGGGTGTCTTTAGAGACACTTATCAATAATAAAATCAACCTATTCAAGGGACAAGTCGACTGAATCAAGATACATCATCATGTAATAATAAAAATAAACCTCTCAGTCAGTTACATGACCCACTTTCAAGTCGCCCAATCGGGGGTTCAAGTGCCTCAAATTCAAAGATGCAGTCAACTGACTTATCCAATATATTGATCATCTTGAAAGCATAGCCCATACAAAAATAATTGTGTATTCCATATATAAAAATGTAATTGAATGAATAAAATTTTATTGCAAGAGGAATTCAATTACTTAGCAAATAATATATTTAGTGACCACTTCTAGTTGATAGATCGGTCTAGTTGACCATTTTATCAGCACCAAAAATTACATCATACAATCAATAGATGTTGAATAAAATTAGATGGATGTAGTATTTTTCTAGACATCTAGGGTTGTGGTCCATGATCTTGCTCTCCTAGATACAACGTGAGTTGTCACCAAGGAAGGCTAGGGACAAAAGTGATAGCTTGATATGGAGGCGCACTATGTCAGAGCATGTAACTGAAGATTAGACATGATTTTAGGAGAATGGTTTCCAAGACCAAAAGGGTTTCCTTCTACATGATACTTTCTTCATGAGTGTATTTGTCTCTCTTTTCTATTAATTCTTAAACATGTATACATTGTAGATTGTTTACTCGGGTGTGGGTATTAGACATGTTGCCTATATTTTGTACTCTCATGTTATAACTTAGTATTCATATGGACTTTTAGATTGATTATAAATTCATTAATTACATGATCTATAGATTATATTCCTATCTTGAATTATTGTTGGAATCCTAGATGTAGAGACCTTCAATTCTAGGATTATAATACCAATCAATATCATTGAATCCTAGATGACATCATGGAAGGGATTTCTCTAGGCAGACAGATTGTAGATTTTTAGGTAAGAAGACATTGAGCCTAGAGGGAAATTTATCTTTGTGAATTTCATACTCTACAATAATATGAAATCCATTGGCCCCAATCTAAATAGTTGCATATTTGAGCATTGTAGTGTGAGAGACTGGATATGCAGGAAATGGTTCTTTTATCAGTCATTTATGTTAATTCCAATTCTTGCTTTTATTTATTGTTTCCATAGTTGAATTAGAAAACAAAACTAACCACCAATTAGGATAAAACTATGGGTTGTTCTTGTAAAGGTTTTCCTTTGTTTTATAACCTAAATGTATACCAACAAAACACCCATACGCTTGCCGGTAGTAATAATTGCATGTTAGATTAGTAAAAAACTTGAGGATATATAATTCAGTGAATTTCTTGTGATATGATTCATCACATTAGATGAGAATCAAGGTTTGATAACCTTTTGCAAATTAGGCCATAATATTTCCAAAATGTTGACAATTTTTTTTCTTCTCAACTGAAATTCACAAAGAAGTCACTAGAAAATACACTTTTCTTGGATCTTTTTATACTCTGAATTGATGAAAATTGTTATTGAGTTTGATGACATTCCATGAAGTTTTCCATAGTTGTTTATTCATTCTAAGAACTATCCAATAGGATCCTACTAGTATCATAAACAAAATCATTCCTCCTAGGGTGACATAAGTTCTTAGAATTTGTTAGGAGAAATCACACTACTAGTAGTTACATGTTTACTTTTATTTCTCTTATAGAACCTATTAAAAGATATTTATACCTACAGTTTAAGTAACTACAAGTTTTTCTCATCTTATAAAATGGAGTTGTCTTTAATAATAGGAATGATAGCACCTGGGGATATTCGACCATTGTTCACATTTTTAAGAATGGCATTGACTTTCTATTTAGGTAGTCATTGTACATATTATGTGGAAAGTTTACATCAAAATTACACACCTCATTCACATGAAAATAACTACCATAGAAGAGTTCAAATGATTCAACTTTGAAGTATTAGAGTTTAAGACTTATAAAATGTTGATATAAATAAACCCTAAAGTTTAATAGGATGATCTTGAATAGTATTGCTACTTGAATCAATTTCCCTTTGAAACACAATATTTTGAATTATAGACATCTTATCAGTATCATGAAACAAAATAGGTGGAGCTTTAAGATTTTCTTTTAGAATCTTAGATCCCTATGTTGAACCTTTTTCAACTTTATAGGATACAAATTAGGACAATTTCCTTGCTCATGGCCAAAACTAGCACACGAAGGGAACTTTTTAGGGATCCATTTGTAAAGAATTTCAATAAGATACTATTATAAGGGTCACTCATCATGCTTAAATCAAAGGTATGTATAAATTTAAAAACATTAGAATTTCTAATCTAGAAAAAACTAGTCTATATCATTTTCTAGTGGCCATATTTGAATCCAAAGGAGATTTGCAAAAAGTTCCTATTTGATAAAACATTGATTCATCGCAAAGATGGAATGGATGATAATGGATCTACTACATACTACCACCAAATCAATACTCTTCTTCTCCAGTTCCTCTATTATTTTACAGGTCTTAAAGATCAAATTTTTACATCTTACCACACATAAGATATTTTCATGGACTTCTAACATGTCCAACAAAATTGTAAAACTAAATTATTATGAAATCATGACTTCCCATGGGTATCTTAGTATTTCCTTTCACTTTACATAGTCAAACAATCTGCATAGAGAGGGTGGGAGTATGTACTTTTATATCAAGAACATATCCATACGTTGCATTTTTCTGCTTCTCTACAATCTTTTCTGATTTGGCCTGGGGGTAAACAACATCCCATCGACAACTTTGATAGATATTTTCCTATGCATATTGATGTGTCATCTTCAACACACACATTCACCAAAGAAAAATTATCCCCAGAGTTTAAGCTTGGATGATGGATAACAAATCCACTTGTAAACAAATGTACTAATGTAGTACTTAAGGTATCAATCCTCAAGGATGGCATGTCGAGAAAAAAAACAAATCAAATTTCAATAAACAATATTTGATCGAAGTTGTGGAGATGAATTAATCTAAATAAAATAAATTAAACTACTTAATTGAAAGTGCTAAATTAAAATGCAGAATTGGAAGGAACAAAAGTAAAATGCAAGAATTGAAACTAAGTTAACAATAGAATATAAAATGAAGAAAGTAAAAAGATGAAGGAATAAACTAGTTAATATTAATTTAGATTTTGTGAACTGTCAGAAGTTTGGGTTGCACCACCACAAACTCCATAATTAAATTAGCCACTTTTAGGTTCCGTTTAGATATTTTAGATTTGACCAGGAGATCTTTCCTCTTAAAAATCAGATCCCATGGATTAAACTTTTCTATAGTCCCATGGTCATCAATCATCATAGGTCTTTGTTCAATCGTCCAATGTATTCCCAGAATGGGTCTCTTTGTGGAACACATGCATTTACTCTAAGATTTTGGTTCATGAGTCCAAGTCATATCGTCATGGATCATAACGACCATGGAGAATCACTATCTAGATTACATCCCATGATTTTAAATGACTAAAATACATTTTTATATCTTAAAGGAGTTTATAGTTGGCTAAGATAATATATGGAGATCATGGGATTACTCCCCATGTCCAGACAAGAGGGATCTACTCAGATAATGCAATCTGACCAAGGATAGAGTATGAAACTTTGGATCCTTTTGACTTTGGAGTCCCCCCTCCTTTTATAGTGGAAAGGAGGGAGAGGAAACCCATGAGATAAGGCTTGGTTGCAGTTGTGGGTGCTTGTCTTGGGTTCCAAGCCCATCGACTCAAGAACATGAGTCGCTCAACTGGGGAAGTCTCTTGGTCCAACTTTGACCACTTTAATTGACTTTCTTGATTGGGTTGGGGGTGCAAGACGAGTGACAGGTGGACATGAGTCACGCGACTGGAGTCAAATAGGTTCCCTAGTCCAGTTAGCACACCCGAGGTAGTGGGTCTTTTTAAGGTTTCCAATATTGATGATTCAAGCGACTAGAGGAAATGGGTCGCTCAACTGGTGTTCTGGGAATGGAATGTGTTGTAGTTGAATCAGCCAACATGGAGATGGGAGTTCAGGATTTGGAAGTTTTTGAGCTTGGTCCTTTTTGGGCTTTGAATGGGATGAAAACAACCTTTTATCTCTAAGGCATCTTCAACAGAATGGACTTTTCTTGGGTTTGAATCAAAGGAATGTCAAAATGCACAAAAACTAAAAAGTAAGACAAATATAATGAAAATTCAAATAAAAGGAGAAAAGTCAAGGAAATTGCAATTAAGTCATAAAAATGAAGGAAAATAGTTAGAAAAACCTAAATAAATGATCTAAACAATGAGACAAAAGGTGATGAATATGCATTCATCACCTATCCACTCTATTGATATAAGATTTGTACATTTTATCCAATGGAGAGGATTAGAATGCATCTACTTTCTTATTAACACAAACTCTAGCAATGAATCCTCATGAATTCTCTCATCTACCTTGGTCTCCCTATTGGGCAGCTTTCCCACTCCCACTCCCTTCAAAGGAAATTGAGCCATTTTGAATCCTAATTTTTATGACTAGAATCTAGGTTTCATTTATCAAATATACATCTATCAAAATTATAAATAGGTTAGGAACTTAAAAAATTATATGTAATATGAAATACCATTAGTATTCACTTAACTTAGTATTAGCTTCAAGAAATACTACAAATATATTTACAAGCATGTTACAAACTAGTACTTATACATATGCTAACTTATTCAAATTTATTTGATTAGTCTAATAGTCTTACAAACACAATATGATAAAGTAAAATAACGCTAATGGGCCAATGTAAGAGTGGTCCATTGGTTCTAATTAAATAAATATAATATTATTTCTTATCACATTATCACTCATTGTCAAGCTAGAGATTATACATCATGTATTCATCTTTTATTTGAAGGAGGAAGATGGAAGAGGGTTGGTGAAAATGTGTCTAGTCATTTCTCTAGTCGTTACATATGAGGTCACAATACTTGTAACATGGATTAGATCATGTACACAATGGAGGTCAACCTCAATGTTTTTGTTGTGCTCATGAAACATAAGGTTATTTTCTATATGGATTTTAGATTGATTGTCAAATTTATGTATGGATGGAGATGATATAGGAATTCCAAGTTCATGGAGAACTAATGTTAGCCGTTGGGTCTCACATCAAGTGTGGGCCATATCTCGTTTTATGCTTCATTGTTGGAATGGGCAACAACTGATTGCTTCTTACTTTTCCATTTGATAAGATGACTTCATAGGTAAACATAACAACTAGTTGTGGATCTCCTATATTTATGTCCCTGGCCCAATCGACATCATCAAATAGTAGGTTAGTGAAATGCCTAGATAAGGTGGCTTTTTTTGAGAAGACCCCATCTTTGTGTGCCTTTTAGAAATTTAGAATCCTCTAACTAGGATTAAACGACCAATGATAGGCTTAACCATGCATTGAAAACCATGATGAGTGTAGTGGAAATGCCTATAAGAGTGATGGTGAGGTAAAATAACTTCCCAACTATGCATCGATATTATTTAGGATCATTAACAAACACCTTTAGATGTTAATTTTACATCATAATCCATTACATAGGAGTTAGGATTGGATTCAAGTGTTTCAAAATTTGACAATAAGATCTAAGACATATCTTTGATGTGAGAGGTAGATGTCACTCTTAGAATATAAAAATTTAAAGGCCAAGAAGTAGTGAAGATATCCTAGGTCTTTGAGATATTTTTTCAAAATTTAAATTCATATTGTTTAACTACTAGTAATGATGATGTTATCAATGTTAGGAAATATTGGCACATAATATAGCAGCAGAAACAAAAATTAATCTATTTGTATTCCCATAACAGCAAGATTGTGTCAACTACAATGAAATAGGAAGGATGGTTTAATGAGTTATACCTTGTCGTAGAGCAAGTCCAGCAAAAACAACACATTTCTATACAACTATCTTATAGTTCCTCTTAGATAGTGGTTGTGCAACTCCTGGTCTTCACCACAAACAACAAACATGACATCTTCTACATCGACTCATGTGGTCTTGCCATGGACTACAGGCTGACTTTACTCTCCTAGCAGCAACCAAAGGAGTCCTACCTCTAGAGTAGTCCACACAGACCAACTAGAATTCCTGTTAGGATGAAAGGAAGGAGTTTTCCTTCTCATTGGTGTACTAGTCACCAATTTTGTTCCACAACAAAGATCCTCACTTGTTCTCTCCCGTATCTATCCCTCCCTAATCGGGTATGACTTTCTTGGGCTCTCGGTTACCACAATTAGAGAGGAAAACAATTGTCAGAGAAACTGATTCTCAATTGTCTATGTTGTGTTCTAGGAAGCCCCCAATACCCCTTTATTTATAGGTGGGGTTTGGGCCAGGGTTCCCAGACTATTTGAAATTTGCATTTGAGTTTAAGGGGGTGGTTGATCTTGAATTTTCACAACTTCCAACAACCAAAATGGTCATTTAGTAGTCCATACAATCATATGGCATTGTGAGACGGTCCTCTCGCTCTGCTACATAGTCACCTGGCAGTTTCCCAATCACATATGAAATTTTCACCCCATTAATGCTATACATTAATTTCTTGCACCACAATATTGTGCAACCAAAACAAGTTTGGGAAACTTCCAAAACATTCATTCCGTCCCAATCGAGCCCTCTCACACATGTAAGACAACCGTATCGCTCTCCCAGACGGCCGTCTGGTGGCTAAGTTGGTTGGTTCAATGCTTGAACCAACCAGGTCACACCTCAGTTTGGGAAGAACATAGTGAGTTTGATTTTTTATTAGCCTAAAAACCCAAATAGACATCTCAACACTTGAGACACTTGTTTGGTTTGTCCAAATGGTTGTTTCTCCCTATGAGATGGTCATTTGGCAATGTAGTCAACCAATTTGTTGCAAGAATTGAGTACCTAAACACTTTAGTAATCAATCCAATCATCATTCAAGATCAAACTCCTCTTCTAGATGAGTTCCTATGTGTGTGACCATATAGGTCCCATATCATGTTGGCAGTGAATTTCCATAACTAGCTTTTGACATCACAAGAAGAGAGTGGTGCCCAGTCGCACATCAGTGCTACCCAAGTGAATGGAAAGTTGGAGAACAACTTCAATCTACAATCTGTGTAAGGTGTCAAAATGATTGTACAATTCCTTGGTCTCTGATATCCAAAGTGAAATGGAGGCATTGACTCATCATCCTCTCAACATTCAACCCATTTTTCTTGAACCAAGAGCAGACTGGCTGAGATAATATGACTGCAATATCATATACTGATTCACATGTGCATGCGCATGCATTTCTCAGTATTGATTATCAAGTGGTCAAGATATGAATCTCCAATAGGAGGGATAAATCCCATATCTATCACTCAAAGTCAGTCCCCATGTGTCAAAGTCACCCAATCATTACCTTTATAACAACCCATGTTTTAGGACTGTGTTTTATGATGTCAAAGAGTACCTAACGACATGTGAGTGCCGTGATTTCAGGTCTAAGAATCACAATCACCACCTTCACTATGAGAGATGAATATGACCACCAAACATGCTTTTCATGTGTCACTCTCAAGGTGAGTATGTCCATTACACTATTCCCTAACATGTATTTGTGTGCTTGGTTCGATATTTACTTATCATGACTAATGAGACTCTATCATCAACCAACCCACACTCTAGTCCTATGTGTTACCGGTGTCTATCTACCTTCCATAGTAACAACCGACTAGAACATAACAAGAATGTACACACTCTTAACATCCATATGATCTCATTCTCCAAGTCACATACTTGAAGACATACATCATTGAGTATTGGCATTCTTTAGGCATTCATAAGGTTTACACTTTATCTCATAATTGAATGAAATAGAATGAATTGAAAGATTGCCTTTATGATTATTAATCAAATCCTTTATGTTATATGCCATGTCAATCATCACATGATTTTCTCTATTGGCATACCTTACCAATAGACTCCCACTTGCACTTAGAGAAAATCTCCCATGAAACATATTCTTCGTGACCTAAATATATCCACCATGTGTCTTCTGCACAAGAGCTAATTTTGCGGGTTAGGAACACTTTGCTTATAGTCAGTATATTGCATGTTATCAATGGTTGGAACATCTATATCAGCTCGTTGTTGTGTTACCTTGAGATCCTATACCCATTGCCTTAGAAAAACCTATCCAAAGTTCTATCATGGGTTTAACAAGAATCAAACAACATCCTAGATCATGCATAAAAGTTCTCTATAAGAAAGATCATGATAAACATATAAACCTGCTGATCAGACAATCATAAAAGCATAAACTAATTGATTCAAAATGCAATAAGGTTTATATAGATACAGATGTTGTAAAAGAACAAAACCAATCAGTGGGGATAATCACCATGCCCTAGCATAAATAACTACTCACTACTCATGAAAATATTAGAATAAAAAACAAGGAAAAAATGAGACTTTTGTCGTCTTCGTAGTTATAAGGGATGCAGTAGTAGAGTACACACAGACTATCATCAAGTGACCCTTCTTGTTTGTCATCCCACGTGCTTGGAACTAATCTATGGATGAGGAAGTGGTAGGTTAAATGATGGTGGAAGAGGCACCATTTATTTTTCTCTTTCGAAGTTAGGATATCTAGCCTTTATGGAGCGGTGGTCATCCTTTGACATGTTTGTAAGCCAAGGGAAGCCACCAATGGGGATCATCTTCCACCGGCTAAGTGTTGATATCCTTGCAGCTAGAGAAGAGATGACTCTAAAGGGAAGCTAGAGCTTGTATTTATGTGCATCCCGTTAGGGTTTAGAACCAACTCTTGGTATCCATTAGTAGTGTCATTGGTATGAGGAAGACCAAGGGGTCATGTGTCCCTCAATATTCTCATTGATGGACAAATTGTATCATAGGAATTCCATCAGTGGGCACTGGGGAAGAACGTCCATCAGTGTGAAGCCCACACATCTGTCATCATGTGAAGTCTTCATGATCATGTATGGTCTTTTGATCATGGTAAGATGTTGAGTCTTTGTAGATATACACTCTCTTTGTTCAAGTGTATTGGTATGGTGGAGTCTACCCCCGCATAAGAGGTCAATGACAGGTCAGACATTAGAGGTCAACTGGATGATAATCAAAAGGGTCACCTATCTCAGAGAGAGACCTCTATCAAGGTTTGTCTGCTGGAAAAGCTAAATGATTGTCAGGCATTTGTGTATGGTGTTTTCCCTTGATGCTCGACGCTATGTTGGACATCTAGCATACTTCTTGTCGAACACATAGGAACTCCGCAAGATGTAAACTAACACTGGGGGGCTACCATTTTCTACATGCTTATGTATTTTGTGATGTACAAGCATGCCATGAAGATCAAGAACTTGGATCAAAACCATATAAATTAACATAAAAATAAGAAAAAAATAAATGCAAGATAGTTATAAAGTAAAATGATGGAAATGAATTCACAAAATAAGATGAAAATGCAACTAAAACTAGGTTGAATATACATTTATCACAAGTCATATCCAACATCTAAGAATTGTCTCTATGTACTCTGCAAGCATGCATCCAAATATCATTTGATCTTTATTATCCAAGATCTTCCACTACCTTTGAAATTTATCCATGAAGATAGGGAAGAAATCCTCTAGCATTTCTACTTTGGTCTTTGAAGAATCTATGGGTTAAAACTGCCTCGACGGAAGGCTACACGACTTGTAAGTCATCTACACGATGGATAACTCAATTTGCACCAAAGTTGTCCATCAACACACCATGTAGGAATCAAACACATTGTATTATTAGAAATATGCACCAGTCAACATGTCGAGTCAATGTCCAACATGTCTATCAGCTCCACTCAACATGTAGTGTAAGTATCTAACACGGTGCATCACCATTAGGATTTTTTAATTCATTCACTGGCAGTGGAAATGGGTGACGTAGTGTGTCATCCAGTCAGCATGGCGTGTCACCACTAGGTTTTCAAGTTTCCAGTAGCTATGACAAGGTGTGCATATTTTCAAAAAACCATGTCCTAGATTAGTTCTTCAGATATCTTCAAACACGCTATTGAAGTCTTGTCATAGGGGAGTTTCTCCTTTTCTAGTCATTTCATACCTCTCTAGCCCATGTCCCATATTTCCATTGAAGTCTTGTGACAAGGAGTTTCTCCTTATCTTTGTCCAACCCAACCACTTTTGCAGTCTCTTTGTGGTTGTTGTAGAGATGGGATTGAGGAAATGAGAAAGAATGATGAAAAGAGTTGAAATATAGAGATGAGAGCTTGGAAGAGGAAATAGGAAAAATAGAACAACCTAAATATGATATTTTTATACTTAAAAGTTGTCCAAATCTCATTGTGCAATTTAAGGCCAATGTCCATCCTCACCATTCACATTCTGAGTTACCAAGCATTGATCTATCATTCAGAATTCATCATCTTGCATCATCATCAGTTGAATAAGATGATTACTTAGATCATTGGATGTCATTGGTGCTCTACATAAAGTCACTATGTTTCATAATTAGCCATGTCTTGGACATTTTACTATGGAAACACTTTAGTCTTTTAGCATTGGATCATCTTGGATTATTTGCACATGTGGTTGTGTGTCAGTTTGATACACATTTCTTTTGCATAATATCATCTAGTAAGCTATGTCAATAATGTTTCCTTCTTACTCATATGTTTCTTGTCAAGCATGTTGACTATTTTTTATGGCCTAGTTTTCCTATGAAACATATCCTATCACATATTTTTATGGAAACTACTTCAATCATAGTAGCAACTGAGTTGGTAGACTCAGATTATTTTCACATGTTCCCTCATTAAACTCCAACATACAACCTCCATTCTAGTCAAAGCTCCAGATGTCTCAAAGACCCAATGTTCATCAATATCAGGGGAAGCTTCAAAGTTGATCATGGTAAAGTCCATGTTGTGCTAAGTCAGGGGCTACCAAAGCCCATGGAAGAGAACATATCATTCTGAGTTAGGGTCTATCATGTTTCATTCATTATACTTTTTTTATTTTTCTTGGTACTATCAGTCATGCGAGCTAGGTGTGTGATTCTCCCATGCTCCATCTTGCAGGGGAGTGTTAGAGGTAAAAGTCATATCATGTCATATGATATTTTGGTCAGAATATCTTGGTTCATTTAGAGTCCAGTTAGGTTTGGAAGTTTCTATAATCAAGTTCACATTCTCCTATATAAATGAGAGGGGTTCTCTTGTGACCATTATATTTTTGAACAATTTATCAAAAGATTATCAATATCGTCTCCCTTCTACAATATCTTGTGGTAAACTAGGTCATGTATGTTAGTGACCTTTGGATATAGGTTTCCATCATTATTAATTAGAGTGGTGATTACTCATGTTTCCACAGTACATTGTCAATGATTAGGATTGACAAAGAAATAGAATAGGGACACATGGTATTCTGTGTGGCAAAGTTTCTAGTGCCAGAACATGATGGTCAATGAATCTTCCAAGTAAGTGAAACATCAAATTCAAAAGGTATTGGTTGATCTCCTCCTCCATTAACTTTTCAACACTCAACTTTTCTACCAAAATATAAGTTAGTTACTTGGATTCTCATATAGTAATGGTGCCAAACAAATTGATATTTATGAATCCTCCAATTGTGGATGTGTTCAAATAGATTAAAACGCATGTTGATCCCACCTATTGTCTCTAGAAAAACTATCTCCAATCGTAAAGGGTAGTACACAAGGGGTAAGAGGAGTTCATAGAGGTTATTGCCAAAATGACATGATAAACACTACACGTGTTCTAGAGAGGGGGTGTAGCATTCTATTTTGATAGGTTATAACACAATGGAGCATAAAGGGATCTGACATAACTCATATACATAAACCCTAGACAATACAAACTCAAAGGTGTTTTAAGATCATCAAGCCTTAAATGTAGGATGTTTGATGCGTGACAAACTATACATTCCTATAAAATCATATCTAGGTGCAATGATTCATTAGATGACAAAAAAGGAAGCAAATTAGTTTGAAGTGGTTTATTTACATTTCCAAGGGTTTTACATTAATAAAGTATGATTGATCTCTGGTACACATCTGAAAATAAGTATGAGATGACACTAATGTATGTGTTAAGTAACAGTGAGCATGTTGTTAGGAACAAGAATGGAGAACAATGGTTACCATAAGTTTAAATATTTGTCCTAGTAAACTAGTGGTCACTTACATAAATAACAATGTGTCAATGATTTGTCCTAGAACGGTAATACTTTTGGAAGTCCTTGGCATATGATAATAGTTAGACCTATTCTTAATAAGTCTTAGATATGTTTTGACTCATCTCACAAGAATGATATAAATGGTTAGGCATGTATTATTTGGTATACATTAAGATAATGCAAGTATCTATCTATTTTAGTTGTTAAAAAAATAGGCATCTTTACAATATAAGTGTGAAAGTAGTTGAAGGTACACATTATATAACGACCCTGCCTCTTAGTGACCCCCACTTAAGGGAGACTAAGAGGTCAGAGTCGTTATCCCAATAAAATGGATCATTGGTTCAACAATTAATCAATAATAATTATAAAATTCTACCAAACATAACTGAAAGTGGGTATAAATAAAAACTTTTCATACCTTTTAAAAATTTTGGATATCTACTTCTATCCACAGCTTGATTCTATTCTATCTAATCCTCGCACTTTATTTCTTATTTTCATAATGTGTCACTTTACTGGTTATTCTTTTCAGAGTTGTACCTAAAACGTCGACAAATAAAATGTCGTTCAGCATATATGAATATGCTGGTATGTGGGGACAAACAAAATATCACACATAACGCTAACAACCTAATTATCACAATCAAGTTAATTAACAATTCAATTTATGAGTTCAATGTATCAAACTCCATCGCTTTTGCCCTAACCCTAGAATACCCCCTTTAGGATTTCTCTTTAGCTATTGACTTAAGGCCACCTTCTCCATCCTGAGCTTGGTGCTTGGGGTCACCTCTCATGGTGCCCATTAGTCATGCAATAAAGACCACCTTCTCTATCTTGAGCTTGGTGTATGGGGTCACCTCTCATGGTGCCCATGGGTCTTCCCTCTTAGGCTTGACCTTTTTGCATCATCCATCAGGGTGGCATGTAGGTGTAAGAATACACACTTATATCATAATTGTGATAATCATAGTGAATTTATAAATTGCAAGTATGAACATCCAAACTGATTGGTTGCATCCAATGCGATTAATCATCCGAAAAACCTTCGGAAAACTAATGTGATTAACAATAATTAACCACATACCTGTCAGGATGACTTGAGTGCAGAAATAATCCAACTAAGCAAGAAATCCAGTAAACAAGCAAGCACACAAGATGATCCTAAAATATACATCCAGTTTTCCTATCATTGATCATACCATCATGGTCTATTAAACTTAGTTGCTTCCTAGAGTTTCTAGAACTTTTTAGGGTTAGGATTACAATAAGGGTTTCACTTCACTTTTACTATTTTCAACCCTAATTACTCACCAACCCTAATTACTCATCTACTCATCATGAAATATATTAAGGTTACCTTTTGACAACAAATAACCCTAATTTCGGATTAAAGGCACTTTTCTTTCCTTTTTCCCCTATTTAGGGTTTCTAAGTATATTAACCATCATATTAAGTTTAAAACCCTAAATCTTGCAATTTAATCTTCAAATCAGATTAAGATTCATCGTTATCATTAAACAAGTTAACAATGTTCGAATTAACCTGTTTGCACTTACAAAAGTATCCATTATTATCAATTAGGGTTTCTAACCCAATTTAATACATTTTTCATCAAAATAATGTACTTTTACAAAAAGATATGGATTCATGCCTTCTAACTATTTTTAACTTATTCCTCATATTTTTATGATCAACTTTCATGTATAAAGTTTCTTCATATGAGTTTTTTATTTATTTCTACAATTTTTGCAAGAAAAAAGCCTTTTTCAGAATTATCTGCGTAGAGAAGAAAATTACTGAAAAAACGGCGGCCACTGGATCAGTGGATTGGTGGTCTTCTCTTCAGATCCAATGATGCTCATCGCACACATCTAATTTCAGCCACTCCCACTCTCTCTTGTTCGATCCCGCTCAGGATCACGGTGGTTCGCAATCGAACGGCTCTGGGTCGTCATCTACCTTTGATCGCTCGACAGGCTGCGGTCAACTCCTCAGTTGACTGTGAGCTCCAGGCCACCAATAGAGAAACGGAGGTGCTTGGAAGCTCCATTGTCACCACCCGAACTCAACGAACCAGTAAATTGCTCGAAGCAACTTGACCTTCACCACGAACAGGTCGCTGGAGTTCCGACGAGGTCGGCTGGTTGCAGGGGGTGTAGGTTAGGACGAAATTGACAATTGAACTCACCTTTCAACTCGTCGTTGCACTCCACAGTGTTTGGGATAGAATTTTGGTATGCTGGTACCCTTGAGTACCGCTCCCTTATACAGGGCTAGGTCAAGGTGTCCCATGAATTGGGAACTTCTTCCCTCATCGACGGTTGTGCTAGAAATTAGGGTCTAGATTGTTCAGAACAATCCACCAAAGTCATAGGACTGATTACTTCTTTGAATTATCATCTCAATCGTTGGGAAATTGGTTTCCCAATTCATATCCTAGTCCCACTGTGACTCAAGGTAGATGTTGAGCGGCCACTATTAGATCTGTGGTCCCCTGAACCACGCGGGTCATCCAACAGCCATCATCACTCCCCTAAACTCAATTATCCAAAAATCAATTAAAAGGGTGTTTTAGCAAGGAATCTTGGGAAAATCATTTCTCTCTCCTCGATTAGTATTTTTCTCTAAAATTTTAAGGGAAACTCCATCTTGGCATTATCTAACTGTTTATTAAATTTGAGAATCAAATTCCAACGGATGAGAATGTTTCCTTCACTCCCAAGTTATCAATCAATTAAGCCAATTTTAATTAATATTTCTTCTTCCCTTGCCATTGTCTTATTATCTTGAGTTCCTTTGTCCTCAAGGAACCTTAAAGGTACAAAATATTCCATTGGAAAATATCCCTTTGCCTTCTAAAGGTTTCCACCTCTCTCTCTCTCTCTTTATTCTCCTTTTCTTTGTTATTTAATTATCATTTGTATTTTCCTTCATCCTTTATTATTATTGGGCCCAATAGCCAAAAAGGCCCATTTAACAATCAACAAGGCTATTTGCACATGAAATCCTTTAAATTCAAATAATAAATCAAGCATGTATCACATTTATATGAAAAGGAGCATTACATGTTTATTACATAATTAGGGAAAAATGAAAGTTATAACATCCTCCCCTCCTTATAGGAATTTTTCCCCCAAAATTCAAGCAATCAAACAAACAAGTCAGGGTATGCTTTCTCTATGTCATTCTTCAGCTCCCATGTGGCCTCATCCTCTCCATGGTGCTTCGAAAGAACTTTTACCATCTCCATATTCTTACATCTTAGCTCTTTCACCTTGGTATCTAGAATCTGCAAAGGTGACTTAGGATAAGTCAGCTTCCCTTGAAGCTCAATAGGTTCAATGCTCAGCACATGGCTCAGATCTTACACATATCGCTTCAGATTGGATACGTGAAACACATCATGCATCATGCTATACTAAGGGGGTAATGCCAAATGATATGCAGCTTCACCAATCCATTCTAATACCTCAAATGGACCCATGTATCAGGGACTCAGCTTCCCTCTTTTCTTGGCTATAGCTCAGAGTGGTCCGATTTTCAGAAACACATGCTCTCCCACAGTGAAATGCATGTCTGTCCGCTTTGCATCAGCATATGACTTCTGTTGATCCTGGGCTCTCTTCAGCCTTTGCTTGATCAAAGCAACTTTATCAACATACACTTGGAGCTTGTCTAACCTCAACAGGGTCCTCTCACCAACATCATCCCAGTGAAGTGGTGTCTGACACAGTCTCCTATACAAAGCTTCATATGGAGGCATCCTGATACTGTCTTAGTAGCTGTTGTTGTAGGCAAACTCGGATAAAGGTAAGTAATGCTCCCATGAGCCACCCCAATCGAGAACACAAACTCTCAATAGATCTTCTAATGTCTGGATCATCCTTTCTGACTGACCATCCGTCTGGGGGTGATAAGCGGTACTAAACTTCAACCTGGTACTAAGCTCCTCCTAAACTTGCTTCTACAACATGGAAGTAAACTTGGGGTCTCTATCAGAGATGATCAAACCGGGTACGCCATACAAACACACTATCTCTCTAATATAAAGTTCAGCTAGTTCTGACACCTTGGCAGTGGTCTTTAGTGCAAGGAAGTGCGCCGACTTGATAAGACAATCTACACAACCCATATCGCATCATGACCCTTCCTGTTCTGGGGTAGACCCACCACAAAATCCATGGTGATCTGCTCCCATTTCCATTCTAGAATCTCTATTGACTGCAAAAGTCCATCGGGTCGTTGGTGTTCAGCCTTCACCATCTGGAACGTAAGATAGCTGGCCACACAAGCTGTAATGTCTCTTTTCATTCCTCGCCACCAAAAAAACCTCTATAGGTCCTTGAACATCTTAGTATTTCATGGGTGCATTGTGTATTTGGATCCATGAGCCTCTTGCAGGATACATTCCTTTATCGATGAATCCATTGAAATCCATATATGATTCTCAAACCAAATTCCTCCATCTACTCCCATGGAGAGATGAGTCTGTGGCTTCGCTGGTCAACTGTGCTACTACGATCTCACTCAACAACTAAGATTGCATCTGGATATTATCCAATCAAACTCAATCTTTAAGCAGTTGTAGAGTCCACTCCACTAGCTCCTCCAAACTCTTCCACTGACAGGACAAAACAGCTGCACACCTGAGCTATTTTCGACTCAAGGCATCTTCTATGATATTTGCCTTACCAGGATGATAGGCGATGGTGAAGTCATAATCCTTCATATACTCCATCCATTGTCACTATCATTGGTTCAGGTCTCTTTGTGTCAATAGGTACTTCAAACTCTTATGGTCGGTGAGGATCTCAAAGGTAGCACCGTATAGGTAGTGTCGCCATATCTTCAGGGCATGGATAATGGTAGCTAACTCCAGGTCATGTGTTGGGTAATTCACCTCATTAGGCTTGAGCTATTGGGAAGCATATGCAACCACATGCCAATTCTGTTCCAACACACAACCAAGTCCCATCTTGAAAGCATCAATGAATATCATGAAACCCTCATTGCCAGAAGGTAGAGTCAATGTGGGGGCAGTGGTCAGCTTCTCCTTCAGCTCCTGGAAGTGAGTTCACATGCGTTGATCCACACGAACTTTACATCCTTCGGGGTTAACATGGTCAGTGGAAAAGCAGTCCTTGAGAAATCCTTGATGAAGCGACGGTAGTATCCGGCCAACCCCAAGAAGTTACAAATCTCAGAGGGGTTCTTCGGTGCCGGACATTCTCGAACTGCCGATACTTTGGCTGGATCTACGGTGATTGTTCCTCCTAAGATTATGTGTCCAAGAAACATAACTTGGTCTATCCAAAACTCACATTTCGAGAACTTTCCGTAAAACTTCTGCTTTCTCATGATATCAAGGACTCTACCTAGGTGGTCACGGTGTTGGTCTAGGTCATCGAAATACACCAAGATGTCGACTATGAACACTATCACAAAAGAGTCAAGGAAAGGATGGAACACACTGTTCATAAGGTTCATAAAGACACTGGGTGCATTGGACAACCCAAACGGCATGACCACAAACTCATAATGGCCATATCGGGTTTGGAAAGCCATTTTAGGTATATCCTCACTTCTCACTCTCACCTGGTGGTATCCTAACCTCAAATCAATCTTGGAAAAGACTTGAGCCGATTTGAGTTGGTCAAACATGTCATCTATTCTGGGTAACGGATACTTGTTCTTAATGGTTTCCTGGTTGATCATCTGATAGTCAATACACATCCAAAGTGACCCATCCTACTTTTTCACAAAGAGGACTGGTGCTCCCCATGGCGATGTACTGGGTCGGATAAAGCCTTTATCCAACAACTCCTACAGCAGGGTTTTCAACTCAAGCAACTCAATAGGGGCCATTCTATAGGGTGCCTTAGATATAGGATTAGTCTCAGGAGCCAACTCGATGGAAAAATCTACCTCCCTCTTAGGGGGAATCCCTAGTAGATCATCCGTGAACCCATCCACATACTCCTGAATCACCTCTATCTCCTCTAAGGATCACCCCTTTACTTCAGGTTTGGTAACTATGGATAGGTAGACTTGACAGCCCTTGGATATCATCTGCTCAGCTTTCAAGGCTGACACATAAAGGATGGTTTCCGCATCCTTCCTTCCTCGACTAGTGATGTGTGGATGGTCAGATTTACTAATAAGTATCTTCTTCTCTCTATAGTCAATCTGGGCTCTATAGGTGTAAAGCCGATCCATACTGATGATTACATCAAAATCATTCATATCGAGAAGGATGAAGTCAGTGGGAAGCTCATGGTTCAGATACTTAACTGGCAAGATAGGGGTTTTCAAAAGAGATGTATAGATACGACCACTCGGGGTTGTGACAATCAAAACATAACCTAAATCCTTGATGTCCAAACAAAGCATAGTTTCTAGATTTCTCGAAATAAAAGTATTAGTAGAACCAGAATCAAAATGTGCTTTTAAATTTTGTCCCATGACTTCCAGCAAGCCTACATAGTTCATACCAAATCTGAAAGCTACTACATGATATACTAAGCCAAAAAGGAAAACCCTATGGGTTATTACCCTCGATCATCCTATTAGCATTCTCCTGAGCTTCTTCATTGTCGATGGCAAACACTCTAGCTTGTCTTCTCTCTCCAACTGGGGGTCCTCCGGCTGGTGCTCCTACTGGGGGTGCTGCAACTACTGGTTGTGCTTCCACTGGTTGTGACCCCAAAGGTCCTCTTGGGTCAGGATGAGGGTAGTTGGTGATGAAGTTTCCCTCTTGTTGACATCAGAAACACACCTTCCTCTCAAAGCGGCACTTCCCAGGATGTGTCCGTCCACATGTGCCACACTTTTGAAAGTGATTTTCACCACATGGTTTGCCTTTGTGCCCATGCTTACCTTTATGGTGGTTGCACCCTTGTCCCTTCTTGTACTCATTCTTCTATCCCTGAGCTCCTTCAGTGAAACCCAGGTATCCTTTGGAGGGGTTCTGAACAAGCATCACCGTCCTTTCCATGTCTAGGGCAGTGTTGTAGACTTCAGTGAAGGTCTTCGGCTTACTAGCCATCACATGAGGCTTGATGGCAGGGTGCAGATGCTCTATGAAGTGGTCCACCCTCCTCTCTTCATCCATCATGTGTCCAAACCATTCCAGGATGCAGAACTTGCGACCAAAGTCTGCAACTGATGAGCTTCCTTGAGTCATGCTAGTGAACTCTCGCTCCTTCTCCTTCTTGGCTGAGACGGGGATGAATCTAGTGATGAAGATGGTCTTGAAGTCAGCCAACACTATTGGCTCTTCACTTAGGTCTCTTCACATGATATGGTTCTCCCACCATATCTTGGTTGCTCCTTCCAGAAGGTGAGCAGCAAAAAGAACCTTCTTGTTTGGTTGTACTTCAAGCATACGAAATCCATTCTCGACTGCTAACATCCAGCCTTCTGCCTTATTGACCACTTCAGACTGATATTCTCCCCAGAACTTCTCGACGTTCAGCTTGACGAAGTACAAGATGGTGGTTCCCAGTCAAGGACGAACAGGAAGTGGCTTACCATTCTCACCTGTAGCTATGTATCAGAGGGCCAAGGCACTAATGACCTCTGTCAGCCGCTTCTGCTGCTCCAACAATACAACATCTGTAGTGTGAACCACCATGGTTGGTTCTGGTCCACCAGACTGATCCTCCTCCATCTGGGCTACCTCCTCGTATTCTTGTCCCTCCTATTGTTCAAGGTTGCCGAAGGGTATTGGTTCAGGGTTGGGGACTTCACCTTCAACTTCTTCTGGTCTCTTCCTCTTCTTTGAGGATTTGTCACCATGATTCCTCCTTCTTTTCTTAGAAGACCCCTTCCCCTTGTGGGAAGGCCCACCACCATTGGCGGCATCCGAGATAGCAACAGTCTTCACACAAGCCATCTGCATAAGCATACAAACAGACCTTTAGTCTATACTTAACTAATTATACTTATGTCGATGACATCTTAATTACGTATCTTTTATTAATTTGGTGGAGGATTCCTTAAACCTTATCAGTCTTACCCATACCTTAAGAGGGAGAGGAAGAGAGTGGAAACCCTAATCCTTAAAATCCTTACATAATTTGAGTTGAGAAGGGATGAACAAGATGAGAGAGTCCTAAATATATCTTATTTTGAGTCAGATCCTAATACATTGGCCAGGCAGTCACACAGATCTGGGAGTCCTCGTATTCTGACCAGCAGTGCAGAGTAAAATATTGCTAGCCCCTAGATGTGATCCTTTTCTAGACACCTCTATCTTTTGGAAAATCCTCTAATAACTCCCTCGGTTCTATGGAATTTGTAAAATTTAATAATTACTAAAGATTAAATGAAGAACCAATGCTCTGATACCAAGTGTAGTGACCCCGCCTCTCGGTAACCCCCACTTAAGGGAGACCAAGAGGTTAGAGTTTTTATCCCAACAAACCAGATCAATGGTTCAACAATTAATCAATAAGAATAATAAAATTCTACCAAACTAAACTGAAAGAGGGTATAAAATAAAACTATGCATACCTTTTAAAAACTTTGGATATCTACTTCTATCCACAGCTTGATTCTATTTTATCTAATCCTCCTTGCATATTATTTCTTATTTTCACAATGTGTCACATTACTTGTTATTCTTTTCAGAGTTGTACCTAAAACACCGATAAACAAAACGTCGGTCAGCATATATGAATATGCTGGTTTGTGGGGACAAACAAAATATCACACATAAGGCTAACAACCTAATTATCACAATCAAGTTAATTAACAATTCAATTTATGAGTTTAATGTGCCAAACTCCACCGCTTTTTCCCTAACCCTGGAATACCCCCTTTAGGGTTTCTTTTTAGCCATTGACTTAAGGCCACCTTCTCCATCCTAAGCTTAGTGCTTGGGGTCACCTCTCATGGTGCCCATTAGTCATGCAATAAAGACCACCTTATCTATCCTGAGCTTGGTGTCTGGGGTCACCTCTCATGGTGCCCATGGGTCTTCCCTCTTGGGCTTGACCTTTTTGCATCATCCATCAGGGTGGCATGTAGGTGCAAGAATACACACTTATATCCTAATTGTGATAATCACAGTGACTTTATTAATTGCAAGTATGAACATCCAAATTGATCGGTTGCATCCAATGTGATTAATCATCTGGAAAGCCTTCGGAAAACTAATGCGATTAACCATAATTAACCACATACCTGTCAGGATGACTTGAGTGCAGAAATAATCTAACTAAGCAAGAAATCTAGTAAACAAGCAAGCACACAAGATGATCCTGAAATATACATCCAATTTTCCTATCCTTGATCATACCATCAAGGTCTATTATACTTAGTTGCTTCCTAGAGTTTCTAGACCTTTTTATGGTTTCGATTACAATAAGGGTTTCACTTCACTTTTACTATTTTAAACCCTAATTACTCATCTACTCCTCATGAAATTTATTAAGGTTACCTTTTGACAACAAATAACCCTAATTTCGGATTAAAGGCACTTTTCTTTCCTTTTTCCCCTACTTAGGGTTTTTAAGTATATTAACCATCATATTAAGTTTAAAACCCTAAATCTTGCAATTTTATCTTCAAATCAGGTTAAGAATCATCTTTATCATTAAACAAGTTAACAATGTTCGAATTAACCTGTTTGCACTTACAAAACTATCCATTATTATCAATTAGGGTTTCTAACCCAATTTAACACATTTTTGATCAAAATAATGTACTTTTACAAAAAAATACAAATTCAGGCCTTCTAACTATTTTTAATTTATTCCTCATATTTTTCTAATCATCTTTCATGTATAAAGTTTCTTCATATGATTTTTCATTTTATTTCTACGCTTTTTGCAAGAAAAAAGCCTTTTTTAGAATTATCTGCATAGAGAAGAAAATTATAGGAAAATCGGCGGCCGCTGGATCAGTGGATCGGTGGTCTGCTCTTCAGATCCAGCGATCCTCATCGCACATGCATAATTTCATCCACTCCCGCTCTCGCACGTTCGATCCTGCTTGGGATCACTGTGGTCCGCGATCGAACGCCTATGGGTCATCGTCTACCTTCGATCGCTCGACAGGCTGCGGTCAACTCCTCGGTTGACTATGAGCTCCAGGCCACCTGTAGAGAAACTGAGGTGCTCGGAAGCTCCATCATTTCTGCCTAAACTCAATGAACTGGTCAATTGATCGAAGCAACTTGACCTTCACCACGAACAGGTTGCCGGAGTTCAGGCAAAGTCGGTTGGTTGCAGGGGGTGTAGGTCAGGACGAAATTGACAATTGAACTCGCCTTTCAACTCGTCGTCGCACTCCACAACATTTGGGATAGGATTTTGGTATGTTGGTACCCTCGAGTACCCCTCCCTTATATAGGGCTAGGTCAGGGTGTCCCTTGAATTGGGAACTTCTTCCCTCGTCAACGGCAGTGCTAGAAATTGGGGTCTAGATTGTTCGGAACAATCCCCCGAAGTTAGAGGACTGATTACTTCTTCGAATTATCATCTCAATCGATGGGAATTTGGTTTTCCAATTTGTCTCCCAGTCCCACCGTGACTCGGCGTTGACGATGAGCGGCCACCGTTGGATCCGTGGTCCCCTGAACCACGCTGGTCATCCAACGGCCATCATTGCTCCCCTAAACTCAATTATCCAAAAATCAATTAAAAGGGTGTTTTAGTAAGAAAACTTGGGAAAATCGTTTCTCTCTCCTCGATTAGTATTTTCTCTCAAATTTTAAGGGAAACTTCATCTTGTCATTATCTAACTGTTTATTAAATTTGGGAATCAAATTCTAACGGATGAGAAGGTTTCCTTCACTCCCAAGTTATCCATCAATTAAGCCAATTTTAATTAATATTTCTTCTTCCCTTGCCATTATCTTATTATCTCGACTCCCATGGTCCTCAAGGAACCTTAAAGGTACATAATTAGGGGAAAATGGAGGTTATAACACATTCATAGATGAATTAAAAATAAAGGAAGCATTTTATTTAATATCTTGATTGCATGGAGATTTCTTGTACTTATTATAGTATCACGATCTGGATTGAGATAAAGGTGATGCAGTTTTATATAATGATGGAAAATACTTGGGTGGTCCACTAAAATAGGTATGAATAAGATAGTATATATTCTAGAAACATGTAAGATACGATTTGGAGCTTATCACCATTGAATAAGATTATCTTGACTAGTTGATTGACTAGGAAAGGACGGGCTCTTCTAGTAAAGGACGGACTCTTCTGTTTGTTGCTTGTTTTGTGGAGTCGACCTATTAACGAATTTCCAATGCCTACGTGTTATTGATCAATCGCACCCTATTTCATCTCTTAGCTTGTCTATAAACATGAGGAAAGAGATATCTCTGTCGAGGGTTCTCATCGTGTAACGTGCTTATCCTCCACTTTAGTGCATACCTTGACTATCTTACCTTTGTAATTCCTCGACTCTCTCGACTTGCATGGTAAGTGTCATTCATATCGCATTGATTGCAGCATCATCTAACTAGATTCCTACGTCTGACCATTAGATGTAACCACGGTGTTTATGCTTGTGAGGATCCATGATCTCTTCTTGGTGACCAACCGCAATTGAACTCTTTGCCAACACAACAACGGCTGGCATGATCTAGCGGCACAGCCATCTCCAATCAAGACAGTGGGCACGGAGGGGTTCTGAAGATGACTAGCCTACATGTGTGTTTTTTTAGTCACTTCATATTAGATATTAAGGCCCTAGCCAAGAGTCATGGAAGTATTCTCATGGCATTGGTCATGGGTTAATATGAAGAAAGTATCCACTGCAAGTCCCTAGTATCTCACGTGTCTGCACAACCAGAATGGACAACAAGTTGGAGGGTGTCCTTTATGCTGTGATGGCATGTGGGAAGATCCAATATACCACTCTCCGTATCCGGAAGATGAGCATGTCCAGAAGATTTAGGCAAAAGCGGCTTCACCTTATGCTCCTATGAAGAAGGTCAGCTCAGTCAAAATCACCTTATTCTCCTATGCAAGAGGCGGCTCGTAGAGTCTATCATGCCCTTTCCTTACACATGACCAATTCATTTACAGCACAAATCGAGTAAGTGGGCCATGTCCTTTGAATTTATGTTATCCTTCTCAGAATATTCTATTAGACGCATGGTCTAATGTTCATACATAGATTACTACTTTTCAATACAATAGAATTTCTATCCCAGATGGCTCGTGATTAGATCATATAATTTATCAGTTTCAAGTTATTATTCATGCATAATTCTTAAATATCAACATATAAATTATTAGAACTCAAAATATATGATTAGAGTTTATTTCTGTATGTTAATTCCTTACAAAATTTAGAATTTAGAATCTCCTTCAGAACACCAGATTTAGATACAAAATCTAGATTTCAGCCAAACATGTGGCATCCGAGTTGGTAAAGTTGAGGTTGTACGATTGAGTGGTTGAAGGTTCTAGCCCTGGTGATGGGATGAATAAATCACCATTTAAAAAAAAGATACAAAATCTAGATTTCAAACTTATCACAGTTCTTTACTAATTGAGTTTAGAATTCAGAGTAGAATTTATAATTTAGAATGCCAGAATAGATTTCATACTCCAGAATTTATCTCAAATAGTTGAGATGTAGAATCAAAATAGAAGTAGAAATAGAATCAGAATCATATATAGAACAAGAATACAAAATGACACTAAAGTATAATTTATATTATATAATAAGTCTTCACAGAACAAAAGTACTGTGGTACATAGAATAGAAGGAAATTATGCCACCGAGGGTGCATTGCACCATAGAAGGCACTTGGTGCCACAGAATAGAAGACACCTTAGTGTCACCAGAAGGCTTTCATGCCATAGAAGGTGCATTTCACCATAGAAGGCACATAGTGCCACAGCAGAGGACTTATTGTATAATAGTGGCCACAGAAAGATAAAATATTGTAAATAAAAGATGTTTACTCTACTTGTATATTTCTAATTTTACAATTCAGTTATTTCCTTCCAGTTATTAGAATTCAATGCCACTTACTCTAATCTAGGTTTCCTCTTGTGCATGGCTAGGGACAAGATGTTCGTAGGTCTCAAACTTCTGAAAGAACATTCAAGTCAGAGCTTGCAAGTGAAGAGTTAGAAGGATTGCTTGGTGGGGCGCCATCTATAGGAACCAAGTTTGATATTTAGATCTTAGACTTTTTACTCTTGTATTATATTTTGTTTTTAAGAATTTATGAGAATATATTTTGACACGAGTCTATAATGGTTTTTTTCTATTATTATTGTAATGATTATCATGTTTGTGACACACCCAACATTAAAAAAAATGTTTGGCTTCCACTCATTTGATGAAGAAAATTGAGGTGTTACAATATGGTATTAGAGAGATAATGTAAATGGCCATCAGGAAAATTCTCATATTCTTAAGTACAGAATGCCCATTAGAAACCAAGTATGACTAGATATATTTAGAAATATATTTAGTAACTCTAGTTATAAAAAGGGTAAGTGAAAGATATTAGAATCTAAGTTAGAGGTTTAGTCATACAATAGAAGTTGAGACATGTATTAGGGTTAGTGTTACAACCTTGATTTTTAATTATATGATTGTAATTGCAATTGTTTCAAAAGAAATGTACTTGGTTGTAAATTACATGATTTATGATAAATATATGAATTTCTTTTACAACTCTTCCTTGTGCATGATTTTTTGTGGACCCTTTGGTAATAATGGGTCCAAGATAATAAAAGAGGAAGACAAGTTAAAAGGGAATAAGAATTTCATAAATAATAATGAAAATTGGGATAAAGGTGAAAATATAAGAAATAAATAGATAAGTGTGGGTTTGATCATAGTGGATGGTGTTTCAAACCCCACATGGATCCTTGAGATACAAGGAATTGAAATAAAGAAAAATAATAAAGTGAGAGAGAGGAAATATGAAGGAAATATATACATTTAGGCAATAACTTGCACATAAAGAAAAGATTTATTTTCTTTTGAATAATGACCACAAACTTGGCATGCCAATAGATTAGGTCATTATTAAGTTTTCCTCAACATTTGGGATTAAACGGAGTCATGGTTTGAGAGTTATGATTTTTCCAATTTGTCCTAAAGTGAAAGGATTTTCTTGAAATAAAAATCAAATTTCTTTGCTTGGGCGCGAGTGATGCAGATCGTTGGATCTTGATCCAACGGAGGCTTCTCATCATCTAGTTCTAAATGAACAAGGAAATAGGCCACTGACAGAGGTTCGTTCCATCCAATTTTTCTCACGATTTTCTCCATGTGCAGACAAAGAGGTTCGGGAGAGGATTCCGAACATGGGAAGCCCTGGTTTATTGTGGATTAGAGGCTTCTAGAGGAAATGCCTAATTTCCCTAAACGACAGGCAACGACATGGGTTGGGAACCCTAGAACCAGCCCCCGAACCTATAAATAGGACCCCCCCTCTCAATTTATAACAACCTCGCGAACCTAGCCGGACACTTCCCTTCTTCTATCGTGCCTCAGATCATTGTGTGGGAGTTGTTCCAGCAAGCTCTTAGCCACAGCGCCGCTGCAAGGTTCCTTGCTGGATCGGGTTGGAGCGAATAACAGTGACCGCTCGATCAGGTTCCACAATAGTCCACGAGAACGATCAACGACCTAGGTCGCTCCATGCGGAAAGTCGCCTGTGAGTGGGTGCACGCGCTAAGGACCACGTGATCTCGCACAATCAACAACGATTGGCGATCCAACAGCCAATGTTTTTCTGGAAAACCAAAGTTAGTCACCTCTCTAGTCGAAAATTCCAGAAAAACATTGAATCTTGTTTAATTCGCTAAAAATCACTCCTTTGGCCGAAAAATAAAAGTGAATAATGCTTTTTGATCAGAAAAATATGTAGAATCTGATAAAAATGGAATTAAAGCCTGACATAGTTTGCAATTCAAAAATTATATGAAGTTATCTCTCTTAACACATTAAATCATAATAAACCCCTAAAAGGATATGAAAATCAAGTATGATGAATCTTTTGGGTTATTCTTGAATAATATTAACCTGTTAGGAATAAAAGAAAAGGAGAATCAGAAACATATGATGGTATGTTTCTTTTAGGGTTTTTATGCACATAATTATGTCTTAATGAATTAAAACTCTAATTTGGGAAAATATGAGTTTTAATGGTTGTAATCCAAAATTACAATTATACAATAGAGATATAATGATTCTTGAACTTGGTTTAAGATTAGAGAACCCTAAATGAAGACAATTGAGATAATTAGGGTTTTTGTAAATAAGGAACCTATTTTAGGGTTGCTAGTCTGAAAAGGCAATAAAGTTGGATAAAGAAACCTAAGAAACCTTAATGAACCCTAACGGCTTGGAAGCCTTATAAAATATCCTCATGTCATTAGGAAAGTGTTTTGACATTAGGTAATATATATGTTTCAAGAATTAAGGGTTTCTTGCATTAGGTGCTTGCTTGAATATATTGTTAATTTCATATTATCTTGCTCAAGAATAGGTATGTGGTTACGCTTATGGTTAAATCATTTTAGTTTCCCAGCAATTCCTGAAGTTTTATCGATTGCTTGGAATAAATGTTTATTGTCTTTTATTTCATGCAATTATAAAGTGACTATGATTATCACCATAATTATGTGTGCATGACTAGCTCAGATCTTGGTCCTCCTCTATAGCTCTGATGTTGATAAGCTAGATGATCTAGTACATGGTCTACCCGTGAGGTAGGATCATTAGGCCATCATGAGTCGATGTGTTGGTCTACTCTTGGGTAGGACCATACAACTCCACGACCCTATGTATTGATCAACCTGTAAGGTAGGATCATGGGGGTTAGTTGAGATCTACCCTATGATAAGAAGTATCCATGTCCACAGTAGGGACATCATAGAGGCTAGAGCATGTAAGGATTGAGTAGTCATGTTTAAAATGTAAAGTTTGCTTGTTAAACCATAATTGCTTGCAATATGTTGTTATAATTAAATGCAAGATTATTATTTCCCCCACATACTAGTTTTATTCGTTATACTGACTGCCGTTTTGTTTTTCGGCGATTTAGGTTATCAAGAAATGGATATTCCTTTAAAGTGACATTGGTGGAATAAAGCTTAATAAAGAATTGGAGGATTGTAGTTAGATAAGTTCTTTCTTGGGTAAAGAATTCCACCTCCTATATTTTACAAGGTATGAATCAAAAAATTGTATTCCAGTAAAAGCTTAGTTGTTGTAGAATTTATTAATCATTGTTGATTATTTACAAAACCACTGATCCTATGTTGGGATAACGCCTCTGACCTCTTGGTCTCCCTTAACAGGGGGTTACCGGGAGGTAGGGTCGTTACATTTGGTATCAGAGTCGTAGTTTTCCATTTAATCTTCCGTAATTACTAAATTTTACAAACTCTTTAGAGCCCAAGGGAGCTTTTAGAGGATTTTTTTAGGATGGATGTGTCTAGAAAAAGATCACGATCTGGGGATTGACAATGTTTTCCTCTGTCCCACTAGTCGGTCATGAGGACTCCCAGATGCAGTGTGTACTACCTGGCCAAAATCCAAAGAATTGACTCAAAATAAGATACCTCTAGGTTTTCTCATCTATCTTCGTCCCTTCTTTACCTCTTATCTCTAGAGAAACATTAAGAGCTTAGGGTTTTCTCTCTCTCCACCACCTCCTATGTTTGGGAATACAAAGTGTTAAGGATTAAGGGATCCTCCACCAAACAATAAAATGCATGTATACAAGAGGACATGGACATAAGTTAAAGCTTATATCTTCCAAGTTATAAATCTATGCTAAAAAAGATTTTTCACTTATGTGTAACAGCATGGCTCATGTGAAGATCGTAGCTATCCCCGAGGCCACCGAGAACCCTGCTAAGGGTTGGCCTCCCCGCAAGGGAAAGGAATCTTCTGAGAAGAGGAAAAGGAACCATTATGGTGAGTCCTCAAGGAAGAGAAAGAGACATGAGGGAGCCTTGAAAAAAGGCCCCGATCCTAAGCCAGTGCCCTTCAACATCCCAGAGATGGACCAGGAAGAGGAACACATTTCGGAAGATGAGGTCAAGGTTGAAGAAAACTCGACTGGGGGTCTAGTACCTGTAATGGTAATTCACACCCCTGATGCCCTGTGGATGGAATACTAGAAGAGGCTAACCAAGGCCATCAGTACCTTGGCCCTCCAGGATGTAGGCAGAGATGAAAATGGTGAACCATTTTCCATCCATCAATGACTTGGAGTCACCATCCTGGACTTTGTCAAGCTAAACATCAAGAAATTATGGGGAGAAGATAAGACCGAAGTGGTCGACAAAGTAGATGCTTGGAAGATAGTGATTGAGAACGGTTTTTGCATGCTGGAGGTTCATTCGAATAAGAAGATCCCTTCTGTTGCACATCTCTTAGAAGGAGCAGCCAAGATCTGGTGGGAGAACCACATCATGGGTCGAGACTTGAGTGCATACCCAATGGCATGGACTGACTTCGGGACTATCTTCATAGCTAGATTCATTCCCATCTCAGCTAAGAAGGAGAAGGAAAGAGAGTGCACCAACCTGATCCAAGGTAACTTAGCAGTCGCAGACTTTGGCCGCAAGTTTTGCATCTCGGAGCATTTTGGGCACATGATGGATGATGAAAGATGAGTGGACCATTTCGTAGAGTGTCTGAATCCTGCCATCAAGCCTCATGTAATGGCAAGTAAACCAAAAACCTTTACTGAAGCCTACAACACTGCCCTGGACATGGAGAGGACGGTGATGCCTGCTTAGAACCCACCCAAAGGCTATTTGGGTTTCACTGAAGGTACCCAAGGCTAGAAGAATGATCACAAGAAAGGACAAGGGTGCAACCATACTAAGGGAAAGCATGGAGGAAAAGGAAAACCCCATCATGAGAACAACCGACCTAGGTGTTGAACCTGTGGAAAATGGCATTCAGGTGAGTGTCGTTACCAGAAGAGGACGTGCTAGCGTTGCCAGTAAGAGGGACATCTTCAGGCCAACTTCCCTCTACCAAACCTGAGGGGGCCAGGCCCAGTAGCAGCCCCACCTATAGTAGCCCAACCTATAGCTGCAACCCCACCTACCGGAGAAAGAAGACAAGCTTGAGTTTTTTCTATTGACAATGAGGAAGCTCAAGCTAATGCTAATGAGTTGATAAAGGGTAATAACCCTTAGAGTTTTCTTTTATGTTTTAAGATAAGCATGTAATTGTCTAAGGTATGGTGAAAAACAATGTAGGCATGTTGGAAGTCATGGGACACAATGTAAAAGCTCTATTTGACTCTGGATCTACTAATACTTTAATTTCAAGGAATCTCACAACTATGCTTTGTTTGGATATCAAGGATTTAGGGTATATCTTGGATGTCACAACCCCAAGTGGTCCAATCTTTACATCCCTTTTGAAAACTCCTGTGATACCTATTAAATATCGAGATCATGAGTTCCCTACAGATTTTATCCTCCTTGACATGAATGACTTTGATGTGATCATTGGTATGGATTGACTCTATACCTATAGGGAAAATATTGATTGTAGGGAGAAGAAGGTAATCATAAAGAGAACAGGTCACCCACTGTTCATCATTATGGGTAGGAAGGATGCTACCACTAGCCTATATGTGTCAGCTTTGAAGGAAGAACGAATGATAACCAAAGGTTGTCAAGCTTTCCTAGCAGTTGTTATCGAGTCAGAGCCCAAAGTGTAGCCCTAAGAGGAAATAGAGGTAGTTAGGGAGTATGCAGATGTTTTCCCAGATGATTTTCCTGGGATCTCTCCTAAGAGAGAGTTATATTTTTCAATAGAGATAGCTCCAGAGACAAACCTTATTTTAATAGCACCTTATAGGATGGCCCCTGCTGAGTTTCTCGAGTAGAAGAAACAACTACAGGAACTGCTAGACAAGGGTTTTATCTTCCCAAGCACATCACCATGGGGAGCACCAGTTCTCTTTGTGAAGAAGAAAGATGGTTTGCTCAGAATGTGCATAGAGTACTAGATGATCAACCAGGCTACCATTAAGAACAAATACCCTTTACCCCAGATAGATGACATGTTTGACCAGTTGAAGTTGGCTCGAGCCTTTTCAAAGACTGACCTGAGATTGGGATACCACCAGTTGAGAGTCAAGAGTGAGGACATCCTGAAAACCACTTTTAGAACCCATTATGGCCACTATGAGTTTGTGGTTATGCCTTTTGGGTTGTCCAATGCCCCGAGTCTGTTCATGAATCTCAGGAACAGTGTGTTCCAACCCTTCCTTGACTCTTTTATCATAGTGTTCATAGATGACATCTTGGTTTATTCTGATGATGTAGAACAACACCGAGACCACCTGAGTAGACTCCTTGAAAGAAAAAGTTTTATGTGAAATTCTCAAAGTGTGAGTTTTGGATAGATCATGTCATGTTCCTTGGATACATCATATCCAGAGGGACCATCTCGGTGGATCTAGATAAAGTGTCAGTCGTTCAAGATTGGCCAGCACCGAATAATCCTTTAGAGATCTGTAGCTTTTTGGGATTGGCTAGATACTATCGACGCTTCATAAAGGATTTCTCAAAAACTACTTTGCCTCTTACCAAGCTCACCCGAAAGGATGAGAAGTTTGTGTGATCATACCTATGTGAAGCACGATTCTAAGAGCTGAAGGAGAAGTTGACTACAACCCCAATGTTGAATTTACCATCCGGTAACAAAGGTTTTATGATCTTCACTGATGCATCAAAGATGGGACTTGAATGTGTGCTAGAGCAAGATAGACATGTTTTTGCCTATGCCTCAAGACAACTCAAACCCAATGAAGTGAATTATCTGACACATGATTTAGAGTTGGCTGCGATTAATCATGCCCTGAAGATTTGGCGACACTATCTATATGGAGCCACCTTCTAGATCTTCACCGACCATAAGTGCCATAAGTATCTCCTGATATAGAAGGACCTAAATATGCGACAGAGATGATGGATGGAATACATGAAGCATTATGATTTCATCATTGCTTATCACCCTAGAAAGGCAAACGTTGTAGCTGATGTTGTTAGACAAAAATAGCTCAGGTGTGCAGCTGTCTTGTCTAGCCAGTGGAAGAAGCTAGAAGATCTTGTGGAGTGGACTCCACAACCGTTAGAAGACCGAGTCCGTTTGTCTAATAAATAGATTAAACCAGACCTATTGACTGTGTTGGTAGCTGCCCAAATAGCTAGTCCAGAGCTTGACAAGATGAAAGGTTTTCTGGAGAAACCTCAGACCCATCTCTCTGTAGAAGTGGATGGTGGGATCTGATACAAGAGACATATTTGGGTTCCTGAAAGCTTGCTTTTGAAGGATCGTGTCTTGCAAGAAGATCATGGTTCAAAGTCCACGGTACACCCTGGCACTACCAAAATGTTTAAGGATCTATAGTGGTACTTTTGGTGGCCAGAATGAAAAGAGATATAGCAGCATATGTGGCCAGTTGTCTCACTTGCCAGATGGTGAAGGCAGAACACCAACGACCCAGTGGATTGCTACAGTCAATTGAAATTCCTGAGTGGAAATGAGAATAGATCACCATGGACTTTGTGGTGGGTCTCCCCAAGACTAAGAGAGGTCATGACGCAATATGGGTTGTGGTAGATCACCTTACCAAGTCAACACATTTCCTCACACTAAAGACCATTTTCAAAGTGACAGACTTAGCTGAACTGTACATCTGAGAGATTGTACGACTACATGGTGTTCCGAGTTCGATCATTTCTGACTGCGATCTGAAGTTCACTTCCAAGAAGTCGAATCAAGTACAAGAGGAATTTGGCACTAGACTAAAGTTCAGTACATTGTATCACCCCAGACTGATGGACAGTTAGAGAGGACAATCCAGACTTTAGAGGATTTGTTAAGAGCTTGTGTGCTTGATTGGGGTGGTTCATGGGAGAAATACCTACCCCCCGCTGAGTTTCTTACAATAACAACTACCAAGCCAATATCGGGATGCCACCATATGAAGCTCTCTATGGGAGGCCATGTCGGTCGCCACTTCACTGGGATGATGTTGTTGAGAGGACCTTGTTGAGGTCATATGAGCTCCAGGTGTATGCACATAAAGTCACTTTGATCAAGCAAAGGCTGAAGAGAGCCTAGGATCGATAGAAATTGTATGCAGATGCAAAGCAGACTGACTTGCAATTCACCATAGAAGAGCATGTGTTTTTGAAAATCGGACCCCTCCGAGCTATAGCTAAGAATAGAGGAAAGTTGAGTCCCTGATACGTAGGTGCGTTTGAGATTTTAGAACGGATTGGTGAAGTTGCTTAACATTTGGCCTTACCCCCTCAGTATAGTATGATGCATGATGTTTTCCACGTGTCTAAGCTAAAGCGCTATGTGAAGGACCCGAGCCATGTGCTGAGCATTGAACCCATTGAGCTCCAAGGGAGACTGACATATCCTGAGTCACCTGTGAGAGTATTGGATACCAAAGTGAAAGAACTTAGAAATAAAGAAATAGAGATGGCAAAGGTTCTTTGGAAGCACCATGGAGAGGATGAAGCCACATGGGAGCTGAAGACAGACATCGAAAAGGCATACCCTGAATTATTTGTTGGATTGGCTGAATTTTGCAGACAAATTTCTTATAAGGAGGGGAGGATGTTACAACCTCGATTTTTACTTATATGACTGTAATTGCTATTGTTTCAAAATAAATGTACTTGGTTGTAAATTGCATGATTTATGATAAATATATGGATTTCTTTTACAACTCTTCCTTGTGCATGTTTTTTTGTGGACCCTTTGGTAATAATGGGTCCAAGATAATAAAAGAGGAAGACAAGTTAAAACGGAATAAGAATTTCATAAATAATAATGAAAATTGGGATAAAGGTGAAAATATAAGAAATAAATAGATAAGTGTGGGATTGTAGTCACAAGTTGAATCATGAAAGTTGTTAAGGAAAATGCATAAGGACAATGTAATTGATTTTATGAGTCGAGTTTAAGCTTAAGGTATGTTACTATTAGAGGTGACTAAAATTCTTTAACAGTATACACAAGGATGCTTTAAGTGTATGGGGATACACAATATGTGATAGTATCAATGATTTGGGATCACTATAATATTGAGTTTTAGATGATTTTCACACGAGGTGAGGCCTAGTTAAGCTGCTCAACTAAGATTTGATTCAATATTCATGGGAATAAGAATGGTTTCATGAGTGGTAACAAATATTTGTACATTGTGTTCACCTAGACTAGAGCACCATGATAAGATGAACGGAGTCACTAGAAATTATATTGAGATAAGACATACAAGTAAGATTTTTGTACTTTCATGGTTATATCTTTACTGGGCCTAAGATCTCAAATAGAGACATGTTAATAAGATCTCTTAGAATGATTAATAACTAAGAGTTTACACATCAGATTATACGATTTGAATACATTATCTGATGATTATGTTTCCAAGATAAGACACGTGTATTTCGATTTAAGATCATGGTAAGACTGTAAAGGTCAAAATGTATTTATATTCATATAAGATCAGATTTAATGAGATGAAATGAAATTATGAAGTGACGCCCATGCCCTTAGTGCAAGCTGATTCAGATACATAACCCATACCCTATGTACAAATTATGTGACCCAGACACCTTGGTGCATGTCATGAGACCCGGGTTTCATAGTACATGTTTCCAGAAGAAAATATATAAAAAGAAAGAATCAAGTGTAAAGATAGAATAGTTGATTATGTTTCATATTTTTATATAATTCTTTATGTTTGTTGTACATTATAGTTTGATAAGGTTGTTAGATATAGTTAGTTATCCATAAAGAGGTCATACTTTAAAGTAGCCTATGAGACTTTATGACAATGGTCAACAGTTAGTAAGGTATGTGAAACCCTAAGGTGGGTAGCCTCATCTATTTAGCCAAATTTTGAGGACGAAATTCCCATAAGGTGGGTAGAATTGTAACATTCTATTTTGATACGTTATAACACAATGGAGCATAAAGGGATCTGACATAACTCATATACACAAACCCTAGCCAATACAAACTCGAAGGTGTTTTAAGATCTTGAATCCTTAAATGTAGGATATTTGATGTGTGAGGAACTATACATTCATGTAAAATCATATCTAGGTGCAATGATTCATTAGATGACAAAGAAAGGAAGCAATTTAGTTTGAAGTGGTTTATTTACATTTCCAAGGGTTTTATATTAATAAAGTATGATTGATCTCTGGTATACATGTGAAAATAATATGAGATGACACTAATGTATGTCTTAAGTAACAGTGAGCATGTTGTTAGGAACAAGAATGGAGAACAATGGTTACCGTTAGTTTAAATATCTGTCCTAGTAAACTAGTGGTCACTTACAATGTCTTCCACTGAGATATGTGCTAGAACGGTAACACTTTTGGAAGCCCTTGGCATACGATAATAGTTAGGCCTATTCTTAATAAGTCTTAGAGATGTTTCGACTCATCTCACAAGAATGATATAAATGGTTAGGCATGTATTATTTGGTATACATTAAGATAATGCAAGTATCTATCTCTTTTAGTTGTTAAAAAAAAATAGGCATCTTTACTATATAAGTGCGAAAGTAGTTGAAGGTACACATTCGTAGATGAATTAAAAATAAAAGAAGCATTTTATTTAATATCTGGATTGCATGGAGATTTCTTGTACTTCTTAATTATTGTATCACGATATGGATTGAGATAAAGGTGATGCTGTTTTATATAATGTACGGAAAATACTTGGGCGATCCACTAAAATAGGTATGAATAAGATACTATATATTCTAGAAACATGTAAGATAGAATTTGGAGCTTATCACCATTGAATAAGATTATCTTGACTAGTGGATTGACTAGGAAAGGACGGACTCTTCTAGGAAAGGACAGACTCTTCTGTTTGTTGCTTGTTTTGTGGAGTCGATCTATTAATGACTTGCCAATGCCTACGTGTTAGTGATCACTCGCACCCTATTTCATCTCTTAGCTTGGCTATAAACATGAGGAAAAAGATATCCCCGTCGAGGGTTCTCATAACGTAAGGTGCTTATCCTCCACTTTAGTGCATACCTTGACTATCTTACCTTTGTAATTGCTCGACTCTCTCCACTTGCATGGTAAGTGTCATTCATATCGCATTGATTGCGGCATCATCTAACCAGATTCCTATGTCTAACCATTAGTTGTAACCACGGTTTTTATGCTTGTGAGGATCCATGATCTCTTATTGGTGACCAACCACAATGGAACTCTTCGCCAACACAACAACGGCTGGCATGATCTCCAATCAATACAGCGGGCACGGAGGGGTTCTGAAAATGATTGGCCTACGTGTGTGTTTTTCTAGTCGCTTCATATTAGATATTAAGGCCCTAGCCAAGAGTCATCAGAGGAAGGTCCCTGCGGCAGTGATATCAGTTGTTGTTTTGTTCGTTAATGATGGAAGTATTCTCATGGCATTGGTCGAGGGTTAAGTTGAAGAAAGTATCCACTACAAGTCCCTAGTATCTCACGCGTCTGCACAACCATAATGGACAACAAGTTGGAGGGTGTCCCTTATGCTGTGATGCGATGTGGGAAGATCCAATATACCACTCTCCATATCCGGAAGATGAGCATGTCCAAAAGATTTAGGCAAAAGCTGCTTCACCTTACGCTCCTCTGAAGAAGGCCAGCTCAATCAAAATCACCTTATGCTCCTGTGCAAGCGGCATCTCGTGCAGACTATCGTGCCCTTTCCTTACACAAGACCAATTTATTTACACACATTGCACAAATCGAGGTAAGTGAGTCATGTCCTTTGAATTCATGTTATCCTTACCAGAATAATCCATTAGACACATGGTCTAATGTTCATACGTAGATTACTGTTTTTCAGTACAATAGAATTTCTATCTCAGATGGCTCGTGATTAGATCATATAATTTATCAATTTCAAGTTATTATTCATGCATAATTCTTAGAAATCAACATGTGAATTATTATAACTCAGAATATATGATTGGAGTTTATTTCAGTATGTTAATTCCTTACAAACATTTAGAATTTAGAATCTCCTTCAGAATACTGGATTTAGATACATAATCTAGATTTCAAACTTATCACAGTTCTTTACTAATTGAGTTTAGAATTTAGAATAGAATTTATAACATAGAATGCCAAAATAGATTTCATACTCTAGAATTTATCTCAAATAGTTGAGATGTAGAATCAGAATAGAAGTAGAAATAGAATCAGAATCATATATAGAACAAGAATAGAAAATGGTACAAGAATATAATTTATATTATATAATAAGTCCTCACAGAACAGAAGTATTGTGGTACACAGAATAGAAGACAATTATGCCACAGAAGGTGCATTGCACCATAAAAGGTACTTGGTGCCACAGAATAGAAGACACCTTTGTGTCACCAGAAGGCTTTCATGCCACAGAAGGTGCATTGCACCATAGAGGGCACACAATGTCACATAAGATGACTTATTGTATAATAGTGGCCACAGAAAGATAAAATGTTGTAAATAAAAGATGTTTACTCTACTTGTGTATTTCTAATTTTTACAATTTAATTATTTCCTTCCAGTTATTAGAATTCAATGTCACTTACTCTAATCTAGATTTCCTCTTGTGCATGGCTGGAGATGAGATGTCTGCAAGTCTCAAATTCTGAAAGAACATTCAAGTCAGAGCTTGCAAGTGCAGAGTTAGAAGGATTGTTTGGTAGGGCTCCATCTACAGGATCCAAGTTTGATATTTAGATCTTAGACTTTTTACTCTTGTATTATATTTTGTTTTTAAGAATTTATGAGAATACATTTTGACACGAGTATGTAATGGTTCTTTTATATTATTATTGTAATGATTATCATGTTTATGACACTCCCAACATTAAAAAAATGGTTGCCTTCTGCTCATGTGATGAAGAAAATTGGGGTGTTGCATGGGGCCTTGTTAATTCTTAAAGAGATTCCTCATGTGAAATTTATGGTAGCTTATTCGATGGAAACTTTGGAAGATGCAGTGTGAATGAAGGTTTGAATGTATATTGACATCGAAAGTTTAGACGAGGATACAATAGTATGTATCAAGCAACAAAGATTCATATGACCTTTACGTGCAAGCTGAGGAATACGACAAGTTGAGAGGAACCTTGAATATAAGGAATCATGTGAAGAAACATTCTACAGTTCACCATTGTATCAATAATCTAGATAAGACCATGACATCATAAATCTTAATCTCAACATATTGAAGTAGAGAATCAAATGATGGGAACACTATTAGATACTAGACGGTTAGTTAGGGATTCAAAGTTGACATTTATGGAGATACTAGGTTGCACCACCAAGAGTCTAATGGGGGCTATGCATTAAGCATTGTTTGGAAAGAAAAACTTGTCTCTCTTATGTGTTGTCACCACCACAAAAATGATTGTGTTAAGCTGTGTCAAGGCCTTCAAACTGCTCAATCAGACAAGAAAGACTCCCAAAATCCATTTACTAGAGAGACAGGCCAAAACTACAATATGATGAGTGAAGGCTAGCGATCACCCAGATAAATAGATAATGTAGTATAATGGTAGTGATGTTGTGACTACTAGGTAGAAGATTCAACAATGTCTTGTACAAGATTTGCATGTTGGCCTACATTGTCTAGTCCTCCTTCATTATATCAATTATTTATTTGACATAAAAATATACTGTGTCATTCTTCATTTCAAATATTCTTATTTGAGAAGGGAAATAGAATGACATACAAAGGAGATAGTGTTTGCGAGAAAGAGAGACAATGAGAACAATTTTATGAAATATATCTAGAAAGTTGATAAAGCACGTCAAATGCAAGAAAAATATGATAGGAGGAAATATGATGAAGTGTTTAAGTATTGCTATGGTAAATATGAAAATGAGATGTTAAAGAAGAATATAAGTCTTACAATATATTCAAATTCATAGGGAATACATACTAAGATTATGTTTTAGCAAGTTAATCGTGGGTGTGCATGAGCTTCACTACTACAAAACTTGATAAAGCTGAAGGACAAATATCAAACCAATATATGTGAATTCTTGACCAAAAGGTCGTGGTCAGGGCCAATCCTTGACCAAGGCTCTATCTGCAAAAACATAGTGACCAATCACGGTTGGTCCTATTCCTAACCAATAGAGTTTGAGGCTTTGACCAGTTAACAAAAGGAATTAAAATTTGATCCCTTTCAACACAATGTGTGCAAGACCTATCTTTGTCCAGTACAAATAAATGTCCATTCACTTTTAAACTTTATGTTTTGATAGTACACCTTTTAAAATTAATAAACCAAGAGACCTTACTCATCATCCATCACATGACAAAATAATGAGGTTCAATACAACATAGAGTTGCATTTAATTTTTAACTAAGTACATTCAAATTATGTAATCTAAACATCATGTTTTTCCAAAAAAAGTAAAACATATTTTTATGAAATCTCTTTGGTATGTATTGCATATGAATACATGACATGCCATAATGTATTATTTTACATTTTTAAAAAACTAAAAATAAACTTCGATCTTCTGAGCAAGTTGGCTTCATGTGATTTTCCTAACAATAATTTTATAACTATGTCTAGAAGGTTTTTTGTAATATTTTCATTACTTATTCTTTGTAAAATATTGTCAAAATCTTGCACTGCAAATTAATTTATATCAATTTCATATGATTTATCTTATAAAATATCACAAAAATATGACTAATACTACCAATAGAACAAAATTTTATCAAGTATTAACTATAATCCTTAAGCATGCGCATTTTCTACCATGAAAAGTTTCCGCAGATAAGTACTTGGAAGAATTGATTTTAATAAAATACTAGAAAAAGCAACGACTAGGCTACTCTTTTAGTGGAAGGTACTACTAATTCCAAAATAAAAGTGGTTCACTCTTTTTGTGGAGTTCTCCATTGTTGTCAGTAATGGTTTTCACTTGGTAACTAAAAAGATTTAGAAATATTATAAAACCGAGTAATAGTGTTGTTTTAATTAAAATCCAAGGCTTGACTTTTCATCTTCTATCTACTCCTAGAACCATGATTTATACCTTTCCTTGCCACGCAGTATACCACAAAATTCATAGGAAATGACGAATCATTAGATTTGTAAACATAAAATAGATATCTTTAGGAAAGCCAATAGATCTTCATTCAATTAGACGTTGATGGTAGCATGGATAATGGTTGAGGTTACCAATGTCTTGATCATTTTGTGACTTCACCAATGTATAGGCCTGGGCATCTTGGAGCCAGCACGTACCTTGTTTTTCCATTGTCGGGTAGAGAGATAGGGCATACAAGGCAGATCACAGAGCGAGAATTGAGAAGAAAAATAATTAAATTGTAACAACCCTGCTTCACGGTAACCCCCAATTAAGGAAGACCAAGAATTCAGAGACATTATCCCAAAAACATAATGAATGGTTTTGTAAATAATAAAAAATAATTAATAAATTCTATAAAAGACTAAACTTTAAAGCTAGAATAAAAATTACTTTTAAAAAACCTTTCAAATATAGGAAACTGGAACTTCTACCCTCAATAGAATTCTAACTATCTAAATCCTGCTTTATGAATTAACTTTAATCTTCACAAGTTCCACATTACTATTTGTCCAATTTTAGATATTCCTAAAATACCGAAAAATAAAATGTCGGTCAGTAAAATGAATATATCGGTATGTGGTGACAACCAAAACATTGCACATAAATTCTAACAACATAATCACATCAAATAGTTGTTAACAATGCAAGATTACTTTTTTTAATATGACTTCTCAACCACTTTTACTCATCCTCTGGGATACCCTCTCTAGGGTTAAGTCCTTGCAAGCGACTTTAAGGCTACCTTCTCCATCCCGAGCTTGGTACCTGGGGTCACCTCTCTAGGTTCCATGTGGTCTTCCCTATGGGACTTGACCACCTTGGCCTTCCCTCCAGAACTTGGTTTCTTCTCTTACAACCAGAGGTGTTATGTAGGCTCGAGCAAGTCATATATATACTTAAATTGTGATAATCATATTCACTTTAAAGATTGTAGAAATAAAATCATCCAAGCACTTAATTTCCATTGCAATCAATAAAACCTCAAGAAAATGTCAGTAAACTAAAGAGTGTACTCATAATTAACCACATACCTGATTAGGAGATTTCACAAGAAATAATCACAATCCTATCAATCAGGAAATCGAATCCAAGCAAGCAATTCAACCACAGAAAGCATTGAATCTTGAAAAGCATGTACAACCTATTTACTAAACACTCATCAAGAACTTATTTTATTGACTTAGATTCACTTTTTAGGGTTTCTAATCCAAATTTGGGTTTCATTAGGGTTCCTTTATATCTATTTACAACTTTCCTCTTTTACGTCCACAAAACCCTAAAACAGCAATTCTAGTTTCAAAACCCTAACTACTCATTTATTCACATTAAAACCTTCTCATCACTCATTAGACTTAGGATTAACCTAATATCACTTTTATACAAAGAATATCAAATTATAATTCATTAAAACCCATTAACACTTAGATTAGGGTTTCTAAGCCAATTAATGCATATTAACATATCAAACCCTAAATGAAGCTATTTAGCCCATGAATTATCTACTTAGACATTCAAAACATCTTTTTATTAACAACAGGTTAATATGCTCATAGATCATCCATATTAACCTCCTCAATTTCATAGAATATCAATTTAGGGTTTTTCATAGTTATAAAAGTATTAATGATTGAAACTTTAAGAAATTTTCAAACTATGATCGGATTTAGACTCTAATCCTATTTTTAATTGATTGTTTGGGTTCTCTTGATCAAAATTCATATATTACATGTTTCCATCGGAGCTACCCATAATGAATTAGGATTTTTTCAAGATAAGTACCTTTGGGCCAATGATAGTGCGCCACGTCAGCACCCCTTCTTTTCTTTTCTTTCGATCCCTTCTCTATCTCGTGGATCTTGCCCTCAACCTGCTTAACCTGGTACCCAGGTCCGACCACTCTGTCATCCTCACAGGAGCGTGCGGAGAGGGGTCTGATCCCCTGTTTCCTCTGTAAAATAGAGAGCTATGTGCGTCAGCCCTCCCCCTTCACCTGGTGGCTCATGAGGCGTCAAGGGTCGAGTTCGGAGTTTGACTCCCTTGGTGCTAGCACCAGTGGAAACTAGTGTTCTACACTCAGCTCAAAGCCTGGTTACCCTCCACGGCACAACCACCATCCAAGGTGTCCGGAGAGCCCTCAGAAGAAGAAGATGCTTATGGAGGAGTTTTCCCAGAGCACTGAGACTCCTCAAACTCGTGCGGATTCTCCTATACAACCAGCTCTATTGCGAAGGTGTAGAGCCCCTTATATAGATCCGACCTCCAACGTCCATGGAGTTCTAAACCAACTGTGATTTGGGGAAAATACAAAACTCACCTAAAACCAGGGAAAACCAGAGATGGTTGGCTTTGTTTTAATCTCTCAGAATCAAAGGAGCAATCCCCAGCTTTGCACAGGGATTGTGCATCAAGAAAATCGATCAGGAAAACCCCCTTCACTATTCCTTTTTCTGGTTTTAAATGAAAAGAAGCCTCCATTGGATCAACGATCCAATGACTATCAGGTCTCGTATAAGAACACAAGTCAGAATAGAATTGTGACATGGTGTGATTCCGCTAGAGGTGCAACACACTAGCCGATTTGACCCGACTAGATGTGCCCCACGAGGTCGGAACACACATGATTGGATTTAGCTTTCAAAATTTATAAACCTAACTAACACACCTACGTCTACTAAAACAACTACACCCGCAAGCGCACAGGGTCATGTCATAGTATAGGAAGGTTGTAAGTACATGGTCGATCCACAGGTAAAAGAGGGAGTGCTAGAGCTAGGTTAGTTTAGGTAGTTTCCTACTGCGGAGACTAGGGTTAAGGGTTTGAAGGTTGTTTTGATTGTTAAACTATTATGGACAAACAAGAAATTAAATGCAATAATGAAATCTACGTTAACCCTAGACTAGATTAAGGCTAAATAGGTAAGAAAGGATTAAGCTAGGTATGAAAAGGAAAATTACACTAAAGAAAGCAAGAAAGAAGTAAAAGAGCAATTAAAGAGTTACACTATCATGAACAAGACAAGAGCAAAGCAAGAAGCTAACTAAAAAAGGAAAGAACTAATTAAGCTAAGCAAGCACAAAACTAGGGTTTCAAGCAGTAAAGAGATGTGTGGGCTGTTTAGGGTTATGAACTTATCACTTAAGTTGAGGGGGTGACATGAACTTTATGATTCCATTTAGATTATCCAAACCAAATAACAACTTAGAGTCTAATGAATTAACCTAAGCTACTAACTGGCCATGGACATGCTAGGTTGTGCATAGAGGAACTAGTCCCTAACACCCCCTACTATCCTTACGAGGCTCAATTGGGTTAGGGATTAGGTTCAATTCAATTAGAGTCTAATCAAGTCTAGGTTTATAGATTAGGCATTCCTAGGGCAATTAGGGACCGAGGGTAGTAATGGGGAGGTGAGATTAGGGTTTTGGACCCCAATTCCCCCACATTCTAGCCTTGAGAAGGCCCCATGCTAATTGCACTAGAATTACCTAATCTAGCTACTTATATCTCTCATATAGGTTTAGGGAGATTTATTAGGATGTAGGAAGATGGGAGGCAACCTAGGGATCCAAGAATTGGACCTAGGGGCAAATCCTAAAATTCACACATATAAGCAATTTGCCTAAATTCCTAGGTGATTCCACACACAAACCAACAAGAAATCCATGGAGAATGAGATGAAAATAGAATATAATCATTAACAAATGGAATTACAACATTTACATGTCATTTTCCCCCAACATGGTATCAAAGTAACATAATATCCCCCAAACAGCCCACCCACAGGGGCCTAGCTACTCATAGAAATGGAAAATACAAAAAGAAAGGAGAAAGATGTAGGAGAAGCCATGGAGCTCGGTGTAGATCAAGAAGTCCTCCTCTCCAGCAGTTGAAGGGCATCCTCCTCCCTCCTACAAGGTGCAAGGGTGTGAAATGAAGGGGATTATGGGTAGGAACTAGTATAAACTAGTGTTTTGGTGGTGGAAATGGTGAAATGGAGTGGAATGGAGGTGCATATGGAGTGGAATGGAGTGGGTGGCGATTTGGGGAGCTAGGACATGGTGGAAGGTAGCTGGCCTCGTTCCCCAGCCACTACCTAGGTATATATAGGTTTGGGGGAAGCACTAGGTTAAGTAGGGGCAAGATTGGAAAATCAGTGTGAAAAAGTTAGGTTTTGAGGTGGTAGCACGGCCGTGCTGGGCAGCACGGTCATGGTGGGTAGTGTAACACCCCTGACCTGGGTTATGCTTTAACCCTAGGTGTTTTGATTAAGAAAGATGATTATATGTTTAATCTCATCTTGTGAAAAGTAATTAGGGCTCATGAGGAACTTATGTTTCAATTTTGGTCCTGTTTGAACAATGTTGAAGCAATGATTTCTTATTTTGGACTAAAGTGCAAATTACCCAAGTTGAGGGGTTAACTTGCAAATTGAACATGATAAGATTTTCCTCTGATGTTGAGACATCATAAAGATGAATATGATGTAGTAGTATGGTTTCTACAAGCCTGGACACCAAGATAGAGCTTGTTGGACAATGTTGTGCATCAAAACCTAGTTTTGGAGTAAAGTGCAATTTACCCAAAATCTAGGGTTCAATATGCAAATTACCACTTCAATAAGGTCCTTAATGTTTCTTGTCATCATGTATATCAAATAAAATGAGAGGGACTCCTCATTTGAACTAAGTCGGAGGAGAGAGAATCTTGACATTAAAATAATCAAGAATAATGCCTAATTGAAACCCTAATTCGATTTAGGGCAAAAATGAATAAAAATAATTGAAGGACTTTCAACCAAAATGTTTTGGGGTGATTTTGAATAAGTATTGACGTTCCTTTGCTAAGATAAGGAACGAAAATATCTTAAGTAGGTGAAATTCCACTCACCTTATTATAAAGAAAAGTAATTTCCACTCACATATGGGATATTAATATAATAAGCATTAAGGTGCTTAATTTGCTTTTCTTTAAATTGAGGATAATGAAGGGGAATAAAAGGCAAAGGAAGGTGCCTTGTATCCATGGAATTGAGGGGGAATAGGTGGCCATAATATTTGGATTAATTGGATTTTTATAAGGCATTTTCTCTCTCATCAATTTCCTTATAAAAGTGCCTTTTCCAAATGAATTGAAAGGCTTTTTCGGCCCTTTCTTCTTCCTTTGCTTGGTATGAGCTCAAGGGGACTTAGGAGCAACAGGAGGACGAGCCCCAACCTGTTGGTCAGCTTCTTGACCCTCGTTCTTCATGATTTCATGGTGGAAATCGAAAATAAATTATGGATTCCTTCTTATTTCGATCTCCTCTTCAACCCTAGCCAACTTTTGCAATCAAAAGCTTGAGGAAGAGCCTAGGGGGAGTTGCTAGAGCTTCATCCACCATTTATGGCGTGATCTTGGAGCTTTGGAGCTCAATTGGAGGCGGGTTTTATAACTGAAACCTTCAAACATTGCTATTGCATCAATCTTCTAGGCTTTGTTGATTGATTTCTTCAATTTTATACACTTTTGTTTCTTTGCTGCAAATTCCATCAAGAACGGTTGCTGTTCTTGGGTGCACGAAGGAAGATGATGATGACATCATCATAAGCAAGCACCTCACCAAATATCTTAGGAGCAAACGATCTCAAAAGTTGGGACCAAACGGTTTCACCAAAACCGTTTGGTGACCAAACGGGTTGCAAACCGTTTGGTGGCAAGCGGGTTCAAACCCGTTTGAAGGAGTTGACCAAGCATTGACCGTTTGGGAATCTCGTTCTTAATTATGTAGGATAATGACCCTCCAAATTTCAGGGGTTAACTCCAAAGGAATCATAGGTTGAAGGACAATCAATTAGACAAATCGAATTGAATTAAGTGCTGATTTTCAACCTGTATAACTTGACCGGCTTGGGAAAACGGGTTCAAGACCATTTGAGATGGTTGACCAAGCGTTGACCGTTTGGGATTCCTATTCATAATGATGTTGGTTAATGACCCTACAAATTTTAGGAGTTAACTCCAAAGGAATCATAGGTTGAAGGCTAATCAATTAGGAAAACCTAATTGGATTAAGTGCTGATTTTCAACCTGATTAACTTGACCTGCTTGGGCAAACGGGTTCAAGACCGTTTGAGTGAGTTGACCAAGCGTTGACCGTTTGGGATTCCTGTTCATAACTATGTTGTTTAATTAATATCCAAATTTTAGGGGTTAACGCCCAAGGAATCGTGAGTTGAAGTCTATTCAATTAGGCAAACCCTAATTGAAAACAGTGCTGAAATTCCAATGAGTTAGGTTGAGATTTTGGGTTGATTAGCCCAAACGGGTTCAAGACCGTTTGGGGATCATCCAAACGGGTTCAAGACCGTTTGGGGATCACCCCAAGACCGTTTGGAGGTCTGGGGTCTTGTATAGTTGATCAATTGAAGGTCCAAAGGTACCAAATCATACTGCAACTCAATGCTGATTTGTTGATCAACTCGATAGACCAATCCATGATGATTTTTCACTAAAGTCCAAAGGTTGGATGAGCCAAACGGTGTCAAGACCGTTTGGAGCTCATCCAAACGGTCTCACGACCGTTTGGTGGTCACCCGAGACTGTTTGGAGGTCTAGGGTTGAGTATGGTTAGGTGTTTGAAGGTCTAAAGGTACTAAGCTGATATACAATGCAATGTTGATTTGGTGATCAATCCAATGAACCAAACCCCAATTGGAATGCTTAGATTTGAGTGATATGATGGGCAAACGGTCTCAAGACCGTTTGGAGGTCATCCAAATGACCTCAAGACCGTTTGGGGTCAGGTCATACCCAATTTGGATAATGGTTCAATGGTTTCAAAGCAACTAGTCTTACATTGATTAGTGTTGTTGAATCATCGATTCCAAACCCTAATTCAATTGAATCAAACCCTAATTGATGATCAATTGAGGGTCAATTGAGGGTCAAATCATTTGAAGGTTGACCTATTAAACTCAATTGAAGTATGAGGATAGGTCCAATTGAAGATTGATTCCATGAATTCAATGATTGAAGGAATCAACATTGGAAACCCTAATTCAATTGGATACGTATGTAATGGAGGTCCAATGTGATTGAATCTCTTGAGAATCAAGATGGTGAATGATCCATTGATCCAATTCTGATTAGTAATGATAGTCAATGAAGGTACAAAGGTTGAAACCCTATTAGTACCTAAGTGATTAGTGCAAATTAAGGGATGAACCCTAATTGCTTATAGGATCAATGACTTGATATACTATGTTAATCATAGTTGTATGAACTCGATTGACGGGTTGATATGACCTAATCAAGTTGAGATGATGATAGCATAAATTCCTATAAGAATATGATTCATGTGGTGTTTAAGGGTATGATCATTAAGTAGAGAGATCATGAAACCCTAATCATGAACATAAACCCTAATTATGGGCAATGTGATATGAAACCCTAATGAAGGGTGATGCTATATGCAATCCCTATTCTAAAGAAGGGAGATGGTATGTGAAACCCTAATCCCTAATGAGAGAATAGAATTCATACTTGAATATGATTCATGAGGTGAACTCCCTTTTCACGACCATGCAAGGTAGCACGGCCGTGGTAGCTTCCCCTCGCACGGCCGTTCTTGGTTGCACAACCGTGGTGCTCTATGCTTGATTTAGAGGTGATTTGAAAGTGGCCTCATATGATCGTATACCTTGATATGATTATAAGTCCAATTTAATTGGATGAAGGATACATAAGATATGTGATGAGAAACCCTAGTTGAGGGTGTATCATTGTGATTGTTTATAAGCAACTTTATAATAAAGTCATGCCTTAAACTAAGTTAAGTCCATATCATGTGAGATAGCTGTACAATTCTAATGTGTGGCCTTTGCATTATATGCTAAAGGTAAGAGATTAGTGATGGAATGTATTAAGTGGGAAATACCTTAATACAAGATAAGATGGATAACTCAACAGGGTTTGAAATGATGAGAAAGTGATACATCAAGATATGATAGTTATCACATTCAACATTTCAGGGTTTATATGCCTTGATGTACTTCAAATACAATATAATTGGGTAAGAAACATATGAAGTGTGTTATGAAACTATTACAATGAAATGTAATGAGTTGTTACACCTTGATGAGTGTTAATTAATGTACCTTGAGAATGGGGTTAATCCCAAATATTGTGTATGATATAATCATACCATGATAAGGATGAGAAATGAACTCATACCTTGAATTGATGATCATTAATGCTATATGATGAAAGTAATGTTCTAGAATAATCAAATATGATATCCTTGAATGCCCCAGAGGTATGGAATAATGTATTAAAGGTTGGACAGATAATGAGATCATGAACTCTTTATTAATGAGAAATGGGGAACCCTAACCCTAATTTGGGTAATGGGAATGAAAAGCCCTATTTGATAGTAAACCCTAATTCCTGGTAGAGGAATAATGGTGTTACTATCACATCACATGATGTGATGAATATCTTGTATGATTGTTATCATGCCTAATAAACATACAGATATTATGAGATGATGTATATAGCTAGTGTGAGTTGTGACATTTATATAATAAATGTTGATTGGCATTATGTGCCTTAATGTTGTTGTTGCTTAGTAAAAGAAGCAATATGCATGGACTTTTAAGAGTCACATGAGTAAGTTGTTACCTAGTGAGAGGTGACAAGATATTTCATGGCCTTGTGAGCCAGGTGTGTTGCTTGTGTAACAAGTATCATGAATGCCTTGGTCAGATGACCTGAAGGTGATAGTTACCTGAAAAAGGTATAATAATGCTCAATGATGAGTTAAGGGTTTGAATACCCAGAACCATATGATTATGGTGACGAGAAAGTGAAGGGATGATACTTCCCAGTATTGAAATGAGGGACTGAGTTCCCAGGGTCTTTGAAAGACTGAGAAATATCTGATAAAAGTAGTACATGTCTCTTTATAGCATTGTTGTAATAAGTTATGTTTGAGAACTTGGCTGATGCTAAAAGAATATGAGAATGTACTTAATAAATCAAGTGAAATCTATTCATGTAGTTCTCTGACCATAGATCCATCATCGTCAGGAATAGGCGATGGTGAAACGGGTGCCCGCGGCAAAACCCGGAGCACAAATTTTGAATATGTGGGGGTAAATGGGCGAAAATATCCTTACGTCCTCTTGAAGAGATTGTTGGAAGGTAAACAAGAAACCTCTCAATCCTTCATGAATATGTCGGGATGGATGTATCATGAATCTCCCAATGATACTTAATGTCGGATCGAGGAGATAAACAAGAAATCTCTCGATTGGCGATGAGAGTGCAGTTGACGCTGTAACTCTGTAGCGAAGCTGCCAGAATACCCTGGCTAGCTAGTTAGCAGAGACATGAGATGTCCTGCATGTGGTCTCGTACTGACCGAGATAGATGAGGTCATAAGAATCCGGCTCTTTTGATGACCTATGTATGGTACTGAGGCGATTTCGTAATGGTCGGTTGGAGTATGAGCGGTATATCTCATCTCCTCAGAGCATAAGTGTGATTGTAAAATGTAATCAGCCGTATAGCATGTTTTCTTAAGGATTGAATACGGAGATTCATTGGCTGATGTTGTACTTCTTTGTGCATTCCTTAGTAGATAAATGTTAATTATGTTTCTTTATATTCTCTGCAAAGTAGACAGATGAATTACTTATCTACCATGGGTAGATGCAATGACCTCCTTGAGAATGGAGATTATCTTATTCTATTTTATGATGAATAATTCTGCCTGATAATGTAAAAGTAACCCTACTCAGTTTTAATTTGATAAACTGCAATAACAATGTTTTTGGCGGAGAGTTATATCTCTCGCAGGGGCAATTTTCAATTGTCTCACCCCCGTGGGAAACATTTTTAGGTATGCATGGAAGGCAGAGCAGAAACCCTAGAACAGGGAAAGAGCAGCAGCAACAGCAGGGACAACAATAAAATCTCAGGTGGAAATATTGTCTGTCTAGTCATATAGATAGTAGTCTTATGTGTCGTCTCTATACTCTCAGGTCCTCGGAGTTTTAAATGTATCAATCTGAGTTTTGTCTTAGTGCCTCGAAGTTTTTATACTGCCTGTGTATATTTGTTAACAGGGAAGTCAATGTTGTAATCCTTGAAAAGGAATGGTACAGGTTGTGTACTTGTGAACCAGGATGAATTTGGAATAATTTGGTTCATGGTTAAAGAGTTTTCCTGTGAATGGATCTCTTTGTAAAAAGTTTTAAATTTTCAGTCATTTTCAGTAATCCGCTGCAAATAATTCGCTTCCGCATTAGTTAATCCTGTTTTTGCGAGACGGTCATTTCAATTAGTGGTATTAGAGCTCTAGGTTTGATGAGTCTACAGAGACATAGGACTAAGTTGGTGAGTCTGTGTTAGTGTCCTCCAGTATACCCTATAATGATTTCTGCTTGTGCAGAGAAAGGGTAAAGTTTAAAATGACTGGAGAGCACAAGGAACACATTGGTAAGGGCAATGTTGTTGCACCAAGAAGAGGTGCAAGGGATCATGCAAGAATAGAATGAGTGCCTGAGAATCCCCATTAAGACCAGATCAGGATAGAGAATCCTATGATCATGCTCTTGTTGGGTAGATTACGGCAACAGTAATGCATATGAGTGGACTGGATGCTAGGCTTATAACCTAGGTAATCAGTCCTTAATACAGAAAGCTTGATCTTAAAATGAGTTCCTAAATGACTTAGTCATGTTGGAACAAGGGAAAATATGGAAAAGATTAACTTATGGCAAGAAAGTAGACTCTGCCATGAGCTTAGACAGATAATAAATATGTGATGGAAGTGCCCGAGAAGGGGCAATAAGCTGAGAAGTAGGTGATGATCTCTATAATTTTAGAGACATTTGCCTAATGGTTCTAAAAAGCCAAGGTTTTTGGTACAAATAGTGCAATAAATGCCTAGTGTACCAGGGCAGCAGCCCCTAAGTAAGTGTAAAGGTCTTAACCTTTCACCTATAAAATTCCATGGCTTAGTTTTTGCATCAGTAATAAGACTAATAAGACCATGATGTGAGGACAATGTATGTTATAAATGTGTACATGTTGAGTACACTAAACCCCTTTTGTTATAAAAAGGAGGACTGCTGATTTGGTTTTCCCTATTAGTTGTCATATAGGGAAGAAATGATGAGAATTAGAATTTGAATTTTGTTCAAGTATTCTTTTAAATGGTCTATATTGATCTTACCTCTATGAAAGAGGAAGAGGTATAGAAGAGATGCCTGGATAAAATCCAGGGATGTTAAATCTTATGTTATGATAATATGAAAAACAAGAAATATGATAGCATGTAAGTGCATACTACTTGATCTCAGTACTTGTAAAACCTGATTAGGTTTACAACTATTGATGATAAAGTGAGTATGGAAACTCTTAGATTGATATCTTTTTATTACCCTGATCAAGCAATCATTCTGATACAATCTAATGAGTATCATGAAATAAGAAATATGGTATGGATAAATGTATCATACCTTAAGTACAAGAAAGAAGGATCTGATAGGAATTCAGATCAGTATGTGTATATGAGGAAGTAAAAGTATGACCCTCATATGATGAGAAAGAGAACAAGGGAGGTGATCCTTGTTCAATAAAGTTGTAAATATGATAAAAGAAAGATGAGAATATGATGTGTTTTCAACACATGTGACTGATACCAGGGTAATGGATTCTGGTATCTGAGAATTATCAGATGGTTTAGATTAGCTACCTGGAGTGGTCAACTATGAAATCAGTCTGATTATATAAAATGATATGAACATCATATGTTAGGGGTTTATGCTTTGCATAAACATAACAACTAAATATGTCTTTAAGATAAGATCTCAATTGACTCTATGAGAATATTGTGAGAAGGAACTTTGTGTTGATCAAAGCTCTATGATGTCTCCATAACAATGAGGTGTTATGTAGATACATGATGATATGATGAATGAATAATATATGATCCCTTTATCTAGGATTTCGGGTACGAAATCCTTGTTAGGGGTGTATAATTTGTAACACCCCTGACCTGGGTTATGCTTTAACCCTAGGTGTTTTGATTAAGAAAGATTATTATATGTTTAATCTCATCTTGTGAAAAGTAATTAGGGCTCATGAGGAACTTATGTTTCAATTTTGGTCCTGTTTGAACAATGTTGAAGCAATGATTTCTTATTTTGGACTAAAGTGCAAATTACCCAAGTTGAGGGGTTAACTTGCAAATTGCACATGATAAGATGTTCCTATGATGTTAATACATCATAAGGATGAATATGATGTAGTAGTATGGTTTCTACAAGCCTGGACACCAAGATAGAGCTTGTTGGACAATGTTGTGCATTAAAACCTAGTTTTGGAGTAAAGTGTAATTTACCCAAAATCTAGGGTTCAATATGCAAATTACCACTTCAATAAGGTCCTTAATGTTTCTTGGCATCATGTATAGCAAATAAAATGAGAGGGACTCCTCATTTGAACTAAGTTGGAGGAGAGAGAATCTTGACATTAAAATAATCAAGAATAATGCCTAATTGAAACCCTAATTCAATTTAGGGCAAAAATGAATAAAAATAATTGAAGGGCTTTCAACCAAAATGTTTTGGGTTGATTTTGAATAAGGATGGACGTTCCTTTGCTAAGATAAGGAACGAAAATATCTTAAGTAGGTGAAATTCCACTCACCTTATTATAAAGAAAAGTAATTACCACTCACATATGGGATATTAATATAATAAGCATTAAGGTGCTTAATTTGCTTTTCTTTAAATTGAGGATAATGAAGGGGAATAAAAGGAAAAGGAAGGTGCCTCGTATCCATGGAATTGAGGGGGAAGAGGCGGCCATAATTTTTGGATTAATTGGATTTTTATAAGGCATTTTCTCTCTCATCAATTTCCTTATAAAATTGCCTTTTCCAAATGAATTGAAAGGCTTTTTCGGCCCTTTCTTCTTACTTTGCTTGGTATGATCTCAAGGGGACTTAGGAGCAACAGGAGGACGAGCCCCAACCTGTTGGTAAGCTTCTTGACCCTCGTTCTTCATGATTTCATGGTGGAAATCGAAAATAAATTATGGATTCCTTCTTATTTCGATCTCCTCTTCAACCCTAGCCAACTTTTGCAATCAAAAGCTTGAGGACGAGCCTAGGGGGAGTTGCTAGAGCTTCATCCACCATTGATGGCGTGATCTTGGAGCTTTGGAGCTCAATTGGAGGCGGGTTTTATAACTTAAACCCTCAAACATTGCTATTGCATCAATCTTCTATGCTTTGTTGATTGATTTCTTCAATTTTATACACTTTTGTTTCTTTGCTGCAAATTCCATCAAGAACGGTTGCTGTTCTTGGGTGCACGAAGTAATATGATGATGACATCATCATAAGAAAGCACCTCACCAAATATCTTAGGAGCAAACGATCTCAAAAGTTGGGACCAAACGGTTTCACCGAAACCGTTTGGTGACCAAACGGGTTGCAAACCATTTGGTGGAAAACGGGTTCAAACCCATTTGAAGGAGTTGACCAAGCGTTGACCGTTTGGGAATCTAGTTCCTAATTATGTAGGCTAATGACCATCCAAATTTGAGGGGTTAAATCCAAAGGAATCATAGGTTGAAGGCCAATCAATTAGACAAAGTGAATTGAATTAAGTGCTGATTTTCAACCTGAATAAGTTGACCTGCTTGGGCAAACGGGTTCAAGACCGTTTGACATTGTTGACCAAGTGTTGATCGTTTGGGATTCCTGTTCATAATGATGTTGGTTAATGACCCTCCAAATTTTAGGGGTTAACTCCAAAGGAATCATAGGTTGAAGGCTAATCAATTAGGAAAACCTAATTGGATTAAGTGCTGATTTTCAACCTGATTAACTTGACCTGCTTGGGAATACGGGTTCAAGACCGTTTGAGTGAGTTGACCAAGCATTGACCGTTTGGGATTCCTGTTCATAATTATGTTGGTTAATGACTCTCCAAATTTTACAGGTTAACACCCAAGGAATCGTGAGTTGAAGGCTATTCAATTAGGCAAACCCTAATTGAAAACAGTGCTGAAATTCCAATGAGTTAAGTTGAGATTTTGGGTTGATTAGCCCAAACGGGTTCAAGACCGTTTGGGGATCATCCAAACGGGTTCACGACCATTTGGGGATTACCCCAAAACCGTTTGGAGGTCTGGGGTCAAGTATAGTTGATCAATTGAAGGTCCAAAGGTACCAAATCATACTGCAACTCAATGCTGATTTGTTGATCAACTCGATAGACCAATCCATGATGGTTTTTCACTAAAGTCCAAAGGCTGGATGAGACAAACGGTCTCAAGACCGTTTGGTGGTCACCCAAGACCGTTTGGAGGTCTAGGGTTGAGTATGGTTAGTTGTTTGAAGGTCTAAAGGTACTAAGCTAATATACAATGCAATGTTGATTTGGTGATCAATCCAATGAACCAAACCCCAATTGGAATGCTTAGATTTGAGTGATATGATGGGCAAACGGTCTCAAGACCGTTTGGAGGTCATCCAAACGACCTCAAGACCGTTTGGGGTCAGGTCATACCCAATTTAGATGATGGTTCAATGGTTTCAAAGCAACTAGTCTTACATTGATTAGTGTTGTTGAATCTTCGATTCCAAACCCTAATTCAATCGAATCAAACCCTAATTGATGATCAATTGAGGGTCAATTGAGGGTCAAATCATTTGAAGGTTGACCTATTAAACTCAATTGAAGTATGAGGATAGGTCCAACTGATGAATGATTCCATGAATTCAATGATTGAAGGAATCAACATTGGAAACCCTAATTCAATTGGATACTTATGTAATGGAGGTCCAATGTGATTGAATCTCTTGAGAATCAAGATGGTGAATGATCCATTGATCCAATGCTGATTAGTAATGATATTCAATGAAGGTACAAAGGTTGAAACCCTATTAGTACCTAAGTGGTTAGTGCCAATTAAGGGATGAACCCTAATTGCTTATAGGATCAATGACTTGATATACTATGTTAATCATAGTTGTATGAACTCGATTGAAGGGTTGATATGACCTAATCAAGTTGAGATGATGATAGCATGAATTCCTATAAGAATATGATTCATGTGGTATTTAAGGGTATGATCCTTAAGTAGAGAGATCATGAAACCCTAATCATGAACATAAACCCTAATTAAGGGCAATGTGATATGAAACCCTAATGAAGGGTGATGCTATATGCAATCCCTATTCTAAAGAAGGGAGATGGTATGTGAAACCCTTATCCCTAATGAGAGAATAGAATTCATACTTGAATATGATTCATGAGGTGAACTCCCTTTGCACGACCATGCAAGGTAGCACGGCCGTGGTAGCTTCCCCTCGCACGGCCGTTCTTGGTTGCACGGCCGTGGTGCTCTATGCTTGATTTAGAGGTGATTTGAAAGAGACCTCATATGATCGTATACCTTGATATGATTATAAGTCCAATATAATTGGATGAAGGATACATAAGATATGTGATGAGAAACCCTAGTTGAGGGTGTATCATTGTGATTGTTTATAAGCAACTTTATAATAAAGTCATGCCTTAAACTAAGATAAGTCCATATCATGTGAGATAGCTGTACAATTCTAATGTGTGGCCTTTACATTATATGCTAAAGGTAAGAGATTAGTGATGGAATGTATTAAGATGGAAATACCTTAATACAAGATAAGATGGATAACTCAACAGAGTTTGAAATGATGAGAAAGTGATACATCAAGATATGATAGTTATCACATTCAGCATTTCAGGGTTTATATGCCTTGATGTACTTCAAATACAATATAATTGGGTAAGAAACATATGAAGTGTGTTATGAAACTATTACAATGAAATGTAATGAGTTTTTACACCTTGATGAGTGTTAATTAATGTACCTTGAGAATGGGGTTAATCCCAAATAATGTGTATGATATAATCATACCATGATATGGATGAGAAATGAACTCATACCTTGAATTGATGATCATTAATGCTATATGATGAAAGTAATGTTCTAGAATAATCAAATATGATATCCTTGAATGCCCCAGAGGTATGGAATAATGTATTAAAGGTTGGAAAGATAATGAGATCATGAACTCTTTATTAATGAGAAATGGGGAACCCTAACCCTAATTTGGGTAAAGGGAATGAAAAGCCCTATTTGATAGTAAACCCTAATTCCTGGTAGAGGAATAATGGTGTTACTATCACATCACATGATGTGATGAATATCTTGTATGACTGTTATCATGCCTAATAACCATACAGATATTATGAGATGATGTATATAGCTAGTGTGAGCTGTGACATTTATATAATAAATGTTGATTGGCATTATGTGCCTTAATGTTGTTGTTGCTTAGTAAAAGAAGCAATATGCATGGACTTTTATGAGTCACATGAGTAAGTTGTTACCTAGTGAGAGGTGACAAGATATTTCATGGCCTTGTGAGCCAGGTGTGATGCTTGTGTAACAAGTATCATGAATGCCTTAGTCAGATGACCTGAAGGTGATAGTTACCTGAAAAAGGTATAATAATGCCCAATGATGAGTTAAGGGTTTGAATACCCAGAACCATATGATTATGGTAATGAGAAAGTGAAGCGATGATAATTCCCAGTATTGAAATGAGGGACTGAGTTCGCAGGGTCTTTGAAAGACTGATAAATATCTGATAAAAGTAGTACATGTCTCTTTATAGCATTGTTGTAATAAGTTATGTTTGAGAACTTGGCTGATGCTAAAAGAATATGAGAATGTACTTAATAAATCAAGTGAAATCTATTCATGTAGTTCTCTGACCATAGATCCATCATCGTCAGGAATAGGTGATGGTGAAACGGGTGCCCGCGGCAAAACCCGGAGCATATATTTTGAATATGTGGGGGTAAATGGGCGAAAATATCCTTACGTCCTCTTGAAGAGATTGTTGGAAGGTAAACAAGAAACCTCTCAATCCTTCATGAATATGTCGGGATGGATGTATCATGAATCTCCCAATGATACTTAATGTCGGATCGAGGAGATAAACAAGAAATCTCTCGATTGGCGATGAGAGTGCAGTTGACGCTGTAACTCTGTAGCGAAGGTGCCAGAATACCCTGGCTAGCTAGTTAGCAGAGACATGAGATGTCCTGCATGTGGTCTCGTACTGACCGAGACAGATGAGGTCATAAGAATCCGTCTCTTTTGATGACCTATGTATGGTACCGAGGCGATTTCGTAATGGTCAGTTGGAGTATGAGTGGTATATCTGATCTCCTCATAGCATAAGTGTGATTGTAAAATGTAATCATCCGTATAGCATGTTTGCTTAAGGATTGAATACGGAGATTCATTGGCTGATGTTGTACTTCTTTGTGCATTCCTTAGTAGATAAATGTTAATTATGTTTCTTTATATTCTCTGCAAAGTAGACAGATGAATTACTTATCTACCATGGGTAGATGCAATGACCTCCTTGAGAATGGAGATTATCTTATTCTGTTCTATGATGAATAATTCTGCCTGATAATGTAAAAGTAACCCCTACTCAGTTTTAATTTGATAAACTGCAATAATAATGTTTTTGGCGGAGAGTTATATCTCTCGCTGGGGCAATTTTCAATTGTCTCACTCCCATGGGAAACATTTTTAGGTATGCATGGAAGGCAGAGCAGAAACCCTAGAACAGGGAAAGAGCAGCAGCAACAGCATGGACAGTAGTAAAATCTCAGGTGGAAATATTGTCTGTCTAGTCATATAGATAGTAGTCTTATGTGTCGTCTCTGTACTCTCAGGTCCTCGGAGTTTTAAATGTATCAATCTGAGTTTTGTCTTAGTGCCTCGAAGTTTTTATAATGCCTGTGTATATTTGTTAACAGGGCAGTCAATGTTGTAATCCTTGAAAAGGAATGGTACAGGTTGTGTACTTGTGAACCAGGATGAATTTGGAATAATTTGGTTCATGGTTAAAGAGTTTTCCTGTGAATGGATCTCTTTGCAAAAAGTTTTAAATTTTCAGTGATTTTCAGTAATTCGCTGCAAATAATTCGCTTCCGCATTAGTTAATCCTGTTTTTGCGAGACGGCCGTGTTGGTTAAGTGTTAAATCAATAGGTTGATTGGTGAAAATGAAGGCTAGTAGCACGGCCGTGTTGGGCAGCACGACCGTATTGGGGACTAGGTAGAACGGTCGTGCTGGGTAGCACGCCCGTTCCAACTTCATCTAGGATAGTCGTGCTGGGCAGCACGGCCGTGGTGGGGTCTTCATGGCACGGCCGTGCTGGGTAGCATGGCCGTGGTGGCTGATTTGCTGAACTTCGAAGTTTCAACATTCAACCTGTAATCTGTGCTTAATTGACAGCACAGCCGTTCCATGGTACCACGGTCGTACTGGGGTCTTCAAGTAATGAAACGGCTTCAAACTTCATTATTAATGGACTTCTTTGCTTGGAGTCAAAACTTGGCCATTGGGGTAGGTTCAGGGGGCTCTTGGGATCTTCTTTGGACCCCTCCATGAGTAGAGGGACCCTCAGACTCCTTCCTTCTCTCTCTTCCATCCAAAGTATGGTCCAAGTACCTAAAAATAATGCAAAGAATTTCCAGAAGTGCATTTGACAGTAAAATACACATTGGGGGTATTAACTTGCAATCTACTTTGTTTAGATGTGATAAATGTACAAAAAGGCACAGGATGGAGCCCTAAAATAGGGATGCATCATGACATTTAATGTTATCCTTTACACTTTAGGAAACTTATAAAATTCATATCTCCCAAACCGTTTATCCATTTAATTCCAAATTTTAGAGGCAAGTCTGTAATGATTTAAACTATGTGTGTGCCAAGTTTGGGACTAAAATTCAAAAGTATGAGAGATTTTTCTTCATATGCAAGTTATCTCTTAATAAGGCATATATTATCCAAATTTTCTCTCTCCTATTCTTTTATACTCTTTATTTGGATTCCTTTTACCATTAGAAACTTTGTGGATTCAAAATCTCATCCATGATGAGTCAATCACACAACTTTTCACATATTTCTCATATTTTCATCAGTATCTCAAATTTTCTTCTTAATAATGTATAATTTGATTTCTTCTTTTTCTTTTAATCATATTGGACTCATTAACATTTTATGATGCACACAATCACATGTACATAATAAATATTACAAAGGAAATCCATTCAATACACTTAAATCATACAATTCCTATTATCATGCATTTATCGGAGAAATTACATTTCCAACTATATGAACCAAAAAATTGAGGTTGTAATATCATTTGTAACGCTTGGGAGGGGGTAGCCATAGACCAAATTGGGAGGTGAGAAGCAACTGGAAGGACGAGGAGGACCAATGGCCAGAGATGGAAGGATGATTGCGGTCATTGTTACATCCAGAAAGCCGAGCGGCAGCGGCGCCAGATACACCTGATGGAAGTGGAGGAGCCGGAAACATGGTGGGGGCCAGGGAAAGGCATTCCATGAAGTGTGTGGGAGCGGAACCGACAGGGTGTGAGGATGGGCGGTGCTTGGGGAATAAATGAGATTAGGTTTGTGTCATGTATGGGAAAAGGATAGCCACAAATATTTCTTTTAGGCCTAATTTGATAGGGTGTAAGATAAAAGAATGACAAACGAACTCAAGGAATTGGAGTGCATTTTTCAGGTATAAGAGGGACAATCAGTTTTCCGGAACATGTAGAGCTGTCGTTAGGTTGTGTCCTACCGAAAAGATGAAAACCAAAACAATGTGTTCTGTCTGCTTCTAACTAAACCTGTACCGTGAAACGTAAATCAATCCTTACATACTCTACGTTTTCAAATCATGCTTCTACCTACCATTACGCCCTATCAAATTAGTCCTTAAGATAGAATTAATGGTCAAGGCCTTGGTTATTATTAATTAAAGACATGTCTTGACTAAAACCGCCCAACTGCCCAGGGATGTTATCCCCAACCTTAGGACCTTTATAAAATTTTGTTGTAGTGCGTTGATACGCCCAACAATCATATTATCATATATCCATCCGCGGCTAGGTTGGCATGTTCACATAATTTCTAACTGTGCTCGTAACCTGCAGGCGCCTGACCGGAAACATTACCCTATCTTACATGCACGTGCCCGAATTGCAATGAACCCTGCATGTTTGATCGTTGGCTTTAGATATCGTTTCCTCAGCTAACGCACTATGCATATGGGACACAGTAATAAAGTCCATACCCCCAATTCCCCTATCACACAAGATATATGAGCTTGCCCTTTTAGGTTCACGAGTTGCACACATCAAGAGGTCCCTTATTACACGTGATATACGAGCTTGCCCTTTTAGGTTTACGAGCTGCACACATCAAGACGGCCATGACGGTGAAGAAGGAAGGAGACATAACTTTCCTTTTGAGTTACGCTACCCACCGTTCCTTGTAGACCCGGCAGCCCACCCGGTTTCTTGATAACCTGCAAAAATCTACAATCAGCCGTATTTAATTAATATGAATCTTCTGCGTACCTCGGAAGCCGAAAAGACGTCCAGGACTCCCAAACTTCTCATGCAAAGTCCATGCAATAGTATGTCTCTACATGCAAAGTCCATTCAAAGTGTATTAATTCGTTTTTTCTCTTGTAATTATTCTCTCCCGTTCTAATCCACCCACATGCATTTCCGTATTAGTACAGTACCTACGGAATCCAATAACAATATTGAATTGAATCCCTTTATGTACAATACTTATAGAAGGGGGGTTGTAGAAATTGTGTACTGTGCATATAATTATACAATATGCTGGAACACTCGACACATCTGAATTGAATCCCTTTACATACAGTACTTATACAGCTGTATAAAAAAGTGTGTTGTAGAAATTGTGTACTGTACTTAAATGAATGAATGGTCTGTAACTATGTTACATACAGTACTTGGTCGATTGCATAAAAGAGGGGTTGTAGAAATTGTGTATTGTACGTATAATTATACAAGATGCTGGAACACTCGACACATCTGAAATTGAATCTCTTTACGTACAGTACTTATACAGCTGCATAAAAGAGTGCGTTGTAGAAATTGTGTACTGTACGTATCGTTATGCAAATTACTAGAACACTAGACAAATCTGAATTGAATCCATTTATGGTTAAGTGAATGAATCCTGATTATGATACGTACAGTACTTATACAAATGCATAAAAAGAAATTTTCGAAACAAAAATAAATGAATGGTCTGTAACTATTTTACGTACGGTACTTATACAATTACCTAAAAAAGACAAATATAGAAATTGTGTACTGTACGTATAATTATACAAAATGCTGGAACACTAGACACATCTGATTTATAATTAAAACTAATTGAATGAATTCCGACTATGATGTGTACAGTACTTATACGTTTGCATAACAGAGGGTAGTTGTATAAAATCTGCATTGTACGTATTGTTAGCATAAGTGGTGTCTGCATCTATATAGGTGTTTTGAAATTAAATGGAGGGAATGATTAGAGGGAAATTGAAATATGGTGGATTTTTATTTGGTTACGAGATCATGCATCCTTTTTGAATGTAAAAGTATACAAAATCGTTGCTGGAGATAATGTGCATGCAGCAGGATGAGTTAGTGGACTGGCGCAGCAGTGGAGGAAAACGGCAGTTGAGGTTTCCCGAGGACCGGGTATGTGGCCGGGTATAGGGTGTGCTATGCGTAGAATTTTTCTTCCTTTTTTGGTTCTTTATTCTCCAGCTCCAGATGTGATTGGTTGAGCCCACTTCTGAACGCGCTTTATATCTTTGCCAACAAACGGCAGATGAGAACATGTAATGCAGGGGCCTCGAGTCATTACAGAGTGGGCCAGTTTTTTCTGTGACTTACTGACTTGGTTCCAGTGGGGTAGTTGAGTAGGGGACTGCGTTAATGTTCTGTGGTCCCTGTTCTTTGGTCCCTAGAGGGTGATCAGATGCAACTTATGTTTCGCAAAGGACAAAGCAAAAAATTACATACGTGTCTATGTAGTAACCGAATAATAGAGTTGCATCATTCTTCCATATAGGTAATTAGTGAATGCACGTGAATTGCACGTGGTATGTTGTACATTAAGGTTTTATTATAAAGAATATTCCATTTTTGAATTTGCATCAGAGAATGTATATTCCATTTTTGAATTTGCATCAGAGAATGCTTTATTGGTGTGATTATACCTAAGAGCTACAATATTTACCAGAAAATATACTACAAATTAAACTGAAGTGTTATAAAAGTTGTTCATTTGCCTAGTTATCTTGTAGTTTGTCATGTTAGGTTCATATTTTCATTATTTTGTTTATTAGGAGTATGTACCTCTTCTGAGTGGCATATCCAATCTTGTTTACAACATGGATTTTAATGACGCACAATTTTCATCTATGTTCTTGTTAATCAAATTCCTTACACTTCGTCTCATTTTAAAATCATACAATAAGTCTTTTCTACAACGGTAGTGCATATGTGTCCTTCTATCACGTTTCACATTGCACATTAACCTTGATTATAATGTAACACCTATGAAAGAATATAGTTATTTATCATATTAGTAAATTTTTTGTGTCTATATAGTGCATGGATTTTTTCTTCTATAAGCAGGTTGACACAAAATTTCATAAGGTTTGTTGTCCTTATTTGTATTATAACAATTTAAATCAATTTGGATACACATTTTTAAATTAATTTAAACAACTCCGTCTTGTTAGACTCATTATTCCCGCCACATTTGATATCTAAAATGCTAATATAAAAATTTAGTAACCATCCTTTTTATCTTTATTGAACCTAAATTTTTTAGGGGAAACTGATATCCTAGAAGATGAGTACACAATGATTTTCTCCACATGTTTATCTTACATGAAGAGTGTGTATAATCTAAACATAATAATGAACCAACATACGTGCCACTGAAAATGAGATTGCTTCTGCCAAACTATATTATTCAAATTGTCAAAACTAAATTTTAATTTTTCTTAACACATATGACGTTGTAAGACCCATAAAGTTAATAAGAATCTTTATCTAAGATATTGTATTTAGTAAGGATGCTAAACTAATGAAATGTGTCTAATCAAGAGTTTATGGATTTGTCATTTGCTGATTCCATTCACAACTTTTGATGCTCTTAGGTGGGATCCCTTTTGTGTAAATCATGATAACCTTGCGAGTTCTCTATGTTTGTCCTTCAAGATGTATTATCATGTATTTCAACTTTTGTCATCTTTGACAAGGAAATTAAGACATTTTATCAAAAGAAAAAGAGGAAGTTTGTTAAGAAATGTTATTATCCATTCATGTTACCGACTAAAATAAAAAAATATTTGCACCTACATAACAATAATAGAAAGTTATTTAAATATGTTATATTATCAACAAGTTAGTAAATATTTGATGTAATATTACAGTCATTCATTACCTATATCAAAACGCCATTAGTCATATAAGCAATTGAATATCTAGTATTATCATTGCCAATAAAATAAATAATGGACATTAATTAACATGGATCAAATCATCATTAACTTTTTTCTTTTGTGTTTTTTTGTCATCATTTTCCTATTTATTATCATTGTTTTCATGTTTCCAAGATTATACTTCTTTTTTCACTTTTCATCAACATTCCTTTCTTTACTTGTTTTTTGTTCATCCTTGTCTCTTATTTTACAAACACTTATGGAAAGTAACATTTATCTTCTTTATTTGAAAAAAGTGGTAATGAGATCATCCAATTTCATAGGTAAGGATTGGTCATCTGATGCATGGACACAAAACTATTGATTCATAAAAGGGAATGCTATTACTTCAATGCATGGATTTTTTCTTCTATAAGTAGGTTGACCCAAAATTTCATAAGGTTTGATGTCCTTATTTGTATTCCAACAATTTAAATAAATTTTCATACACATTTTTTAAATTAATTTGAACCACTCCGTCTTGTTAGACTCATTATTCCCGCCCATTTGATATCGAAAATGCTAATATATTCTTCTTAAAAATTTAGTAACCATCCTTTTTATCTTTATTGAACCTAACTTTTTTTAGTGGTAACTGATATCCTAGAAGATGAGTGCACATTGATCTTCTCCACATGTTTATCTTATAGGAAGAACGTGTACCATCTAAACATAATAATGAACCAACATATGTGTCACTAAAAATGGGATTGCTTTTTTCAAACTATATTATTCAAACTGTCAACACTAAATTTTAATTTCTTAACACATGAAGTTGTAAGACCCATAAAGTTAATAAGAATCTTTATCTAAGATATTGTATTTAGTAAGGATGCTAAACTAATGAAATGTGTCTAATCAAGACTTTATGGGTTTGTCATTTGTTGATTCCATTGACAACTTTTGATGCTCTTAGGTGGGATATCTTTTGTGTAGATCATAGTAACCTTGTGAGTTCTCTATGTTTGTCCTTCAAGATGCATTATCATGTATTTCAACTTTTGTCATCGTTGACAAGGAAATTAAGATATTTTATCAAAAGAAAAAGAGGAAGTTTGTTAAGAAACGTTATTATCCATTCATGTTACCCACTAAAATAAAAAATGAATGCAACTACATAACAATAAATAGAAAGTTATTTAAATATGTTATATTATCAACAAGTTTGTAAATATTTGATGTAATATTGCAGTCATTCATTAACTATATCAAAAAGCCATTAGTCATATGAGCAATTTAATATCTAGTATTATCGTTGCCAATAAAATAAATAATGGTCATCAATTAACATGGATCAAATCATCATTAACTTTTTTCTTTTGTGTTTTTTTGTCATCATTTTCCTATTTATTATCGTTGTTTTCATGTTTCCAAGATTATACTTGTTTTTTCACTTTTCATCAACGTTCCTTTCTTCACTTTTTTTTATCCTTGTCTCTTATTTACAAACACTTATGGAAAGTAACATTTTTCTTCTTTTTTTTTGAAAAAAGTGGTAATGAGATCATCAATTTTCATAGGCAATTAGTAACCATCCTTTTTATCTTTATTGAACCTAAATTTTTTTAGTGGAAACTGATATCCTAAAAGATGAGAACACAATGATTTTATCCACATTTTTATCTTATAGGAAGAGCATGTACAATCTAAACATAATAATGAACCAACATATGTGCCACTAAAAATGGGATTGCTTCTGTCAAACTATATTATTCAAACTATCAAAACTAAATTTTATTTTTTCTTAACACATATGACGTTGTAAGACCCATAAAGTTAATAAGAATCTTTATCTAAGATATTGTATTTAGTAAGGATGCTAAACTAATGAAATGTGTCTAATTAAGAGTTTATGGATTTGTCATTTTCTTATTCCATTCACAACTTTTGATGCTCTTAGGTGGGATCCCTTTTTTGTAAATCATGGTAACCTTATGAGTTCTCTATGTTTGTCCTTCAAGATGCATTGTCATGTATTTCAACTTTTGTCATATTTGACAAGGAAACTAAGACATTTTATCAAAAGAAAAAGAGGAAGTTTGTTAAGAAACGTTATTATCCATTCATGTTACCCACTAAATTTAAAAATCTATGCAACTACATAACAATAAGTAGAAAGTTATTTAAATATGTTATATTATCAACAAGTTAGTAAATATTTGATGTAATATTGCAGTCATTCACTACCTATATCAGAAATCCATTAGTCATATGAGCAATTGAATATCTAGTATTATTGTTGCTAATAAAATAACTAATGGTCATCAATTAACATGGATAAAATCATCATTAACTTTTTTCTTTTGTGTTTTTTTGTCATTATTTTCCTATTTATTATCATTGTTTTCATGTTTCCAAGATTATACTTCTTTTTTCACCTTTCATCAACATTCCTTTCTTCACTTGTTTTTTGTTCATCCTTGTCTCTTATTTACTAACAATTATGGAAAGTAACATTTTTCTTCTTCTTTTTTTTTTGAAAAAAGTGGTAATGAGATCATCAAATTACATAGACAAGGATTGGTCATGTGATGCAGGGACACAAAACTATTGATTCATAAAAGGGAATGCTATTACTATAACATTTGTTCAACATTTAATTCACCTGTTGATGATACTTATGTACTAGATTCCTCGACCATGACTGGGTGGAGAGAGGCGGCAATGACAAAGCAAGGTAAGTCACAACAATGAAGCATAACAACGTAATTCCCTATGGTCACTTCAAGAAGCACTGGTAGAGATATGTCAAGATGTGGTTTATACAGCCTGCTCGCAAGGCCAGAAGAAGAGATGCTAGATTGAAGAAAGTTGTTATGATTTTCCCTCGCCCAACTTCTAGTCCTCTCTGTCCTATTGTTCAGTGCCAAACATAGAAGTACAACATGAAGACAAGGGTTGGAAAGGGATTCAATCTTTAGGAACTGATGGTTGTAGGAATTGCCAAGAAAATGGTGTCTATTATCGGCACTATTGTTGATCATCGTAGGAAGAATCGTTCACTTGAGGGCTTCCAAACTAATGTTCAGTGTCTTAAGACCTACAAGGCTAAGTTGGTGATCTTCCCAAGACGTGTTGGCAAAGTCAAGGGTGGTGATTCTACTCTGGAGGAACTTAACACTGCTATTCAGGTCTAGGGTGCTTACATCCCCATCGTCCGTTAGATGCCAACTGTGGAGCTCGTCAAGGTAACAGATGATATGAAGAAGCTCAATGCCTATGCTAAGCTCTGAATTGAGTGGATGAACCAGCGCCAAATGGGTGCAAGGTTGAAGAAGGCTGCTGAGGCTAAGAAGGAAAAGAAGAACTAGAGTATTGTTTTTATAGGTTTCAACGTGCTTGTTTTAAGCTTTATAGGAGCCATCTTTATCGCACAGTTTTGTACTCTAGTATCATTCTGTTGGATGTCATTGTTGTTTTCTGATTACATTAGTTATATAATCACCTTGAGAATTTGCTCAGTGCGGATATTGCCAGAGGAAGTATCAAGTTAAAGAAAAAAAAGATACTTATGCACTAATTTGTTGAAGTCCACTCTTAGTTTTTCATTTTAAAATTAGAAACATATGTATATTTATATATTTTTCATATGAATAAACCATTTTAAAAGCTATAATTTTGTTACTTGAGCTTTCTGCATGGTGCATACAATATTTCCTTTTAAACATTTGGGGTCTTAAATCATTTCCGTCAAGTAATTGAAAATTGTGCCAAGATATATCAACGTTGTATTGCTAGATGTCATTGTGATTTTTAAAATTATTGATTTTATAAATTCACATATTCCCTAAACATAGTTACCATAGAAAAAAGTATATATATTTATAGATATACTTATATGTAAATTTCTTTCATAATCATATTCAATATCACTATTTATTGATACACCCTTGTCATTTAGACTTATCTTCTTTTCATATTGAAAATAAAATAAAGCAATCAATTCGTGACTCACGAGTACAATTAAATATATGTAATCTAGAATAATTTTATGGAGATTATGCATATCTCTGATAAAGATTGTTACAAACATATGTTACACCATCACTTCATACTTAACTATGAAGTAATTAACTACATGAATGTAGAATAATCTTTAGTAGTTGAAAATAAAAACAAAATACAATGGAGGACTATATATATACAATTCTAAGTGATTGTTGTTTGAAGTCAATGTCACTTAGGAAAACTATTATCTTATGAAGTACGATAATGCCTACAGATCGATGCATAAACTTTTACATTTGAGGAAAATATGATCTAAATAGATTTTTGATAAAGATGTTAGCATATATAATTTTCATGAAAATATGTTATTGTGCCTAGCCCAAGTTACTTAAAATATATTTATTTCATATAATTGTGGCAAACCCAGGTTATGATCCAATAAGTATTTTATCTATTTCCTAAATGGAATTTTCCTTTATTGTAATATTTACACATTTAATTTGGGGGAAATATTATAAACTCCTACTTTAGTGGCAAACAAGTCAATTAAGTATGAACTAGTTTTAGAAATAGTGAAAGTTCATATAATTTAGTTGTTGAATTGAATCTCTCTAAACTTCAAAAATCAATAGTCCTAGAGGTGCTTAATGTAATGGTGCTTATATGGCACATTGTAAATAATGTCAAATGTACTACAAGTTAATAAAACCATAGATCATCTAAGAACAAGTTTGATACATATATTTTTATGGGAGGCACAAACCCCTGATCTATAGGCAAGCCCAGAGAATATTGAAACCCAATGGCTATCATTTATACCATTTTTTTGTAGTGAAAGTGTCAAAATCTAAACTTCAACCTCCCTTACATGGAATACAATTCCCAAACAAGAAAGTCAACCCATTTTGGGTTATAGATACAGTATAAATGCTAGATTAAAAAAAAGTTCGATGTTCCTTGACCCATTTTAGATATATTTTGTTGTTATAATGTGATCCAATGTAGATTAGAAATAAAAAAATGTACTAGTATGATCATAAAAACAAGTGGGAAGAGAGAGTTTCCTCCATGGCGATCAGCGATGGCGATCGACAGGGAACCTAGTGTTTCTTGGATGATGAAGGGGATGGGAAACCCCTGAGAGAATTCAACTCAATCCCATTGGGAACAATCAAAATTGACCTAAACTTCTCAAAAGATAGACCATTCTAGAAGCAATGTGCGCAACCATTTTCTTGTCCCATAGACGTAGATGTCTCTAGACCTTAGTTCCCACTGCTCTTTGGGAATGATCAGGCTCAGGAGGCACCACAAGATGGTCCTTCACCTCCACGTACCTCATACAAGGACAAGGTGGGTAAAGGATCAAACGACAACTACCATACATACATCCATATTGATGTCAAAGATAACAAAGTATCCATGTCATCCTCGAATATTAGGGTCTCATCCGAGCAAGGTTTCCCAGCCTTCACCCTCCGAGACAAAGACATGGAGACCCTGTTAAAACCCTGGAAGAATATAGTCATTTTCAAGTTATTGGTAAGAGAAATTGGCTTCCATACCCAAAGAGACAGGCTCCAGATGCTATGGAAACTTGTGAGATGCTTCAACCTTAATGATGTAGAGAATGATATCTATATTATACAACTACAAACTAAGGAGGATTACATTAATTCTATGGAAGGTGGCCCATGGCCAGTCTTTGGCTCATATTTGATCGTTCAAAGTTGGTCCCCTCAGTTGTCCCCTGATATAGCCACTCCCCATAAGGTGGTTTCATGGATACGGATTCTGAATCTACCGATTCATCTTTATCAAGAGGTCTTGCTTAAGGAGATAGGGGACAACCTGTTAAAGACCATCAAGGTCGATATGAATACCTTACTATAGGGACTAGGGGGTTTTGCTTAGATTGAAATTGAACTTAACATGGAACAACCCTTGGTACTCATGATATTGATTGCTGGAGTAAAGTACGAAGTGGAATATGAAAAAACTCAGTTCATATGCATGCATTGTGGTAGGGCAGGCCACTTAGAGAAGGATTGCAAGAAGAGGATCAAGGAAGAAAATGCCGCATGAAGAGTTAGTATCGAAAAGGGCACACTGATCCTTGAGAACATACCAAGGAGAGAAGGATTCTTTAAGGCAATCCATGCCAAGACAATTCTAACAAAACAAAAGAAGGCACATGCTGCAACAGTTCAGAAGAAGACCATGTGATCGAACAAGTTTCAAAACCTAGAAGACCAGGATGGCACCGAGAAAGACCAGGAGGTTATCGATGTTGATTCACTGGATGCAAAGGTCATGGGATCTATGATTGGAGTCAAAAGAAAAAATAGTGGAAGCCACCTAGAAATATGAGAGAGGATGAAACACCCCAGAAGCAGAAGATGCCTAATTCCTCTCAGGACCATCCACCGAAACCAAGCAACACCATATGGACAACCCGGACCACACAGTTAACACTCCCTCTGGAGAATCGGTTCTCACAGGGAGAGACACACCCAATATCCATCCCTTTGTTACCTCAAACTTTAGTATGGGTAACCTAGGATCAGAAGGTTCTTCATATGTCAAGTACTGTAGCCCCATGAAAGCATCCCTCAGAATCCATCTTCATAATAGGAAGTTGTTCAATGCAGGAGATCACATCAGAGTGTCTACAAGGAAAAGGGGGAAGCAAACCCATGTTTGGGACTTGGAGTGAGAAGAGCAGGCTATGTGTTCTTCTACTCTAGAGGAAAGTGATCAATGAAGACCATTTGTTGGAATATATAGGGTATCTGTGACCAGGATACCCAAAATGTAGTGAAAAAACTTGTAAAGAAATATCAGGCTTCTATTTTAGCTCTCCTTGAAACTAGATGCAGCGACGCTAAAGCTACCCACATTATCAAAAGGATAGGTTTCTCACAATCACATAGGGTGGAAGTAGTTGGCTTCTCATGGGGGATCTGGGTGTTGTGGAAGGTGGGTGTTGCTCTAGAAATTATATATTCTCACAAGTTGTTTATCCATTACAAAATTTAAAATCAATTCTTATATATCTTTGTTTATGCGGGCACTACTAGAGGAAGCAGACGCTTCCTTTGGCACCACCTTACCATGCTCACATCTTCCACCACTTCCTCCTGGGTGGTGGTGAGGGTCTTTAATGTGGTAATGCATCAATCTAAGAAATTTGGAAGTTATTGCTTCGACAATGCAAATAGCAAGGACTTCATCAATGCCATAGAAGCATGTAACCTTCATGATCTTGGTGCGTCTGGTGCACGAACAACCTTAAGGAAAGGTCTCCTTCATGAAAGGCTCAATCGGGCCCTTGTAAACATTAAATGGATACACTCAGCTGGAGCCAAACATGAGAAAGTCTTGGAGCATAACCATTCATACTATGCTCCTATCCTCATCTCTAATTCATCTTGTGTGAGGAAGCCGCTGTAAAGGAGTGAAATCACCCCTTTACTAAAAATTTGAAAAAATAAAACATCCATCCCAAACATACTCAAAAGGCATGCTGAAACAGGTGTAAAATTTTCAAATATTTATATAATGGTATACAAAAGACCAAAGATTATTGCAGCAGAATTTAATTCCATGGCTAAAATCAATTTTACAAAAGTGTACATCCTCATTCTCTAGTATAGGCTTTACATGTAAGATACATCAAAAGGATCTAGATAAAGGGAAATCTAAACTACACCAACTTTGTCTCCAAGAAACAACTACATGAGATAGGTCCATGCTCAAAGCCATGTATTCCTTATCCTATTCCTAGGATGGTCCTCCATGCTCCTATTGCACAACTCTGATCCAAGGCCTTGCTCAACTCCTTGATCAAACCCTGGCTGGTTGGGAAAGCACCCAGCAAAAGAAAGAAGCAAGGTATGTGTCAGAGATAATGAATAAGGATAAAAGATAAGAATTAACATGGAAAGTAAGGCTCAGATTTCATCATAAGATGAAGATGATCAAAAGTATGAGGAATAAATAAATAGATGCTTGCCATAAAAATGGTAAAAAGTTGCATGCATGATTAATATTGACTACCTAAACTATGTAGGGTTGAGGCACCTACCTAACCCCAACCAATAGGTGAGAGAGAGTAACACATTCCAATCAACTACAAATATTCTATATTGGGGAGAGTAACACATTCCCCTAGGTGAATTTACACATGCCCTATCTATGGGTGGTTGTAGAAAAGTACTACTACACTAGTTAAATAATCAAATAAAATAAGCATGCTAAAGAACTATGGAAAGTATAAGAATCAAGTAAATATAGACATGGTAGTGTGCTACAAGAACCAAGAAATAAATAATAAAACTGATTTGGGGGCAAATATAGCCAAGAAATTATCAAAAGAGAAATTATGATTTCATAGAAGCCTCATTAGGGAAACTAGGTTAGGCTTTGCAATTATTCCCAACTTAGGTGTAAGGAAAGTGCATACCTCTCTTAATGAAATACAAATACTTCTCTTCCACTACTTTTTTGAGTCTAAAGCCCACTTTTTTTATTTTCAATGTATAATCATGTATTAGGGTTATACATACGCATAACGGTAAGGAAACCCTAAATTTTGGATTTTTTTTGAAAAAAACCTCGATTTAGACTCTTAAAAAATCACTATTTATCTTATTAGATTCTCTTGATTAAGCAAACATAATTTTGTCTATTTTGGAGTTATGATGATTAAAGTGTATTTCTGGTGATTTTTATGTATTAAATTCACTTTTAGAAAACACCTTTTGATAAAACTCAAAACCAAGTCTCGAAATTATTTTTATTGGAAAGATCACATTTTTATGATTCCAAAACATATTTTACTTTAATTTTTGGACAAACAGATTGAATGATATGATTTTTCTAAAACAGACCAATCAAAAAATTCGTTTAATCCAATTAAGCAAGAAAGAGAGGGAAAGAGAGGTCGTCCTATGACTTGGACCAATAGTAGGCGACCAAGTCACTAGTCAAAGCCTCATCAGCGGCATTCTAACCCACTTCAAAGCAAAAGAAAACACGGCTAAAAGAGCAGAATGCCCTTCACGAGAAATGCAAAGAAAGAAGGAGAACATGGGGCATAAATGAGAAAACATGTGGGGGTTTCGTCCCCACACCCCATGCGCCACAGCAGCTGCAAATCTTCTTGCTTCACCATGATTTTGGGTGAATCCATATGAGGGCATAATTTGAGGAAGTAAGGCCATAGAAAGCAAGATGGGAAGGGAACAAACCTACAACAAAGTGGAATCAACCAAAGCCGGTGAGGAGGAGAACAATTCATCGCAAGGTCTGGATGAGGAACTCATCGATGGTGGTTGCGTATGAAATCTCCAACCAAATTGAAGCATGGAAGTGATTGTATGGGTCGATGAAGGTGTTTGTGCCCCTATTTATTGATGGGGTAGTGTTCTAGGGTTGATCCTAGTTGACCGTGAGAAGCTCTAAGCCCAACTTTGGGCATTTCTTGAATCTAAAGAAATAGAACTCGAATGAGAGGTTGTTGTGTATAGAATTTTGAGACAAATTCATTGCAAAATGAATCACAAGAAACGATCTACTAAATAGGGAGATATCCTGATCTGAAAAAAATCACAAAACTGGTGTTGCTTTCCTATTTTGACTCAAGGAAGAGGATGATTGGGAGCTGTTGGATAACAGATCCAACAGTCTAGATCTATGTTCTAATAAACAAAATAAAATCTATAGCGTGACCACTTAAATAACATTCCTAACTGAATTCGACTAAAGTGTGAATGGAATTATTTCTCTTTTTCTCTCACTTCAATTGAGGGTGCAAATGAAGCCCAAATTAAATGAAATTTGACAAACAACCTATTTTGGACATGAAGAATCTGAATATGCAATTAGGTTTGCCTTTTGAGAACTTTTGATGTGTTAATAAATCAAATTTTATTTTCTCTTTCCTCCATCATTATTGGTCATAAGATTCACCGAATTTGATGAAACTTCACTCACAAGTCACATTAAGTGCCTTGGATATGAATTTGCCATCAATTTTATATTTTGGAGTTGTTTGTATATTTATTTAATATTTTGAAGGTTCTACACACTTTCTCTCTCCTAAGTTCACCTGTATATTAAAGATTATCCAAATTATATAATAATTCTTCCAAAAGGTATTTTTAATGTGTACATTGCAAATTTAAGATTATTTCCCACTTTTGGATTCATTAAGTATTTTATCTCATATTTTGAGGAAAACCCACTTTTTCTTTTTAAAATAAAAGGGAGATAGTTATTATTATTCTAAAATTATGAAACTTGGCCTCCAAGCTAAATCAAACCCAAGGAAAATGAATCTCAAGTTTTCTTTAACAAATTAGTCTTCCTTATATGAGTTTTAGTCCATTATCCAATATTACCACTATTTATCATATTAAATAATTCAATATCACATTAACATGTTTAAAGCATGATTATTCATTCCTTTTTCTCTTCCTTTCTCCATATGTCTAAGAAATGATCTAGAACGAATTTCTTTTATTAATATGTCACATAAGTGGTAGATTTGCATATTAGACCCTGATTGACAAATTAACTGATGTATTTGTGCATAATCCCATATGTTGGCAATAATTGGGGATCAAATTCACCCCAAACCACTATTATTTCCACAAATTCGACATAAAAGCAAAAAAGGATAGAAATGAAAGGAAAAGATTTGAAAGAGGGTCAAAAATAGAATAATTCTAAGTTTTGGTATGTTACAACACTCAACCCCTTAAAAATGATTTTGTCCTCGAAATCACAAGCAAAGAGGGAACGATGAGTTTGCAACATCTCAACACTAACTTCAAGTTGTTTCTCTAACTATGAAACTTCCACTAAAGCTTTCACGAGCAACTCCTCATAGGTCAGGTTCTCAAAGATCACCTAGGGTTCCACTATTAAGATTTCTTTTTAACATTTTTAGCTTATTAGAATTATATTTATTAGGATATCACATTAACATTATTATTCTTTTAATTGTGTCATGCCATAATCACTTTTTTTCCAAAAGAGTTATATTTCACTATTATGCTCAAATTGTTTATTTATATTTCTTATTTATCTTATGAATTTTAACACAATTAGAGGTTACTCAATTATTTTCATGTCTATCAATATATTAGATCATTATCCTTAATAATTTGGAATCAGACTCCATTATATTCATATTATCACCATATGGAATTGTATCATTTTTTTTTGGAAATAGGTAAATATGTATTGCCAAAAACTGGGTTACAGAGTAACTTTAAAAAAAATGTTACTGGTGTGATACAAAACACAACCAGAACATATAGTGCCCAAGAAGAAAATGCGTAAAACGGGGCTTATCTACAAAATGCCCCAGTATCTACACACATTAGTGTCTAGTTGGCTACTCATCTTCTTGCAAAGACAAATCTGGTCAGAAATGTTTCTTTCAATTCTCTTCATTAGCTCTAAATTATCTATACTTTCACTATTATGAGTACGTCTATTTCTTTCATCCCACACTTCATAACGCAGACCTGCAATGCATATCCCACAGAAAGCAAGTTTCCAATCCGTCCATATAGTATATGTGGCCCATTGAATAGCTTCATTGAGCTTTGTAGGCAACTAGATACCCCATTTGTTCTTAAGGCAGATGGTGCGCCAGAGAAGTAGGGAATATTTGCACTCAAAGAATAGGTCTTCTGCTGATTCCGTAGCCTCTAGGCACAAGCAACAGTCCGGATTTACCTCGATTCCCCATTGGATCATACAATCTTTAGTTGGTAGATGATTCCTCATTGCTCTGTACAGTAGTGTACTCCATTTGGGGTAATAGTATTTGCCCCAGAGAAGCTTCCACCATGTGACCTCATTACTTGCATTGGTCTGATTAGTAGGTGAAATAACTGCTTGACTATCGCCCCTGCTCTGTTGGTAATCAACATCCCTTATCATTTTACACATGCTCGTCCATATCCTAGAGGGGTTTCTACCTTCCTCTAGCCAGATGTCTTGCCCATATCTTTTTCTCATCCAGTAGGTCCATACGTTGTCTTGATAATTCTAAAACTTGTTTATTCTTTTTCTTGTACCTTCATGCATTATATGTTGTGTGTCCTTTGTCTAGATTCCACCTTCTTTGTAAGGTCAAGTGATATCCCTCCATGAAATGCCATGTCCACCTCCACCCCATAGGAAATTAGAGGTGATGGTTCTCATAGTATTGATGGTGGTTACGGAAATGTCATTGAGATCAGCCCAAAACATGACTGTACTCTAAAGAAAATTTCTAATCAGCACTAGCTTTCCTGGCATGGATATGTGTACTCCAGTCCACTTCTCCACCTTGTCTCTGAAATTATCAATACACATTCCTCTTCCTTTACCCCCTGTGATGGGTATCTCGAGATATCTGGTAGGGAATCAACCCATTTTGATGCCCATAGCTCTCTTAATTCGACCTCTTCTGCTATCACATGATTTTGAATTGTAGATTCTTGACTTAATATCACTGATGTATAGGCTTGTTAATTTACCAAAAGTGGTAAGAACTCTTTTAAACTCCCTGAGATGGTTGGTGTGACCAACGGAGAATAGTAGTACATCATCTATGCAAATGAGATGTGTCAATACTTTTTTGTTGTTAACTTTGAAGGTCTTCACCTTTCCTTCTTCCTCAACTTTGTTGATGGATTGAGAAAGACCTTCCATGACTAAAGTGAAAATGAGGGGGGAAAGGGGGTCCCCTTGCCTTAGACCATTTGAGGCTTGGAACATCCCCGCAGGTGTGCCATTTATCAGTACTGAAAATGAGGTAGTGGACACACATTGTTTCATAATGCTAATTAGTTTATCTGAGAACCCCATATTCAGCATTATCTTCCATATTGCATCCCATCTCACAAAATCATAAGCCTTCGTAATGTCTACCTTGACATGCTTTGGAGCTAGTTCTTTTCCTACCAAAGTCATTTAAGAACTCATTAGTAAGAGTGGCACAGTCAGCTATGCTTCGGCCTTTGATGAATGCATTTTGTTCCTTTGAAACTATGTCAGGGAGAATGGATTTAAGCCTACCTTCCATGACTTTAGATATGATCTTATAGAGTACCGAGCAGCAAGCTATAGGTCGGTAATCTTTCATAGAAGTGGGATTTTTTGTTGGGTATCATCTTTATAAAAGCGTGGTTCACTGATGTAACCATGTTTCCACCAAGGAGGAACCATCAGACTGCTCTGCATATATCATTCTTGATTATATCCCATGTGTGTTGATAGAACTTGTTGTTGAAACCTTCAGGCCCTGTTGCCTTAGAATGGTGTATGTCAAAAATTGCTTTTATGATCTCCTGGTCGTCAGCCACTTTGCACATCATAGTATTCATGTCACTGGTGACACGATGGCCAGGTAGAATAGACTCCCATCTGTAGAAATTCAAGGAATTTTGATTGTTTAAGTTAGTAAAATATGTTACAACTTCCTTAGCAATGCTATCCCTTCCACTTTTCTTGTTCCCTTCTTCATCAATAAGTTTGTGGATTCTCTCTTCCAACTCCTTTTTAACAGGAGCGTGATAAGCTTTCATATTTCTATCTCCATCTGTGATCCACCTCATTCAGCTTCTTTACCATAGGTACACCTCCTAGGCTTTCTCCAACTGGCATAACCGTTTACTGGCGTGTACTTCTTCTTGTCTGGCTTCTACATCAACATGATTGGTTCTAGTTTTTTCTGCAATTTTTTAGTATTCCTCTTTGGCGGTTTTAAGGAGGTTAGGAATATTGAAAAATTTCTGGGCCCACTTCTTAAGTGAGGTCTTGGTATTCTTGAGCTTAGTTTGTACAATGTATCAGGGATTACCCCTTACTTCCTCCTTCTAGCTCTCTTTAATGATTTCATTGTATCTCGGCGAGTCGCACCAATAGTTGAGAAACCTAAATGGTCTCTTGATGTTCTGTTGCTTGACGAGATTCAGTTTCATCATAGCATGATCGGTGAAAGGATGGTTATCTAGCTAAATAACAAGATAAAGGAAAGAATCAAGCCATTTCTCATTTACTAGACCTCTGTCAAGATGAGAAGCAATGAATTTCTATTGTTTGTTACTCTAGGTCATGCCTCCTTCAATAATCTAAACTTCGTGTAGTTTGACAGCATCTAGAGCAGCATTGAATTCAATGAGTATTCTATCTGCAATCTTCTTACCTCCATGTTTCTCCTTGCTGCGTATAACACAGTTGAAATCCCCCATGACTAGCCAAGGGATTTGGTCATGTGTCGTAGCTGTAATACTTTCCCATAGGGACCTTCTATCTCACTCTAGAGTTGCTCCATAAATGCCTGAGATGATGCAGTTGAAGCCTCCCTTATTAAAATAGCTAACAGTGACCATTTGATTGGAGCTTTGAATGCTCTCCACCTTCCACACCTGTGGGTTCCATCCCACCACGATCCGTCCTCCATTAATGGCCTCCAGGTTGTTCATGGAGTTCCACCCACCAGGGAAAATATTCTTGGTGGTTTCTTCATTACCTCTTTTGATTTTGGTTTCAAAATAGAAAGCCATATATACTTTTATTTCCTTTATGATAGACTTAAGCTTCTTCTGCGTGTTGGGCCTGGATGCCCCACGCATGTTCCATCCTAGGATGGACATCTATTAACTTGTTTTTCCCCCTCCCCCTCCACTGGGTTTAGGTCCTCTCTTCTGCTACTCTTTCCTATTCTGTTTGGTACTCCAAGTTTGATGAGGACTTCTTCTCCTGTGGTTACCCTCCTCCTCACTATCCTTGTCTCCCATCTTATTCAATACCTCAAAGGAGTTACTGGAACCAGAAGCATTCTTTCCTCTATCGGGGATTTTTTCGAGTACCTTATCTCCATTATTTTGTGTGGTGTTGGGTATGTTATCATGCTCCTCAACATTAACAACTATCTCGCCCTCTTCACTGGGGTTGAAGATAGTAGTCGTTGTTTTCTCACTTTGATATGCCGCATTGCTGGTCCTCGTTTTTGTGGCATGTTTCTTCCTTGATGGCTTCCTGAAGGGTGGGTCGGGCACGATCGGAGGGCTCAATCTGATTGTCGAGTCACACTATTATGGGCATTGTCCGTTACAATGGCTGAACACCTTACAGCTGCTACAACGATCAGGAAGAGCCTCATATTGAATCTTCACCTCCCATTCTCCCCCATCTGGTAATTCCACCATTACCTCTTTACGGGTTCTTCCTCTACAAACAGATCCACACACACTCTTGTGTAGCCAAGCATGGAACCATCAGCTACATGATCGATCACACAGGGTTCACCAATAACACTGACAATTGTTGTGATTGCCCGAGCAGTCTAGTATTTGCCAACATCCGAGAGAGCAATCCAAACCGGGGGCATTTTCAACACAAATCTTCTGATGTCGGTGTCTGGTGTCGATCTTCTAACAAGAACCATCTTATCATTGAAAAACTAGGGTCCTCCTTGAATAGTTGTGTTCAGGTCCTTGGCGTTGGAGATCATGCCAACACTAATCTTTTGACTAGTGTAAAAGCCTCTAATTCTCCTCTGGGTCTCCATCTGTGAACCATCCAACCTTGGAGTTTCGTAACATTGAAATCTTTCCCCAGAACCTGCACAATGGCAGAAAAACAATGGTAGTCATCTATTTCCGCCATCATGGGTTCAGTGAATCGAGTCCAGCGTCGGTCGTCTCCTTCTTTCTAGAAGCCTCTACCATGATCAGCCTCCAATCCGCCTCTAAATCGAGGCAGAGGATGAGACTTGGTGTTCACCCATTCCTTGGCTAGGGTGACATCGGATCCAGGGGCATTCCAGTAAGGTGGGGGGGATTGGTGGATGGTGTCTGAGGATGGGTGGGGTCGGTGGTGGTTGTCTTGGTAGTGGTGGTGTTGGCGATGGTAGTACTGTTAGGGATTGGTGATAGAGAAGGATTCAGATCGGGAATCGCAATCGTCGTCACCTGGCTGCTCGCGCTCCCGCTCATAGCTTCCCCCGAATTGTATCATATTATTAACATGAAATAAGACATTTTATCCAATTTTTTATGAAGTCTACAATTAATCCAATTAATGTCACATTAATTCTTATGTATATATTAAACATCTATTCACTGTCACATTACCTTTCTTAATGACATTATCACAATAAGTCACAACACTTGAAAGACTAGGTCATCACATAAGGTTCCCAAAGATATCCAACATAGATGTTTAAGGTTACTGTTGCCCTAAATGCATGCTATTTTAGAAATATGTATCATCTCAGGCTAGATAGGTATCATATGGATTCAAGAGTCCTCGTAAACCAAGATAGTGGTGTGGAGGAAACTCTTGCCATCCCCAAAACCCTAATCCTTTCTAGACACCTTTGCTTTCAACTTCATATCCTAGTAGCTGCCTAAAGGCAAAACTACACAACCTCAACTTACTATGGTTACTTACATCTTTTAATTGTAGATATTTTAGGGGGTTTAATCAACATGACTCCAATGTGAAACTCAAAGGATCCTAAATCAACCTTTCACCATCTCAAGGGTTGCACATATCAAATCTAGTGCTAACATGTCACTTAAAGGGGAACTATGTAAGACAAGGGTTCTAAATAGGGAGACAAAATTGAAATAGTCACATTCCGACTACCATTGGCTCTGATACCATGTTGTAAAGGAGTGAAATCACCACTTTACTAAAAATTTGAAAAATAAAAAATCCATCCCAAACATACTCAAAAGGCATGCTGAAACAGGTGTAAAATTTTCAGATCTTTATATAATGGTATACAAAAGACCAAAGAGTATTGTAGTGGAATATAATTTCATGACTATAATCAATTTTATAAAAGTGTACATCATCATTCTCCTATATAGGGTTTAAAGGTAGGATACATTAAAAGGATTTAGATAGAGGGAAATCTAAACTACACCAACTTTGTCTCCAAGAAATAACTTCATGAGATAGGTCCATGCTTAAAGGCATGTACTCCTTATCCTATTCCTAGGATGGTCCTCCATGCTCCTATTGCACAACTCTGATCCTAGGCCTTGCTCAACTCCTTGATCAAATTTTGTATGGTTGGGAAAGTACCCAGCAAAAGAAAGAAGCAAGGTATGTGTCAGAGATAATGAATAAGGACAAAAGATAAGAATTAACATGGAAAGTAAGGCTAAGATTTCATCACAATATGAAGATGATCAAAAGTATGAGGCATAAATAAATAGATAGTTGTCATAACAAAAATTGTAAAAGGTTGCATGCATGATTAATATTGACTACCTAAACTATGTAGGGTTGAGGCACCTACCTAACCTCAACCAATAGGTGAGGGAGAATAACACATTCCGACCACCTACAAATATTCTATATTGGGGATAGTAACACATTCCCCTGGGAAAATTTACACATGCCCTATCTATGGGTGGTTGTACAAAAGTACAACCACACTAGTTAAATAGTCTAATAAAATCAACATGGTAAAGAACTATGGCAAGTATAAGCATCAAGTAAATATGGATACAATAGTGAGGTACAAGACCCAAGAAAAAATAATAAAACTAATTTTAAGGCAAATATATCAAATGAATTATCAAAAGAGAAATTAGGGTTTCATAGAAGCCTCTTTGGGGAAACTATGATAGGCTTTGCAATTATTCCCAACTTAGGTATAAGGAAAGCACATACCTCTCTTAATGAAATTCAACTACTTCTCTTTCACTACTTTAATTCAATCCAAAGCCCACTTTTACTATTTTCAATGTATATTCATGTATTACGGTATTACATATGCATATAGGTAAATAAACCCTAACTTTAGGAATTTTTGAACTAAACCTCGATTAAGACTCTAAAATCATCATTGTTGATCTTATTAGGTTCTCCTAATTAAGAAAACATATATTTTTGCCTATTTTGGAGTTATGATAATTAAAGTATATTTTTTGTAATTTTTTATGTAGTAAATTCATTTTTAGAAAACACCTTTCTACAAAAGTCAAAAAAACCTAGAAAGTATTTTTATAGGAAATTTCTCACTTTTTTAAATTCCAAAACATATTTTACTTTAATTTTTAGTCAAACAGATAAAAATATATGATTTTTCTAAAACAAACCAATAAAAAAATTCGTTTAATCCAATTAAGCGAGAAAGAGAGGAAAAGAGGGCCCGTCCTGTGACTTGGCCCAATAGGAGGCGGCTAAGTCACTAGTCAAAGCCTCGTCTGCGGTGCACTGACCCACTTCAAAGCAAAAGAAAATGCGGCTAAAAGACTAGATTTTCCTTCCCAAGAAAAGCAAAGAAAGATAGAGAACAGGGGGCATAAATGAGAAAACATGTGGGGCTTTCTTCCCCACACCCTATGTGCCATGGACAGTAGCAACAAAGATGCTTGCTTGGCTGCAATTTTAGGCAAATCCATACAAGGGCATAATTCGAGGAAGTACGGTCATAGAAAGCAAGATGGGAAGGGAATAAACCTACAACAAAGTGGAATCAACTGAAGCCGGTGAGGAGGAAGTGAACAAGTTGCCACATGGTATAGATGAGGAACTCATCAATGGTGTTGCGTAGGAAATCTCCAACCAAATTGAAGCATGGAAGCGATCATATGGGTGTTGACGAAGGTGTACATGCCCCTATTTATATGTGTGGTAGTGTTCTAGGGTTTATCCTAGTTGGCCGTGAGAAGCTCTAAGCCCAGCTTTGGGCATTTCTTGAATATAAAGAAATAGACCTCAAATGAGGGGTCATTGTCTGTGGAATTGCGAGATAAATTCATTGAAAAAAGAATCACAAGAAACGATATACTAAATAGGGAGATATCCCAATCTGAAAAAATCACAAAACTGGCACTTCTTTCCTATTTTAGCTTGAGGAAGACGATGACTAGGAGCTATTGGATCATAGATCCAACAGTCTAGATCCACACGCTAATATACAAAATAAAATATTTTGCGTGACAACTTAAATAACATTCCTATTTGAATTCGATTAAAGTGTGAATGAAATTATTTCTATTTTCTCTCGCTTCATTTTAGGGTGCAAATGAAACCCAAATTAAATGAAATTTGACACCCAACCTATTTTAGAAATGAGGAATCTGAATATGTAATTAGATTCCCCTTTTGAGAACTTTTAATTTCTTAAATAAATCAAATTGTATTTTATCTTTCCTCCATCATTAATGGTCCTAAGATTCTCCAAATTTGAAGAAACTTTACCCCACAAGTCACATTAAGTGCCTTGAATACGAATTTGCTATCAATTTTACATGTTGGATTTGTTTGTATATTTATGTAATATTTTGAAGGTTCTACACACTTTCTCTCTCCTAACTTCACCTGTATATTAAAGATTATCCAAATTAAATGAAAATCACCCAAAATATATTTTTTATGTGTAGATTAGGAATTTAAGATTATTTCCCACTTTTGGAGTCATTAAGTATTTTATCTCATATTTTGAGGAAAACTCACTTTTTCTTTTCAAAATAAAAGAGATATAGTTATTATTATTCCAAAATTATGAAACTTGGCCTCCAAGCCAAACGAAACCCAAGGAAAATGAATCTCAAGTTATCTCTAACCAATTGGTCTTCCTTTTATGAGTTTTAGTACATTATCCAATATTAACAATATTTCTCATATTTCACATTAACATGTTTAAAGCATGATTATTCATTCATTTTTCTTTTTCTTGTTCCATAAGGCTTAGGAATGGTCTAGAATGAATTGCTTTTATTAGTATGTCACATAAGGGTAGATTTGCATATTAGACCATGATTGAAAAATTAACAGAGGTATTTGTGCATAATCCCATATGTTGACAATAATTGGTGATCAAATTCACCCAAACCACTATTATTTCCAAAAATTCAACATAAAGGCCAAAAAGGATAGAACTGAAAGCAAAAGCTTAGAAAGAGGGTCAAAAAGAGAATATGTCTAATGTTCAGTATGTTATAGTTGCCAACAATCATACATACATCATCAAGATGAGAAGCTACTGATGGCTTCAAGCTCTTCATCCAACAACACTGGGATACTAATGTCTCATTCCAAGATGTCAGAAAAAATATCTTGAATCTTTCTTTCAAATGGGCACAGGTAAAGCTCAAGGAGGACAGATGGAAAAAAGACTGATTAAGCAACAAGATCAAGTGAAACCAGATTCAAATTTCTCCTAACTTTGATGAAAAACTCGCCTGTGACACTATGGATCTGCAAAGTATGCTTGACACCATTCTGAGGAGAAAGGAGATGGATTGGAAGGAACGAGCTCGGTGTGATTGGGTGAAACTGGGTGACAACAACACGAAGGTTTTCCATTCTTTGGTGAAATTCATGAGGTCGAGGAACAAGATCATCAAGCTCAAAGACCATAATGGAGCCTGGGTGGAGGAGGATGGACCAATGAAACATCTAATACTTTCTTTTTTTTCTCAAATGTTTACTAGGAACACCATGATGAGGAGTGCCGAGTAGAAAGTCTATCCTTCCTAAGAGTTTTTGCGACTCTGGATAACACAACCACCTCAAACCTCACCAAGATTCTGGATGAATATGAGATATTGAGAGATTTCATACCATGGAACCTCTCAAAGCATAAGGCCCCGACGACATTGACTACAACTTCATTCAACACAATTGGCTTATAGTTAAAAGCCAAATTTGCAAATTCATTGCTTCACCTTTTTCTGGGAATCTCATTGAACCAGACTATGAAAATTCCACCCTTGTCTTTATTCCCAAGGTACCACAACCAGAATCATGCTCCTAGTTAAGGTCGATCTCCCTCAACAATGTCTGCACAAAAATTCTTTCCAAGGTAATTGCTTTCAGCATCAAACCTTTTCTTAACTGATGGATATCCCCTTCCAATCAAGCTTTTTCCCTGGATGGAAGATTGTAGATAACACAACTCTAGTTCAAGAAATCATCCACTCCATGGAATCCAAAAGTAGCAAGAAACACCATATGTCTATCAAACTGGATTTACTGAAAGCTTTTGGCTAGATGAGTTGGCCTTTTATTGAAGATATTCTTACTAAAGCTTCTATCCCTTGCAATGTCATTAATATCATTATAAAATTGATCAACTCAGGAAACACTTTGATTCTCTAGAATGGTGAAATCATAGGGTCTTCTAAACCTTCATGTGGTGTGAAGCAAGGTGACCGATCCTCACCACACCTCTTTGTCCTTTATTTAGAGAGGTTCAACCAGCTCATAAATGTAGGAATCAAAAAAGGAAATTGGAAGTTTATCGTGTTAACTAGGAAGAAATTGATGTTCTCACATGCTAGCTTTGTCGACAACATAATCTTGTTCGGAGAAGCCTCCATCCCACAAGAAAAAACCATCAAGCATTGCCTGAGATTGTTTGGCTTTGTCAGGGGGCAATTTTCAACACATGAGAAATCTGCTATCTTCTTTTCAGTTAACACCCCTAGAGCTATGAAAGATTGCATCTGCAGGCGACTGAATATCCAAGAAACCACCGGCCTGTGAAGACATCTTGGTATACCGATTATCCATAGAAGGAAAGGGAAGGATAACTTCCAATTCCTTTTAGACAAGATACAAAATCAGATAAATTGTTGGCAACACAAACTGTTATCACTCATGGGAAGAGTCACTTTGGAAAAGTAGGTCCTTCTTTCTCAACCCTACTATACTATGGAAGATTCCCTTCTCCCTGACTCTATGGGTGATTGCATTGATCAACTGATTAGGAACTTCATTTAGAATGGGGCGTCACCATCTAAACACTTAAATCTAGTAGCAAGTAAAGATAATACTAAACCTACTCATAGGGGTGGCCTTGGTGTAAGGAGAGAAAAAGACTTCAACAAAGCACTAATTATGAAACTAGCTTTTGAGTTTTATCCAAAAGAAACATGTTCCCTGGGTTGACTTAATGTATGCAAAATATGGCAGACAAAGACCTGACAACACTTCAGGCTCTCATATCTGGCATAGTATGAAAGCTTGACTCCTTTGATCCACAACAACTCATGGAAGGCAGTGATATCTGGTTGGGACACCATTGTATGGTCTGATGCATGAGTGAGTGAAGGCTATTCGCCTACACTCAAACTAGGGCTCATCGTCCTTGAAGATATTAAGGATATTAAAGTGTCCTTTTAGCTGATAATGAGGAATTCTGGGACATAGAGTTCTTGTATCACTGGTTCACTCATCAAACTGTACAAGACATTATGAGCATGCCTATCCCTAGAACCATCTACAGTGGAGATGGAATGGTCTTGCTACACAATACAGATGGAAATTTCACTTCAAACTCTACTTATAGATTTCTCACAAACTCTCTAGATTTGACTGGTATCACCCACTCTGAGGAGATATGGCCCCTATCTATCTCAAGAAGAATGAGGACCTTTCTATGGCTGGTCTATCACGATCGTCTAAACACAAACCAAATGCACCTCAAAAGGAATCTTACTGAGGATGCCAACTGTCCAAGATTCCAGAATACAGAAGAATTTGTCCTCCAAGCCATAAGAGATTGCCCCATTGATTCAACCCTTTTTTAGGGCTTCATCTTGTATCTTTTTGCTCTTCAATCACATCTATACCTATTAGATCGCATGTCAATCCACCCAATATGCTTATCTGTATAAAATGCACTTATGGACATTATTTGCATGTTTTTTAGGCATTTGGACCACACTTGATAGAAGAGAGAGAGAGAAGGAGTGATCCTAGGGTTCCTCTACCCTTGGAGAGGCCCAAAGTGAAGTCTGATGCTCCCTCAACCTACCCGCAGTGGCCAAAGATCAATTGAAGTAAAGATGTCCAAGAAAAGTCAAAGAACAGAGTCAACTTTCTGATCTAGGACCCAGCACGGCTGTGGTATCATAGAACGACCGTGCTAGGTCACTTATAAATCAACAGAATCACCTCTAGTCAAGCAGAAAGCACCACGGCCGTGCAACACAGAATGGTTGTGCCAGAGACAGCCACCATAGCCGTGCTGCACAGCACAAACATACTACAGTAGACCAAAACAGCCGTATAACATCACCATGACCACCATCACCCAGCCCACCATGGTCGTGGCACACAACACGACCGTGCTACCCTCAGTCCACCACGGCCGTGGCATTTTCAGCCCAAATTTGATCACCAACATGACATTTAGCCATTTTATTCACTACGGCCATTCCCATCCACCACAGCTGTGCTCTACTCTACCCACCACGGCCGTGGTGACCCACCACGACCATGTTACTCACTAAATCCACCCATTTTTCCACTGCTTTCCCCATTTTGCCCCTACTTGACTGAGTGCTTCCCCCCCACACCTATATATACCTAGGTGGAGGCTGGGGCACATGGTTGGCCACCCTTAGCTACATTCCACCCCCTCCTAGCTCCCCAAATCTCCATCCACTCCATATCCACCTCAAGTCCACTTCATTTCACCATTTCCACCACATAAACCCCCATATCTAAGCCTTCCATCCACTTCCCTCCATCATTCCACACCATTTCATCCAAGGAGAGGAAGGAGGACACCCTACATCAGCTGGAGAGAGGAGATCCCTTGTCTACACCGAGCTCCATGGCCACTTCTACCTCTTTCTCCTTTCTTTTTTGTATTTTCTATGTATATGAGTAGCTAGGCCCCTTGGGTGGGCTGTTTGGGGGAAATTATGTTACTTTGATACCATATTGGGGGTGAATGACATGTAAACATTGTAATTCAATTTTTTAATGATTATATTCTATTTCTATGTCATTCTCCATGAATTTCTTACTGGTTTGTGTGTGAAATCACCTAGGAATTTAGGCAAATTGCTTATATGTGTGAATTTTGGGATTTGCCCCTAGGTCCAATTGTTGGATCCCTAGGTTGCCTCCCATCTTCCTACATCTTAATAAATCTCCCTAAACCTAAGTGAGAGATCTAAGTTGCTAGATTGGATAATTCTAGTGCAATCAGCATGGAGCCTTCTCAAGGCTAGAATGTGGGGGAATTCAGGTCCAAAATCCTAATTTCACCTCCCCATTATTACCCTCGGCCCCTAATTGCCCTAGGAATGTCTAATCTAGAAACCTAGACTTGATCAAACTCTACTTGAATTGAACCTAATCCCTAACCCAATTGAGCCTCGTAATGGTAGTAGGGGGTGTTAAGGACTAGTTCCCCTATACACAACCTAGCATGTCCATGGCCAGTTAGTAGCTTAGGTTAATTCATTAGATTCTAACTTGTTGTTTTGTTTGGATAATCTAAATGGAATTATAATGTTCATATGTCACCCCCCAACTTAAGTGATAAGTTCATACCCCTAAATAGCCCATATCTCTCTTTGTTGCTTAAAACCCTAGTTTTGTGCTTTCTTAGCTTAGTTAGCTCGTTCCTTGCTTAGTTAGCTTCTTGCTTTGTTCTTGCCTTATTCATGTTAGTTTATCTCTTTAATTGATCTTTTGCTTCTCTCTTGCTTGCCTTAGTGTAATTTGCCTTTTTATACCTAGCTTAATCCTTTCTTACCTGTTTAACTTTACTCTAGCCTAGGGTTAACTTAGATTGCATCCTTGCCTTTAATTGCTTGTTTGTCCATAATAGTTTAACAATCAAAAAAACCTTCAAACCCTTAACCCTAGTCTCTGAGTAGGAACCTATCCAAACTAAACCTAGCTCTAGTGCCCCCTCTTCTCCCTGTGGATCGACCTTATACTTGCCACCTTCCTATACTATGACACGACCTCGTGCGCTTGTGGGTGTAGTGTTTTGGTAGACGTAGGTAGCTAGTTTAGGTTTTATAAATATCGAAAGTGAATCCAACCATGCACTTTCGTATGCGGGGTTGCATCTATTCAAAACTCCAAATTGAGTAGTGTGTAACACCATTGGCGGGAGCGCACCAAGCTTTTTTGCACCGTTGCCGGGGACTAGAGGCGCTCGACCTAGCTAGTTAGTTTTGCTTTGACTTTTCCTACTTCCCTCATCATTGCTATTCTTTATTCATTATTATTTGCATTCTTTGTGTATATTGGTTTACTAACTTGTTCTCTTTTGTTTGGTTGTGCTTTGTGCATGTGAAAAACCATTTCGGGGGTAGACAAGATGGAAGGCCAAAATGCACTTCACAAGCCACTTTAAGACTACTTCATGCCTAGCAACTACAAATTGCCAATTGCTAGCAGGGTTGATCAGATGTCAGGGGAGCAATTCTCCATCCCTCCAGGTCTTCTTGGGCTCCTGCCCATCTTCTACGACTCGATGAGTGAGAACCCCTACAAGCATCTAGACTCCTTTCTTGAAGTATGCTCCACCTTCAGGACACTGACAACAAGTGATGATACAATCAGACTGATTTTGTTCTCCTTCTCCCGCAAAGACAAAGCCAAAGAGTGGTATGATTCAAGAAAGGACATCATGAGTTGGGGAGAGATGAAAAATGTTTTCTTAAGGAAATTCTACTCTATAGAAAAGCTAACACAAATGTGGCGTGCCATAGCAACTTTCAGTCAAATAGATAATGAGCGATTCCACGAGGTTTGGGAGAGATTTCAAAAGATGTTGAGAGAATGTCCACATCACGAGATCCCTTTGTGGTAGCTAGTTCAATCCTTCTACTCCGTTCTATCTCATGCAAGTTAAGCTACAGTGGATTCTTCTTGTGGGGGAGTTTTTATGGCTAAACCACTTGAGGAGACATGGCCATTGCTTGAGAGCTTGGCATAAAGTTCAAGGATGAAAGCTTCTAGTATGGTTAGTGGTAGTGACCTATCTTTTGGTGTGACATATCCCACTCACGATGATTCAAGACCACAATTGATGAAAATGTTTGGTGAAATGGTGAGCTTCATGAGAAACCAAGTGACTAAACCTCCTTGTCATTCAGTCAATGCTATTGAGTTCTATGGGGAAGAAAAGAAGATACCTCACTCCTATAGCTACCAGGAACCACAAAGTCCCACATATAGCTCAAGGTTTGAGGAAGAGGTTCTCTCTAGATTGAAAGTATTTGATGATGTTCAAAGGGATGTTGCAAGGTTAGAAGAGAGAATAGAGTAGCTATCTTCCATAATTTCTCTTAAGAAGAAAAATTGTCTTCAAAACCCATCATGAGCCACCATGAAGCAAGTGGACCTATGCTTTCTTCCCACATTTTCTATAGTCCACCCCCATGCAAGTACATCCCATTCACTCTTTCCAAGGCTATTCCAAGCCTTACACTCCTCCACCACCTCCCTCACCTCAAATTTCTCAAAACTTCACTTTCCAACCCCAATTCTCTCCTCCTCCTCAATTCTCTTATCCACCTCAATTTCAGCCCCAAGTGTCATCTCCACCTCCTCCACAACCACAACATGATCTCCCTCTCCACCATGACCAAGGTAGTGTTGTGACAGTTCTAAGGAGTGGGAAGTCTCTTGAGCATCCTGCAAGTCAAAGAACGGTTGATAAAGCAAAGCAAAGGCAGCCAAGTGGTGATATTGTGATTGATATTGCTGAAGATGATGTTGTGATACCGCATGTTAAGTTTGGGATTCCATGTGATCCACCACATATCCCCTTTGTAGGTCCTACAATCCCTATTGTTCCGCCTTATGTTCATGCAAGTGCGGAAAAACCTAGTGATCCTCCATTCGTAGAAGCACTAGATGAGCCATCGGAATTGAAAAGGAGGTAAAAGAACAATGTTGATATTCTTGAGGTTTTTTTCCAAGTGAAGGTGAACATTCCACTTTTGGATGCTATCAAGAAAATCTCATCATATGCTAAGTTCCTCAAGAACCTATGCACTGTGAAAAGAAGATCAATGGGGAGGATTCCAAAGAAGGCGAGATTGACTGAACAAGTGAGCTCCATCATACAACATTCCCTTCCCGTAAAGAGAAAAGACCCAGGAGCCCCACTTATACTTAGTTACATAGGGGGACACCGCATACACAGGTCCTTACTTGATTTGGGATCTAGTGTGAATTTGATGCCATACAATGTCTATGTTGAGTTGGGCCTAGGCAAGTTGAATCTGGCACATTGCATTCTCCAGTTGGCGGATAGATCCATAAAAGTGCCTAGGGGTAGAGTGGATGATGTCTTGGTGATGATAGATAAAGAAAAAGGTGTGGTGTTCTAGGTGGATTTCATTGTACTTCATATGGAGTCGGAGGATAAGAAGATTCACATCATCTTGGGAAGACCGTTCTTATCTACAGCTGATGCTGACATTCATGTGCGCAGTGGCACTATGATAGTCTCATTCATCGACATGAAGATCAACATCAACATGTACAAGACCCCAACCCGGTGAGTCCGAGATAGGGATATTGGACATGATCACTTCACAAGTCCAAACGGGCATTTGAGAGGACACCAAGGTAAAGAAATTGGTAAGGATTATAGTGATGAAAGGGATGAGGAACCTAGATTGAGTGCAAATGAAGGATGCATGTTTTGCAAGAATGGACACATGAGGATCCCAAATGGGTGAATTTTGAAGAATCTTCAAGAAGCCTAGCTGAAGGCAAGAAACTCAGCACTTGTGAGAGGCAACCCACCTAGGTTTGGGAATTTTTGACCCAACCTTACATTTTTGATACTTTTGCTTTGTTTTTACACTTTTCAAGAAAACACACACTTGTATTTGATAGTTTTTGTGTAGTTTTGAGATGTGCAGGTGAGAAAAGAGTGAAATGAAGAGAAATGGACGAAATTTTGACAAAGGATCAGTGGAAGATCAACTTGAGGTCAAAGTTTTGATGTTTGAACAAAATGTGAAGTGTTATACTGTTGTTACAGTGCACACTATGACTATGGTGACATGGAACGACTGTGGTGGTGCACTCACATTCAACAGAGAAATCATCAAAAATTGAGAAAATCAACTAAGTGTAGAACTAGGGCAGCACGATCGTGCAAGGTAGCACGGCCATGGTACATGAAGCCACCACAGCTGTGCCACTTAGCACGGCTGTGCCGCAGCCCAATTCCAGCAATTTAAAGTCAGATTTTGCAAAATTTCTATTCACTTGCTCATTTCTCCGAAGAATAGAACGGCCGTGGTCCGCACCCTAGCGCCCGTGCAGCGGTCCACCCACCGTCTACAACCCTCTATTCTTCACCAAATCACTCCCAAATCACTCCCAATCAATCCCCCACCATTTCCACTACCTTAATCTCTAGGTTCCACCAATTTCCATCCACAAACGCACCACTTTCTCTCCATTCCGCCCCAACAACCCAGTTCTTCAGAGAAATCCGAAAATTTTTAATTTCACTTCCATTTTTTTAGCAAGAATGAAGAACTTTGTAAGGAAAGTAGTAGATAAGACTAGGGGTGTCATCGCCTATCAAAGGAAACCAAAGAACAACCACCCCCGATTGACGAAGGCCGAATTTGATGAAATGGTAGATACTATCACTGAAGAAGTCTCCGCACAACCACAACGGGGGACAGCATCGTTGTCACAGCCACTGTCGTCTGCTTCCCGACACTTCGTCTCATCCGAGAGACCCTCTAAAACAGCTGCATGACCTTCAGTATTAGCAGCACAACCATCCGTCTCCTCGGCAGCACTGCCGTAGCCCGAGCCGCAACCACGACCACATCAACGAATCGTACTAGATGATGAAGATGATACAGATATGCCTAATTCTGAGCGGTACAAGATTCCACCCCAGCACCCCCCCTCCACAGCTCGAGGTCACTATCGGTAGGGAAAAGGATCCTAAGCACTTAGGGTGCTTGACATGCATAGTTTTAGCAACTCGCTATGCATGCCAAGCAACAATGGAGGCGATGGGTTTCTACGCCTACTTTCAGGGATTGATGGAGAAAATGGGGTTGTTTGAGATCCTGATATTGCAACAAGAGTCTTACGTCGAGCTGACTCAACAATTTTTTGCCACGCTAGAGAAAGCAACCAATGATGGTGAGAATGCAATTAAGGTGATGATCGGGGATACGAGGTTGAAGATAACCTCAAAGATGCTAAATCAAAATTTTGCCCCAAATGGAGAGATGGCAGCCCTCCTAGATGGAGGAAGGATAGAGAATGATTCAAGTTCCACATATCCAGTAATGTGAAAATGCTTCATTGGCCAAAGTATCTTTGTAGTAGGGAAATCAAAGACGAGTGCTATTCATAGCCCATTTCTCCACTATTTTCAGAAGGTGTTAGCAAATACCATCTTTGGTAGGTACGAGAACCAAGGCAGCTGCATAAGGAAAGATCTTTTTGTTCTTGGTTGGATGATCAAAGAGAGGCATGTGAACATGGGGGTGTTACTTATTGATCATATGAGGACAATCCCATCTAAGAGCACAAATCCATTTTTAATGAGAGGGATTGTGACATCCATAGCCACTGCCTTAGGACATGACATGACAGGATATACAAAGGCAGATGGTGGAAAGTTGGTTGACCTACACTACTTGGCTCACTCTTCCATGATTACAATTGCGGATCATAAGATCATCTACCAGGTCAACCCACCTTACCCAGGAGTGACATTGGAGCTGCCTTACCATACTCCACCCCTCATGGCACAATATGGACCAATGCCAGATTTTCTGGAAAAATTGAGGAGGTATGAGGAGGAGAACCCGAGAGGAGATGCCATCCCTGAGATGGTTTTTACAGGGGGTCTAGGAGAGCCTTCACAGGCAGCTAAGCTGAGACAGGCGGTGGAAGAAATAGCAGCACAATGGGTGAGGCAAAGAGAAGAGAGGATGGGGGCATCAAAGCCATATCAGCCTTCAGTGAATGCATATGATATGGGTACCATTTATGCACAGTTGGAGAACATTCAGGCGACGCAGGAGAGGATACTATGGGTACAGGAGGGCTTTCAAAGGATACATGTCATGTGGTTGGACCACCAACTTATGCATTACCAGGTCAACCATCTTTACTAGTTTCAGAATGCCCAGGCCCAGAGGAACCCATAGTGGGGTGAAGACTGGTGGAGTTCTTTATCAACTTTTTAGGACAGCTATCCACCTTCACAGTCAGACTATTGGGGCGCCTATTACAGAAAGGGAGGAGCACCTCCACCACCATTGCAGTGATCATCTACCCTATCATCCTAGACTTTAGTGTCATGTTGAGGACAACATGATTCAAAAGTTTGGGGTGGTAGGGCGGTATGCCCTCGTCTGACTTTCACTCATTTTTGTATCTCTCCTAATATTTACTCTTTGTTTGTTGATCTTCACATTTTTTCTTTTTTTGATATCTAGTTTAGAAGTTTACTTTTTTGCATACCTACATGCCATGTAGTTTACTTTCTTGTCATTTTTGCATAATTTTCAAAAAAATTTCTCTTTTTGCCATGCATTGCATATCATGTAGATTTTTGGTAATTTTTGCATGTTTTAGCTAGGATTTGCTTGTCAGTTGTTTTAAGTTCAATAATATAGGTTTAGATGTGATTGGAGGAAACTTGGCACAATTTTGGCCAATTTTTCCCAAATTTGAGATTTCTTGTCTAAAAAGTGTGTTTTGACCCAATCTCTACTGTTTTGAGTAAAAATGACGACATTTGACAAATGCAAGTGAAATGTCATGAATTATTGCTAAGTGGTATCAATTTTTGACTTTTTACATATGCATCTCCTCTCATATGATTGTGATTGATTTGGTTGAATTGTGAAATTGAGCAAGCTTTGAACACTTAGTGTTTGTGGAATCACTTGTATGATATATCAATTTCATCTTATTCATTCATGTGGTGTGATATCTAGGATGAAGTATTGGATTAATTTTCATGCAAGATGTCTTATGTGGAGAATCATACCAATGACCCCTCTTTGTTCTGACTATTCTTCCACCATCTTCACACCCCTCTGCCTCATCAAAGATGCCCTAGTGCACATAATCGGCCTTGGCCACCTCCAAAAGTTTGGGGTGGCCATATCTCCATCCCCTCACTTCACTCTATCCACCATTTTCCCTATATACACCAAGGGCAAAGAAAGAAAGAAAAAAAGCAAAAATAAAATAAAAGGATGCTCATATTTAAGAGCATTCAAATTAAGAAAAGATGAGTGTGTAAAAACACACCAAAAATCTTATCACAACCCTTTCTTCCACTTTCATACCCATTGAGCTAGGAAACATCAAACCTAGCTCATTTTGATCTTTGATGCAGCCACATGGAACATTTGGTGTGATTTGAAACATAAGATTGAATGCATGAATGTGAAACAATACTCCTAGTCATCCTTGATTAACACCATCATGAAATGCTCAACCTGGAACTTTATGGAAGAAATATGGATAACTTGTGTATTCTATGTGCTATATTTGAAGTTCATATGCTTTGTGCTCTTTTCATGATTGGATTGTAAAAGCAAGAGAGGAGAGAGGTGAAATGCATGTACTCAGTCATCTTTGATCCCATTCAGTGATAATCATCTTTTATATTTCATTTGTCATTTCTTATTTGTGGAAAATTTGGAAAGGAGATTGAGTTGGAGCATACTTGAGGACAAGTATGTTTCAAGTTTGGGGTGGTGATTCAGGCCTTTTTTAGGACTTCATCTTGTGTCTTTTTGCTCTTCAATCACATCTATACCTGTTAGATCACATGTCAATCCTCCCAATATGCTTATCTGTATAAAATGCACTTATGGACATTATTTACATGTTTTTCAGGCATTTGGACCACACTTGATGGAAGAGAGAGAGAAGGAGTGATCCTAGGGTTCCTCTACCCTTGGAGAGGCCCAAAGTGAAGTCTGATGCTCCCTCAACCTAATCCCAGTGGCTAAAGATCAATTGAAGAAAAGATGTCCAAGAAAAGTCAAAGAATAGAGTCAACTTGCTGATCCAGGACCTAGCACGACCGTGGTATCACAGAACGGCCGTGCTAGGTCACTTATAAATCAACAGAATCACCTCTAGTCAAGCAGAAAGCACCACGACCGTTCGAGAGACATCCACCACAGCCGTGCTACACAGCACGACCATGCTACAGCAGACCAGAACGGCCATGCAACATCACCACAACCACCATCACCCAGCCCACCACGGCTGTGCTACCCTCAATCCACCACGACTGTAGCATTTTCAACCCAAATTTGACCACCAACATGTCATTTAGCCATTTTATTCACCACGATCATTTCCATCCACCACGGTCGTGCTCTACTCTACCCACCACGGCCGTGGTGACCCACCATGGCCGTGTTACTCACTAAATCCACCTATTTTTCCACTACTTTCCCCATTTTGCCCCTACTTGACCTAGTGCTTCCTCCCCACACCTATATATACCTAGGTGGCAGTTGGGGCATGGGGTAGACCACCCTTAGCTACCTTGAACCCCCTCCTATCTCCCCAAATTGCCATCCACTCCATTCCACTCCATATCCACCTCCAATCCACTCCATTTCACTATTTCCACCACATAACCCCCCATATCTAAGCCTTCCATCCACTTCCCTCCATCATTCCACACCATTTCATCCAAGGAGAAGAAGGAGGATGCCCCTTTAGTAGCTAGAGAGAGGAGATCCCTTGTCTACATCGAGCTCCATGGCAACTGCTACCTCTTTCTCCTTTCTTTTTGTATTTTCCATGTCTATGAGTAGCTAGGCCCCTTGGGTGGGCTGATTGGGGGAATTTATGTTACTTTGATACCATGTTGGGGGAGAATGACATGTAAACGTTGTAATTCCATTTGTTAATGATTATATTATATTTCTATCTCATTCTCCATGAATTGCTTGTTGGTTTGTGTGTAAAATCACCTAGGAATTTAGGCAAATTGCTTATATGTGTGAATTTTGGGATTTTCCCCCAGGTACAATTCTTGGATCCTTATGTTGCCTCCCATCTTCCTACATCCTAATCAATCTCCCTAAACATAAGTGAGAGATCTAAGTAGCTAGATTGGATAATTCTAGTGCAATCAGCATGGAGCCTTCTCAAGACTAGAATGTGGAAAAAATTTGGGTCCAAAATCCTAATTTCACCTCCCCATTATTACCCTCGGCCCCTAATTTCCCTAGGAATGTCTAATATAGAAACCTAGACTTGATCAGACTCTACTTGAATTGAACCTAATCCCTAACCCAATTGAGCCTTGTAAGGGTAGTAGGGGGTGCTAGGGACTAGTTCCCCTATACACAACCTAGCATATCCATGGCCAGTTAGTAGCTTAGGTTAATTCATTAGATTCTAACTTGTTGTTTGGTTTGGATAATATAAATGGAATTACAATGTTCATATGTCACCCCCAACTTAAGTGATAAGTTCATACCCCTAAACAACCCATATCTCTCTTTATTTCTTAAAACCCTAGTTTTGTGCTTACTTAGCTTAGTTAGCTCGTTCCTTACTTAGTTATCTTCTTGATTTGTTCTTTCCTTGTTCATGTTAGTTTGGCTCTTTAATTTCTCTTTTGCTTCTCTCTTGCTTGCCTTAGTGTAGTTTACCTTTTTATACCTAGCTTAATCCTTTTTTACCTATTTAACTTTACTCTAGCCTAAGGTTAACTTAGATCTCATCCTTGCCTTTAATTTCTTGTTTGTCCATAATTGTTTAAAAATCAAAACAACCTTCAAACCCTTAACCCTAGTCTCCGCAGTAGGAACCTAGCCAAACTAAACCTAGCTCTAGTGCCCCCTCTTCTCCCTATGGATCGACCCTATACTTGACACCTTCCTATATTACGACACGACCCCGTGTGCTTGCGGGTGTAGTGTTTTGGTAGACGTAGGTAGCCAGTTTAGGTTTTATAAATATCGAAAGTGAATCCAACCTTGTGCTTCTGTCTGTGGGGTTGCATCTATTCAGAACTCCAAATTGAGTAGTGTGTAACATCATTGGCGGGAGTGCACCACCCATGGTGTAACAAATGTGGTTACATCTACTACCTTCGAAAGGTACTATCTTCTTTGAGTACAACACTACTCACGAGTGGTTAGGATATGTTATGAAAATCCTGTGTAAGTTGGAAAATAGGAAGACTTTGTTCGTGATTGCTTGCTAGTGGATGCGGAAAAGCATGAACCTCCTCATCTTCGGATCAAATACTATACCTCCTCCAGTGCTGGAAGTACTCTACAGGTCATATGCAGCCACTTCTATGAAAGCATTCACAACCACTTCTTGTCCCTCGACAAACCCAAAGCCTTCAACTACAAATCTGACACATGCACCCTTCAATACGGTCATCATGCATGTTGATACGACTGTGAACACCAATGTGAAGACCTATGCCACGAGCATGGTCATAAGGAACATCAATGGCCACTGGTTACGTGGGAGAGCCACCTTGAGGAGGGGAAATGACCCAATGAAAGTCAATCTTAGAGCCATCTGAGATGGCTTATCTTATGCTCAATAGTAGTCTACTCTGGGGAGCTTAATTATTACTGATTCAAGTAATTCTTCTCTTTGGATCAAAATCGCGAAGGGAACCCCTGTCAAGTATCTTCTGCTAGTCAACGCCATCAAGCATGAATGGAGCTTCACAACAGTACATGACATTGCATTTTCATCGAGGAACAAGAACAAATTGGCAAACCTTCTAGCAAAGCACTGCCTCAAACAATCGGATCACTACTACAAAAAATGGTTTTTACAACAGTTCATTTTTCCATTTTACAATGGGTGTCAATTGTTGTATTAGATCACGTGGTCTTATGGGGGGGTCTTTATATAATAGGTGTTGCGTATATTGTAATATATGTATTTTATACAATAGTTAATACATGTTGTAGTTCATTGAACACATCTGTTGTAATAGGGCTGTTGTATATAACATGTTGAGACAAAAAGAAAATACATCTAGACATAAGGTTTTGAACTTGAGACCACTTGAAAGTAAGGCACATTTCAAACAGCTGAACCAGTTTCATTTTATGCAACACATATATTCTTTGTTGTACATATACAACAAATGACGTGCAAACCTACTGTGTGATTGTGGTCTATTACAACGGGTAACTATTACAACAGGTGAAAGTCTGTTGTGTAATTATAGTATACTACAATGGGTTATAGCATGTTGTGTAATGATGGTATATTACAACGGGTTAACATATGTGACTATTACAACAGGTAGAACATGTTGTGTAATTATGATCTTTTACAACATGTTAGAGTATGTTGTGTAATGATGTTCTATTACAACGGGTTAACATACATGACTATTACAATGGGTTAGAACATGTTGTGTAATTATGATCTTTTATAATAGTTTAGAGTATGTTGTGTAATGATGATCTATTACAACAAGTTAGCATATGTGACTATTACAACAGGTTAGAGCATGTTGTGTAATTATGGTCTTTTACAATGGGTTTGAGTATGTTGTGATATTATAGTCTATTACAACAATTTAGCACTTGTTGTAGTATCACATATACTACAACAAGTTTGGCCCGTTGTATATAACTTGTTTGTATAAAATATATAATTCACAACAAACAAATAGACTTGTTGTAAAAGATAGCTAACTACAACACAACCAATAGAACGGTTGTGTTTTTCCCGTTGTAAAAAGTATTTTCTGTAGTAGTGGATGTGGATAATTCTTGGGACCACTGTCCGGATTTCTTACATCCTTCTTATCTCGATGTTTTAGATAATTTTCCATAGCTCTCCTCCTGCGAATTCTTTGTAATCAGTTGTAGTTGATATCAAAAAAAATATCACAAAAAACACTTTCCAAGTATATTATCGTACAATATTTTTGCCTAAAATTTGATGGGTTACCGTGCATAAGGATGTATTTACGCATTTCTGTTAAGAACTTGATGATACAACACTATCACAAATTGCATATGATAAGAAAATTTAATTCAATAACTAATTTTGGTGATGCCTCCTTAGCTCAAATGAGATAACATCATAATATAAGTTACGTATTCGTATTCATATCTAAGAATCTAATCATATAACTTGATGTTGTAATTGTTATAGAAATAGGTTTACCGGATATTTGTTTAAGAAATTATTTAATTTAAAAAATTGTCAACAATAATTTGGCCTTAAGGAAAATAAACTATGCTCTTTCATTTGATCTTTACTATTAAGAAAATTTCATAAAAACGTAATATTTTGAGAATATATTAAATGATGAAGTTTGAATAAACAAAAAACTGAAGTTAAAATAAATTAAAAAAAATATATTATTATCATGTTCATGAGTGAGAAGTCCAGTCGTAAGACAACAAATGTGAAGAGGAGCCTTAGATGTTTTCATAAACTACTCTCTTTTTTTATGTTTCAACTGAAAATTGAACTAAAAACCCATGACTTACAAACCACTCAGACTTATCAGTTGAATCAATAGACAATTGTAGAATTGTTGTCAATCATATTTGAACCTACATCAGTCCAAAGTAAGTAAAGCGCCTAGACCGAAGCTGCTATGTAACATACCTAAAATTAGTGTTCAAATGTCCCACCTTTAGCGTTCACACCTTCCCGCAATAGGATCCTTGCTTTTGGCACATGTGAGGCCCTAGCATTGTATATGCTAATGACAGTTTATTTTTATTTTTTCTTACAATTTAAAAAATTAAGAATTTGAAATAGAATATTGTGTATTGGGTTAACGTTGTGCAAAATCTTTCATACTATATAATTGCAGTTCACAATGAGCGACGTTGAATCTTCATAATCAATAATAGTTTAGTATTGCCATGCTAAAAGTATCGTCCATGATTTACAAGACCATCTGTAATCAAGACTATGACTATAAATTGTGGTAAATAAAAATTACCTTCTTCCTGTTCTACAATATGTCTTATGGATTGAGGCTCATTGAAATATACTTTGATCATGCATCCTTTGAGAATAGACTTTAAGTACATACCATGAACTCAACATTGACAAAATCATGTAACAAACGTCATTATAAATTTTACCTTGTCAATCTACATGTTCCATCTTCTTCGGTTGATCGTTGAATATTGAAAATTTTGATCACGAAAATGATTATTGAAAACCAACGATCAGGCCGGTTTCTGGTCAAGATATGATATTAGTGGCTGTCCTGCTCAAGCTATAGTGGCGGCGAGACAGAGAAATATGTAACTTATTCTTCTTCTTTTATGTTGCTAATTATATTATAGTAAAGATGGCTTGTATCTAACTAAATTTTGCACAACATGCATGTGGTGACTTTGTTGTAATGTTGTGTCTTGCATTGCATTTTCGTTAGCTTTACACTTGAGCTAGAGAACAACGTAGTACCTGCATGCATCAAGATGAAATGTTGCAGTAACAACTTTATGTAGGGAAGAGGACCATAACCTTAATTAAATTCTAAATACGGCTGAACAACAAAAGGTAGTCGACCATAAAACCAAACTTTTTTTGAGACATCGTCACAATTAGCTTTGCTTGCACCGAAGGCAGAAGGTTCTGACAGATCGTTTAATTAGTTAACTAGATGATATATCCGCATTCTATACTTGGCTGCATATATTCAACAATGAAGATGGATTGGAGGTGTCATCGTATATTTGAGATGAAGGGTGCATAGAACACACCAACGTCGACCGGAATTGACAATACAAAGGGAATAAGTGATCATCTCTGGTATCTCAGAGGCTGAAGTAAACGACTGTTTCGATGCCATGATAACAACATAATTAATGTATAAACCATTGATTGTTGTAAACTGTAAGATTATCATCCCGCTGTGACCAGCTAACTATACACTCACTGTTTTTTGCTGAGCATCTGGAAGCGCTCAACCATGATGCGTGTCGCCCTCTAGTAGTGATCGTCACTAATGAATCATTCACCTCGTCATGCTATAGACTGACAAGCCAAAAGGAGAGGATCATGATATATGCAATCACTTCGACGGCAAGGAAGGTGTCGGCATGACACCACTGGTCTGTGTTGGTTGATGCTATCGATAAAAATTTGTCAGTGCTGATCGATACTTGATGCATGCAGGGGAAGAAAAGCGGGGAAAATCAACTTCTGACTTGTCATGTGTCGGCGGCCGCGTCGCCCTCACTTTTGGTTATGGGTGGCATAACACAGGGAAATTTTTTTCCATGATTTACGGAATTGTTTGGTATCAAATAGAAGAAACATTGGAAATACTGAGTGGTTTTAACGGAATCCCATCCAACTGCAAACCAGTTAGATAAACGGAAAGGAGTCCATGTTATCTAGGAAATCAGATGGACGGAAACGAGTCTTAGACACTTAGTACTATAGAATAGTAAATATATAATTACAGCTTTGTCAAATTTTAACATCTCTACTAAAATGAATGTGGCAAACATCTGTAAACATATACAAATAAGGTGGGAAAGTTTGATAGAATTATCAAGAAAACAATTCTAAAAATAACACAATTTTCATTAAACCCGCAACACAATGGTGATTTAATTAGGTTGATGGATGAAACCCTAGATTGAGATTGAGAAGGAGACTAGAAAGAAATTGAGCGAGAAGGGTTGGAGAGAGAGAGAGACTGAATTCAATTCAAAATGGAAAACCGAGAGTATGTTGCTAATGTTCTCGCTGCCTCACATTACATAAGAGACTAGTACTTATTATACGTGGGCCGGGCCCTTTACTTGATAGCCAAGCAATGTAACTAATACATAGACATTTCATCGAGCATGATGTATACTAGGTTTTAGCCAATACCCCCCCCCCTCCCCCGCAAACTGGACGAGGGTAACTGAAGTCCCAGTTTGAGTCTTAAAAACCAAAACATGGGTTTTGTCAGAGGCTTGGTGAAGACATCTTCTGGTTGTTGGGATGAAGCAATGTGAGCAGTAACAATGTGACCGAAGGCTACCTTTTCCCTGATGAAGTGATCGTCAATCTCTGCATGCTTTGTTCTAGCATGGACCACAGGATTGACAGATAATTGAAGGGCTCTAAGATTTTCACAGAATAATTTGGTAGGACTTGGAAGAGATATATGAAGGTCTCAAAGAAGGAAATAGATCCATGTGAGTTCGGTTGTTGTAGATACCAGAGCTCTATACTCTACTTCACAACTAGAACACGCCATGGTGGTCTGCTTCTTATCACTTCAAGAGATACAGGTGTTTCCCATGAACACACAGAACCCAGTCGTTGACCGTCTGGTAGATAGATAGTCTGCCCAATTGGAGTCACTAAATGTAGTGAGAGATAAAGTCCGAGCTGGATAGATTTGTAACACAAGAGACAAAGTTCCTTTTAGATATCTCAAGATATGTTTAACAAGAAGAAAGTGGTGATTAGTAGGAGAAGCCAGGAATTGATAGGTAGTGCTCACTGCATAGGTAATGTCGGGCCTAGTGATTGTGATGTACTGTAGACAATCAACAATACGCCTGTATAATGTTGCATCTAAAAAATTAGAGTCAGTGGCTTTGTCAAAGTTCAAGGAAATAGGAGTAGAGGTCGGTTTTCAATCACACATATCTTCCTGTTGAAGAACATAAATGATGTACTTTTCTTGAGAGAGAAGAAGACCAGATGGAGAAGAGGATACTTGTATTCTCAGTAAATAGGAGAGATTGCCAAGATCATGAAGATTGAAGGCAGTGCTTTGAGATTGATGGAATGTATTGAGAAACTCAGTGTTGTTGCTGGTAAGTATGATGTCATTGACATATAACAAAAGATAAATGTGGTTTCCTTGACAATGATAGATAAATAGAGAGGGATCAACACTACTGCAGAAGAAACCAAACTCAAGAAGAAAATCACTGAGTTTATTGATCCAAGCTCGTGGATCTTGTTTAAGTCCATATAAAGCTTTGTAAAGTTTGCATACATGATTAGGATACATTGTGTTTATGAAACCAGGTGGTTGTTCAAGATACACTGGATCTAACAGATCACCATTTAGGAACGCATTGCAGATATCAATCTCAATAAACTTCCACCTGAAAGTGACTACCCTAGTTAGGACAACCCGAATAGTAGTGGCTTTTACAACTGGGCTATAGGTTTCCATATAATCAATCCCCTCCTCTTGGTTGTAACCTTTAGCCATTAAACGGGCTTTGAGCCTTTCCAATGTGCCATCAGCTTTTAGTTTAGGTTTGAAAATGTATTTTGAGCCTACGACATTAGCATCAGAAGGTTTAGGAACAAGGTTCCAAATAGAATTTTTATCTAGAGTGAGCAGCTCATCTTTCATAGCTTGGACCCAATGTGGGAATTTTGCAGCACTTTGAATTGAAAGGGGCACTTCAGGAATGACTTGCACAATCAAGCATAATGAGAGGTTCAGTTTAACATTTTTACATTAGATCTTGTGATCATAGGATGTATAATTGTTTTGGTATTTGGAGCATTAGAGTGTGGCTGAGGAGAAGTGATAGTGCTCAGATTAGGCACTATGTGAGAGATGTTTGTTTCAGAATCTGATGTTGTAGCAAGATGATCATTATCATCAGTATGCAGAGTAGGAGAAGGACTTCAGAGTGGTTGAGATAGGTGTGACATGCTGCCATCACAAAGAAAGTGAAATGCCATGTGAAAACATGCAGAACCATCATAAACAACATATTACCAAAAACACAGGTTAATTAAAACCAATTGTGGAAAACATTATTAGAAAGGAACTGTCACAATCAGATCCACATCCTGCAAAGAACGTGTTATACATATAAGCATGATATATGTCCACCAACACATAGGATCCAGCTGTTCTAGATCCATAAAGGATGCATCACCTATTTATGTACATAACATGCCTTACCAGGGCCAACATCAGGATACAAGAAACCATACTAAGATCATACATCGTGAAACCTCGTCAAAACACCTCCAAGGGCCTGAGAATACATGGAAGACTCTAAGACTCTACTATAAAACAACCACATCAGCAACATATCCACCATTGCCTTCTACTGATCTTCTTACTGCTCAACCGCAACACTATGATCACCACCACGTCTAGCTCGATCACCTAAAAAGGTTGAAACCAGCAGGGTGAGACACACAGTCCCCGTGAGAAACATAACTCCCCACTGAACTATAAAATCTCAAAAATCTAGAATAGATAAAGCATGTAGAAGATAACCTGGTCATATATAAAATATGAAGAACAGGATTATATATGTAACAACTTACCATGATATCTGAGAGGCATATAACTAACTACAAGAAATACTTAGAGCATGTATATATGACAATCATACATTATGCAAGGCCTCAACCAATGTTCCATGTTTGATCTAAGAAAATATACTATACAAATGGATTACCATTTATTATGCCCTGAAGAAGTGAGTCGTACCGCTCAAATCCAACCTTTGGTTGCGAAACCCAAAGTAGGTGCCATACAAGGTCAATGGAAGAGATGGAATCCATAACCTCAACCTCCTCGTGATCAGTGCATGATATCCAAAGTAGGACTCTTGCTTAAGTGACCTCAGTCACATGGTCAACTCTCGCAGGCTACCCTTTCCTCTAGCCCACCTTGGTACAGGTCTCGGCGCTAGCATACCTTGAGCCATGGGCCTGTTCACCGTGCTCCCGAGCAATGAAGAAATTCATGCTCTATCACACTAAGCCATGGGTATGTTCACCATGCTCTTATATCTGCTCTGAGTCTAAAACTGAAGTTGCACTCTATTCCTCCTATTTTCGGCTACGAGAAACCCTGCATATTCAACAATATGCACTCTGGTTTAACCCGCACGAGAACCCGTTTCACCATCACCAGCTACTAACGATGATGGATCTATGGAAAGGGCAAACTACATGAAAGGTTCATATGTAATTACTTAATGCATTTTAAGTGGATTGTTGGGCAACCAAGTTATCATAAACAAGAATAAACAACATAGGTTCCATCATTCTGTATCACAATGTTACTGTCTTTCTCAATGCCATCAACATCATCATGATCTATCTCAAGGATCTTACATCATATTTTGCCACTTGGCCTCTTTCCAATCATCATGATCCATCACAAGGATCAAATCATCATAGGAATTCTATCCCATTATCAAACACATGCTACCATCTCATAGGCAACACACATCATGCATTCTTATAGTTCTTACAACACATCATTTTAACATTAAGAAAATTTCACTAATGACATCATCACAACTCATACCTGATCACACATCTCAATTGATGGGACCTGCATGGTTAGCACAATCACAGAAGTACAATCATGCTTTCATAAGAAACATCCTTAATTCAACATTAGGATTTACTAAACCTTCACATATGCATCAAAGAGATACTATTCAACATTAGGATTTACTAAACATTCCCATGACGAGCAATGTTGTGACAGGAAATGCTCAAGAGGTTAACACATAAGAGCATATCGCCTAAGAACTCAAAGGCATGGGGCTAATCACATGGATTTACACCATATCGCCCAAGGCATTAAGATTATTGGCTCACCACTCAACCTGAAGAGAGAGAGAGGGATTTTGTACAATCTCAAGAATGTCAGGCAGGAGCTAGAGCTATCCTCACAACTCAAGGAAGGAGGGGTGTTGCTTAATGCTCACCATCAAAGGAATGGCCACACCCTATCACCCAAGGTACCAACTAAGGGTTTAGCCCTAAAGGCATATTGTGCAACTAGGAATATCAGCACTCTATCGGCCAAACCAACTCACTGTGTCGCCCAACACCATAGGCTCACCTCTCAACAACAAAGTGAGAGAGAGGTATTACCTCACAGACACACCACCATACCTATTTGGATTAAGAAACCCCAAGCTCACCTCTCAACTTAATGAGAGAGGGGTGTTGCTTGAGGTTCTACAACCCAAAGGATCGGCCAACACAAGGGTAGCTACATCATATCGCCGAACCTGATCTAAGGAGCATATCGGGCAACAACATCACCAACTAAGGAAAAAGCACTACTAGAAAGATATGAATAGCCGATCAAGATAACATATCCAAGCAACATGTAAAGGAGATAGAATAGTTAGGTTAGAAGTTATGTAACCCACCTTAAGCACAAGCTTCTCCAATCTCCAAGCTCCACAGCACCACCTTCAGCCACATCAAGAAGGGAAAAGAGACCTATCACACTCATGGACGAAAGGGTAAGGAAGAAGATGACACCAAGAGAGAGAGAGAGAGAGACTTACCAACTAGAGAAGAAGAAAGCAACTGCAACAAGTTATATCGGCCACCACCTCTTCTCCTCTTCTTCTCGGTCTCGGCTAGCAAGGGAAGAGCAACAACTAAGGAACTAAAGGGACTACTAGTAAGCAAGGTGGGTGGTATATATATAAGAGCATAAAGGGGGAGAGCAAAGTAAGGTGGTGCCCGGCCTAGGTACACTTGTCTAAGGGCTACATCACATGCTAACACCCCAAATACCACTTGTCCATGACTTTCCACTTGCTAGCAGCGAGCACCATGTGTCCAAGAGGGGGTGACACAAATGATGCTAGGTGGAGGGGTGTGTGTCACCCAACATGGCAACCTAACACACCCACCAGCACCTACTTGCCTGACGCACCAAGCAAAGGGGAAAGGCACCAAGCCCAACAACAAGCCCAAGCTTAAACAAGCAAGCCCAAACAAAGCTCAAACGGCTCAAGCAAGGTGCCCAAATTATCCTCTCAACCCTAGAGGATGCAAAGAGATACAAAGAGATCTCTCAAGGTGGCAATCTTGCACAGAAACCCTAGAACTTGGGTAAATTGCAAGTTGCACCAAAAAGACCCGCACAAAGTACAACAACCCTAATCACACTTCTAGTGATTAAGCAACCCTCTAAACACCAGGTTTAGGCAAAGCAAACATGGTAAGCCCAAAACAAAGGTCAGGATCCTTATAAGCCATAAACCCCTACAAAAGTATTTTGCCCTCGAAATCTAAAGAGAAAAGCGAGGGATACTTCCTCTGCATCTCTTCCTCAAGCTCCCATGTGGCTTTCTCAATGCCACAGTGATGCCAAAGAACTTTCACAAGAACCAAGTACTTCTTCTTCAACTTCTTCACTCGCCTATCAAGGATCAACATTGGACCTTCCTTGTAGGTTACATCTTCATCAAGCTCGACCTCAACTGGCTGTATCACTATCTCTGTTCCTGGATGACTTTTCTTTAGCATACTAACATGGAACACTGGATGCAACCTGTGCATCTCTGGTGGTAACTCCAACTTGTAAGCCACTTTTTCAACACATGTTATCACTAGATATGGTCCCATATACCTAGGAGCCAACTTGCCTTTCCTTCCAAACCTTAGCACGCCTTTCCATGGAGAGACTTTGAGATACACCTTATCTCCCACCTGGAACTCTAAGGGTCAGCGATGATTATCTGCATAAGACTTTTGTTTGTCCTGTGCCACTTTCAATTGTTGTTGTATCACCTTGATCTTCTCTATCGTCTACTGCACTAACTCAGGACCCAAAAGCTGATACTTGCCAGACTCATACCAACATAAAGGAGATCTACACTTCTTACCTTACAATGCTTCATAAGGTGCCATGTCGATACTTCACTGGTAGCTGTTGTTGTAAGCAAACTCTATCAGACTGAGATGCATGTCCCAACTTCCTAGGAACTATAGAACACAAGCTCTTAGAAGATCTTCCAAAGTGTGAATAGTCCTTTCAGACTCTCCATCTGTCTGTGGATGAAAAGCAGTATTGAACCTCAACTGCGTTCCCAATGCCTTATGCAATTGTTCCCAAAAATGACTTGTGAACTTCGGACCTTTGTCAGAGACTATTGTTGTTGGCACACCAGGCAAACACACGATCTTATCAACATATACCTGAGCGAGCTTCTCTGCTGTGTAGGTTGTCTTCACAGGTATGAAATGTGCAGACTTCGTCAATTTGTCCAGTATCACCCATATGGAATCATGATTCCTAGTTATCCTCAGAAGACCAACTACGAAATCCATGGTTACATGATCCCACTTCCACCGTGGTATCGGCATGGGTTGCAACGTACCTGTTGGCTTCTGATGTTCTTCCTTAACTTGCTGACATACTACACATTTTGCCACAAACTCAGCTACATCTTTCTTCAAACTGGGCCACCAATATAGATCCTTTATATTGTGATACATCTTGGTGACACCTGGATGCATAGCATACATATACGTGTGCGCTTCCTCGAGCACTAAATTTCTTAGATTATCAGCATTGGGAACCATCATCCTATTATGATAACAGACTAGCCCATCCTCAGACTCATGGAAACCATCACACTTATCGCTACCGAACTCTAATCTGATCAGCTGCATTGTAGCATCTACTTGTTGTGCTTCTTTGATATGTTGTCTCAACATAGGCTTCACTTGCATCTGTGCCAACAGTCCTTCCAACAAAGAGACCTCCAACTTTACATTCATCTTCTGTAGAGACACAAACATATCATGTCTATGGCATATCAAGGAACTTAACTGTCCTTTCTTCGTGGAAGGTGATGATGACTTTCTACTAAGCACATATGCTACCATGTTCTCCTTTCCTAGGTGGTACTCGATGGTGCAATCATAATCACTGATCAACTCCATCTAGCGCCACTGACGCATGTTCAGCTCATTCTGTGAGAAGATGTACTTTAGGTTCTTGTGATCCGTAAAGATCTGGAACACTTCCCCATAAAGATAGTGTCTCCATATCTTCAATGCATGAAACACTACTGCCAACTCCAAATCATGTGTCAGATATCTTTCCTCATGTTTCTTAAGTTGTCGAGAAGCAAAATAAACCACATGATCTTCCTGCATCAGCACACAACCTAAGCCCTTCTTGGAAGCATCACAGAAAACAACATAGCCTTTCCCATGTTCTGGAAACACTAATACTAGAGCACTTATCATCTTTTCCTTCAAACTCTAAAAATCTTACTGACACTGACCATCCCAAACAAAAGGTACATCCTTCCTAGTCAACCTCGTTAAGGGCAACACTATCACACTGAAGTTTCTTATAAACCTCTAGTAGTATCCTCCTAAGCCCAAAAAAATATAGACTTCAGTCGGCATCTTTGGTTGCTCCCACTATGCTACTGAATCCACCTTCTTGGGATCCACCCTGATCCCTTCTGCTGATATCACATGACCCAAGAAAGTTACTTCCTTCAGCCAAAACTCACACTTACTAAACTTGGCATACAAATGATGTTGTCGAAGAAGAGTCAATGCTTGTCGAAGATGATGTTTGTGTTGTTGGCTGTCTCAACTATAGATCAAGATGTCATCTATGAATACTACAACAAACTGATCTAAGAATGGAGGAAACACTCTATTCATCAGATCCATGAATGTTGTTGGCACATTGGTTAGCCCAAACGGCATAACCACAAACTCGTAGTGCCCATACCTCATCCTGAAAGATGACTTTGGTATGTCATCCTCCTTGATCCTAAGATGATGATATCCAGACCGTAGATCGATCGTTGAGAATACTGCCACACTGTGCAATTGATCAAACAAATCATCTATCCTTGGTAAAGCATAGTTGTTATTGATTGTAACCTTGTTCAACTGTCGGTAATCAATGCACATACACATAGATCCATCCTTCTTCTTTACAAACAGAACTGGAGCACCCTGGGGTGATGTGCTCGGCCTGATGAAACATTTATCAAGTAGCTTTGCAACTATTTCTTCAACTCTGTCATCTCTTCTGGAGCCATCCTGTATGGTGTCTGAGCAACAAGTTGCGTCCCTGGTACTAGATTGATCTCAAATCAATCTCTCGAGGTGGTGGAACATCGGGAAACTCATCGGGAAACACATATGCAAACTCTCTGATGACATGCACGTCCTGAAGTCTAGGACCTTTTGCCTTGGTATCCACATCATGATCTAAGAACGCTCTTAAACCTTGTTGCAACAACTTTTATACCACCATTGTTGACACCAAAAACGTCGAAAGAATCATCCTATCTCCTTAGAAGATCCACTTCTCACTGCCATCAGAAAACACCGCCTTCTTGGAACCATAGTACAACATAACCTTATATCTTTCCAAGGTATCCATCCCAAGAATTACATCAAACCCATGCATATCAAGTGGTATGAAATCCACTTATATGTTGTGTCCCGAAAAAGATAGAATACAAGATGGACACACTTCTCGAAGCAATACAAGACCAACAAGAGGGGTTTCCAACAACAAGCTATCTTTCTTAAAACTAATAGGTAAAAGATAGCTATCAAGTATACTACGTACGATAAAAGAGTGTGTAGCACCCGGGTCAACTAGGATAGATGTAAAGCAAGAAGAAGACAAATCAGAATGAAACAACTCCATCTGACCTACAACTACTCACAGGTTGACTATCGCCTCCGACTGACTCATAGCATAGAATCGAGTCGTTGCTTGTTGTCGCCCATGTCTCTGCTTCCTTGAGTAGATGATCCCACTTGTGACTCTTTGCCGCGTCCTCGCCCTCTATTGCTATTAGACTACTATCGATCCGATCCTTGCTGAATCTACCTCGGTTGTTGCGTCACCTCAACATCTCTTCTCGGGCAATTCGACTTTAGGTGTCCGATATGTCCATAGAGAAAGCATGACCTGTCCCCTAACTGCGGCCTAGATGGCCCTGTCACTGCTAAAGAAGCTATATTGTAGGCTCTAGATGGTGAAAAACCATGACCACTTCTATTACAACCCCAATTTTGGGTCCATTTGCTGAGAAATGTAATTTCTCATATTAAAAATAAGTGAACAAATAATGAATGAATGCATGATTTTCGTTTAAAATAGCCTTGTTGATTTATTTGTGGGCTTTATTGGCTATTGGGCCCAATAACAAGGAAAGGATAACAGAAATTCCACTATTATCGAGTAAATAAGAAAATAGAGAAAAAGGAAAAGTGTAGAAACCACTAGAAGGCAAATCCAAAGAGGGATTTCATGCCTCTTGGGTTCCAAGGAGTCCAAGGTGGCATAGAGAATACAATAATAAAAGAAAAGATCAATTAAATATTTCCTTATCGAGAAATAAATTGAAAATAATGGTAATATGTGGAAAACAAGTGAAAAGAGGTGCAATTGAGTTATCCTTAGTGGGATTTCGTATCCCAATGATTCCTAAGGATAAAAGGAATACCAATGAGGAAAATAAAAGAGAAATAAAGAGAAATCCAAAAAAAGGAATTATTTTAATAAGAAATAAACAAGATAATGTGAAATATTAGATGTGGATGCATCTAGAAGGATAATAAGTATCCTTAAAAAGGAATTTCGAAAATATTAGAATTCTTTGGGGTCCAAGGAGTCCAAATGGAGAAAAAGAAAGAGAAAAGGCAAAATAAGAGGATAATGTGATGCATCATTAATGACTTTTGGTTTTATCAAAAAGAAATACTTTGGTTAAGTTATGTAATCAAATCCATGGTAAAAGAAATGGAAAGTGATTAAAGGAATAAGCCAAATAGGTAGGACCTATAGGAGGATTCGATGTATATATATATAGAGAAAGAGAGAGCCGAGAACTCTCACATCCAAGAGATGCAACCTCCCTCGCTTTGCTTCATACCCTTCAACGCAGTGGATGGGTAGCAAGCACTAGAGATGGCCGAAATCCATGGGCTTGCAGAGCCTGGGTGGCCTTTGCAGGACTCGCCCCTCCTATTGCTTTCTTCCCTATGGGCGCGGAGGAGGTCAAAACAGGTTGCAGCTGTTGGAGTTGGCGGGATGTGTGGAAGAAGTAAACCTGGGCGCAAGGTTGCCCTATAGTTCCAGGGAGGGAGGAGTTGATCGAGCTCCTTGGACGGAGGATCTGGGTGGCCGGGAGAATGCCGCCATGTCGCCTCCGTTGACGACGTGCTCGAGATCCTGACCTGCGAGGGATGCGTCTGCTACAACAGCCAAAGTTGTCACACCTACGGTGTGAGCAGGTGGGCAAGCTTCCGTAGGAGGAAGGTGAGCAGTGGGGGCCGAGGAAGGAAGTTGTACCGAAGGGGGTGGTGACCTTCAGTAGCCACGGCAGGACAGCGGTGGGTCACGACTGCAAGCAACGCGCGCGCAGACCTGGGTTTGTGTCGGAGCCAAGGAAGGAGAAGAATAGAGTCAAAAGACTCTATTGCCCCTGCACGCACGCACAAGAGCCGAGGACCACCTGGTCTTTTCGCCATTTTCTGGGCCTATTTTTCGGTAAGTCGATAATGAGTATGGTGTCGACGTGGTATTGTTTCATTGGTTTATTTTGTTAAAACTTGAAATAATTATAACAAGAGATTGGTAGATCGGATTAGAACATTTAATATATCAATTTTGCTCAGAAAAATGCTAGGAATTCATTCAAAATATCTTTAGAAGCTAATTCCTCTTGTAAATAGAAAAGTAATGAAAGTTATTAACTGTAATGTAATGATGATTAAAGAACCCTATTTTGATATGATTAATGTGATTAGTAGGGTTTAATTAATGATTAAAGTTGATATTAGCCTGTTAATGATAAAAAGGAACATTAGGAACAAAAAGGATGAATTTTGCATATAATTAGTTAATTTAGAGTTTCTTGTGCATAAAGATGTTTTAATGGACCTTGAAACCCTAATGTTGGTAATTAGGACTACTAATGGCTTTAATTGATTAATTTCATGATTAAAGTTGGAATATGGTATTTCGAGCATTAAAGTCCCTAATTTGTGGATAAATAACCTTAATATAGAAATTAGGGTTTTCTCATGAATAAAAGGTGGTATTAATGGCAAATCGAGTTCTTATGTGTTTTGGATCATAATGGACTATGAATTGATGATAAATGTGTATAATGACCTTGAAATAACTTAAAAGGATAAAGAAGGTAGTTTTGGTATCAAAGAGAAATAATCGACTTTAATTGGGCTTATGATGTTGAAATTAGGGTTTATGAACTAAGAGAGCATTTAATATGATAAAAGCGTTATGGAGGAAAAAACCCTAATAAAACCCTAATGTGGTCTAGAAAGCCTAAGGTGGAATCCAAGTCTAGCTTTAGAATGTTCTGGATAAACTATAACACTTGGACCGTATGCATTAATTTCAGGATATTGTTTATTGCTTGTTGATTTATTCTTTATCCTTATTGCTTGGACAATCAAGTTGCTCTGGATCAGGTATGTGGTTAATTATGGATAACCGCCTTAGTTTCCTGAGGATTTTCCAGATGATTAATCGCATTGAATGCAAATTATCTATTGGATGTTCACACTTACAAATCATAAAGTCACTATGATTACCACATTAAAAATAGAAGTATGTATTCTCGCACCTACATGCCACCCTGATTGATGATGCCAAAGGTCAGGCCCAGATGGGTAGACCAATGGACACCTTGAGTGGTGACCCCAGGCACCAAGCTCGGGAATGAGAAGGTGGCGTATGATATCACATGACTAGTGGGCACCATGAGTGGTGACCCTCAGGCACCAAGATCGGGATTGAGAAGGTGGTCTTAAGTCATTGACAAAGGGCACCCTAAGGTGGGTATGCCAGGGTTAGGGCAAAAGCGGTGGAGAATGTTATACTGAAAAAGTGTAAATTGGCTTGTTAATTACTTTGATTGTGATTATTAAATTGTTAGCCATATTTGCAAGATTTTGGTTGTTCCCACATACCAGTATATTTCGATATACTGACCGACGTTTTGTTTGTTGGCGTTTTAGGAACAACAATTGAAAGAACAAACAGTAAAGTGACACATTGTGGAAATAAGAAATAAAGTGCAAGGAGGATTAGATAGGATAATTCAAGCTCTGGATAGATAGATTTCCAAAGTTTTCAAAGGTAAGTAAAGTTTTAATTTTATACCAAATTCCAGTTAGTTAGTAGAATTTCATAATTATTATTGCTTATTTGTCAAACCTTTGATCCTGTTATTTGAATAACAGCTCTGACCTTCGGGTATCCCTTAATTGGGGGTTACCGGGAGGCGGGGTCGTTACAATTGGTATCAGAGCATAGGTTCCTCAATTAATCTTTAGTAATTATTAAATTTTACAAATTATGTAGAACCCAAGGGAGTTATTAGAGGATTTTCTGAAAGACTGAGGTGTCTAGAAAAGGATCACATCCAGGGGCTAGCAATATTTTCCTCCGCACCGCTAGTCGGAATACGAGGACTCCCGGATTGTGTGACTGCCTGGCCGATGTCTTAGGATATGACTTGAAATAAGATACCTTTAGGACTCTCTCATCTTGTTCATCCCTTCTCAACTCAAATTCTGATAAGGACCTTAAGGATTAGGGTTTTCTCTCTTCTCCTCACCCTCTTGAGGTATGGGTAAGGTTGATAAGGATTAAGGGATCCTCCACCAAATTAATAAAAAGCATGTAAATAAGATGTCATGGACATAAGCTTAATAGAGTAAGCGTAAAATAATAGATACATGCTTAGGTCAAATGACACGAGTTGTCATTGCCCTCAGGAGAGACCTGAGGCCATACCTTCTTGTCAGGAGGATGAGTAGAGGAAGTGAGTCTTGGAGGTAGAGATCTCCATTAAAGGTAGAGACCTAGCACATCCTTTGAGGATGATGGTAACCCTAACCCTAAGTGAAGGTTAGAGGGAGATATGACGTGATGAGTTAGATGGCATGGTTGTCTGGGTGTTTGGATGGACATGCCTTTGGATTGCCATATGAACCATGAGAAGTCGATGACTGAGTACCTGTGGCAACCCAACCCTGGGAAGGGTCGTGCATGGTTGAGAGAAGGGTAGGTCCTTCATGGATAAGGTTAGAGAAGAACCTATAGAAACCTTATGGGTTCTTGCAAGTAGGATATAGCTTGCACCTAGAGTACATCAGTAGTACGAGCAGTAAGTTAAAATCGAGGCTGGAAGGATAGGATGGATGGCTTATGAGATAAGCATAAGGGGCTATGGATAATCATGAGCAAGCATAGGTTCGAACCTAGACTTCACCCATGTAGAGGTATGCTTGTGAGCTTGATCTTTCATGGAGAAAGGACATCTAGTGGTAAGGTTGGATGTAGAGTTAGTTCTAGAAAAGAAAGCAGAACTCAAGCAAGAAGGTTGGAAGCTTAGGTTCCGAGACTTAGGAACAGTGGATGTTGAGGATGAGAACAAGTATGACCTAGCATGGTTTAATAGATGGTCTACTTGTGCCTTAGTAGTTGTCGGGTTAGGCATGCTCATGTGAATGTAAACCCTCAGGACAGTTGTGACCTTGTTGTCAAAAGTTGTAGTTTCCTCCCATCCTGGGAGAGGGACCCTTTGGTAGGGTGTATACCAGTTTTGTTGGTTTTGAGATAACCTAAAGAGGTTCATAGGATCTTGAGAAGCTAAGTGAAAAGTACATGGCATGAGAATGAACCTGTAGACCCATATATAGCCATCTCTAAAGTGCATGTGGATGTGTTACCATGGAGGTAACCGGTATGGGGCCTGATCAAGGTAGGCAGGTTGCCATGACCCCTACGAAGGGATGAAAGTCAGTCGTGAATGCAGAGAGAGATGATGAAGGCTAAGGTAAGGTTCTAAGTTGGATATGTACTATAATGGAATCCTAAGTCTATCCTAGGGTCAGGTAGGGATAAGACCGATGGAAGAAGGAGTTGCCTAATTCCCTAGTTGCACATGACCATAGGGTTAGGAGGTAACAACTATCATTGTCTGAGGGCCATGGGTTAGGAGTTTGATCACCTTCATGAACTCATGGGACCCAAAGGGCAGATGAGTAGGGCACTCTCTAGATGCATGAGGGAAGAGGGATGACCCCAAAAGTGTCGGCACCCTATAGACCCAGAGGAGATGACCAAGGATTGTGTGTAAACCCCAGTAGGTTCGAGACCAGTTTTCCATGGAAGTAATTTTTGATATCATGATGTTTGAGACATGAGTTGCACGTTTCAACTTAGATTTGAAGGTGTACTGGCAAGGTGGGATGTACCATCTCTACTCCTGGAATGGGAAGAACTCTGTATTTGGACGGCTGCCAAATGCTTATTTCTTCTTGTTATGGGAGTGAGAGATAGGACAGTACGCATGCCTTACACCAATGATAAAAGGTGATGCGAGTTGGAACGTTGCTACAAGGTATGATGAAAGAGATGATAACATACCCTTGTGAAGTGAATGGTACATGGATGGTTCACAAACACTAAGAGAGTTAAGGTAGTCATCCTATAAGGATGCTTCTAGCAGAAGCTTTATGGAATTTGCAAGTTATACAAAGTTGAGTTTGATCATCAAGGAGATGAGCTCAAAGTATTCTCAAGGAAGATTGACTTAGAATTCAAGTTTGAAAGGGTAAGTGAAATACATGGAGGTGTATGTCCTCAACAATACCTTACATTTAAGGATAAGAAGTGATAATGAATTCTTTGGTTGAGATATAGCTACCTAGTTTATCTAGAGGCTAGAAGAAGTTGAGGTTGCTCGGCTAACCCTAAGTTTGGAAAGAAGATGTGTTTTGGCTAACACCCAGATGTAACAAGATATGTTGAACAAGTTAGTGGTTGTTTTGTTAGCCAGTTTAGTCCTTGATGTAGTGAAAGGATGGTGATAGAATCTCGGATGCACTTCTTTGATAGGAAGGTAATAAAACCCTGATGAGAGTGGTTTAGGGCTTCCGAGGAATCGAACTTGAGGAATCATGACATATAGGAAATCATGATTACCATACACCATGAAACTACAAATATAGTAAGTGATGGTAGAGCTTTGGATGCCTGATACATGTTGCATGTGGCCATGCAAGCCAGGAGGTGAAGGACGAACACCGGTAACCCAGTGCTTTGACTTAGAGGTTAAAGAATCTCCGAGAGGGAATGGGAATTCATCACTATGGATGTTGTGGTATGTCTCCCCTAGACCGAGGAAGGTCAAGATGCAATGTGGGTTATGGTAGATCGCCTTACCTAGATGACATGAGACAGAAAGAGTTCTTTCAAGGGACAAACCTGGTTGAACTACCTCTGAGATATATGGTTTAACTACACCATGATGCGAGTTTGAAGGTCTTTGAGTTTGATCTAAAGGTTCCCTTCCAAAAGGTGGGAGTGGGTACATGAAGAACTCGATGTTAGTACAGTTTATCACCCCTTACTAATGATTAGTATAATCCAGACTAAAGGGTCTGATGAGAGCATGTGTGCTCATTCAGGGTGATACGAAGAGTCCGTTCTTAAGATGTGATGTTAACCACCATAGCCTTTATCGGGATGCAAGAAGTTCTATAGGGAGGTTGTGTCGGTCACCACTTCATTTAGATGATGTTGGTGAAGGAGGCCTCACGAAGGTCAGAAAAGAACCATAGTGGGTGTAGATGAAGTCGCTTGATCATGCAATGGCTGAGAGAGAAAGGCCAGGGCTGACATGAGTCGCGAGCTGATGCAAAGCAGACTGACATGCAGTTCACTGTGGGTGAACATGTGATGAGAAAATCCGACCCCTCTAAGCTACAACTGAGAAAGCTGAGTCCCCGATATATGGGTCCATTTGAGATGGATTGGTGGATATTATTGTGTTTAGCCTTGCCCCACAGGATAACACGATGTGTAATGTGTTACATGAGTCCGATCTAGAGCACTATGTGAGGTACCCAAGCCATGTTTGAGCCCTGAACCTATTCAACTTTTGAGAGGCTGAAATGTCCTGAGTCACCTATGAGGGTACGATTTACCAAGGTAAGAAAGAACTCAGATTGAAGAATATGAGATAATGAAGGTTCTTGGGAAGCACCAAGGAAAAGGGTGATGCCACATGGGAGCCATGATGGACATGTGATAGGCTTATCCTATTTGATTGCTTGCTTGATGGAATTTTGAGGGAAAAATTCTCATAAGAGGGGAAGGATGTTACAACCCCAATTTTGGGTCCATTTGCTGAGAAATGTAATTTCTCATATTAAAAATAAGTGAACAAATAATGAATGAATGCATGATTTTAGTTTAAAATAGCCTTGTTGATTTATTTGTGGGCTTTATTGTCTATTGGGCCCAATAACAAGGAAAGGATAAAAGAAATTCCACTATTATCGAGTAAATAAGAAAATAGAGAAAAAGGAAAAGTGTAGAAACCTCTAAAAGGCAAATCCAAAGAGGGATTTCGTGCCTCTTGGGTTCCTTGGGTTCCAAGGAGTCCAAGGTGGCATAGAGAATATAATAATAAAAGAAAAGATCAATTAAATATTTCCTTATCAAGAAATAAATTGAAAATAATGGTAATATGTGGAAAACAAGTGAAAAGAGGTGCAATTGAGTTATCCTTAGTGGGATTTCATATCCCAATGATTCCTAACGATAAAAGGAATACAATGAGGAAAATAAAAGAGAAATAAAGAGAAATCCTCAAAAAGGAATTATTTTAATAAGAAATAAACAAGATAATGTGAAATATTAGATGTAGATGCATCTAGAAGGATAATAAGTATCCTTAAAAAGGAATTTCGAAAATATTAGAATTCTTTGGGGTCCAAGGAGTCCCAATGGAGAAAAAAAAAGTGAAAAGGCAAAATAAGATGATAATGTGATGCATCATTAATGAATTTTGGTTTTATCAAAAAGAAATACTTTGGTTAAGTTGTGTAATCAAATACATGGTAAAAGATATGGAAAGTGATTAAAGGAATAAGCCAAAGAGGTAGGACTTGTATGAGGATTCGATGTATATATATATAGAGAGAGAAAGAGAGAGCCGAGAACTCTCACATCCAAGAGATGCAACCTCCCTCGCTTTGCTTCATACCCTTCAACGCAGTGGATGGGTAGCAAGCACTGGAGATGGCCGGAATCCATGGGCTTGTAGAGCTTGGGTGGCCTCTTCAGGACTCGCCCCTCCTATTGCTTTCTTCCCTATGGGCGCGGAGGAGGTCAAAACAGGTTGCAGCTGTTGGAGTCGGCGGGTTGTGTGGAAGCAGTAAACCTGGGCGCAAGGTTGCCCTATAGTTCTAGGGAGGGAGGAGTTGATCGAGCTCCTTGGACAGAGGATCTGGGAGGCTGGGAGAACGTCGCCATGTCGCCTCCATTGACGACGTGCTCGAGATCCTGACCTGTGAGGGATGCGTCTGCTACAACAGCCAAAGCTATCGCACCTGCGGCATGAGCAGGTGGGCAAGCTTCTGTAGGAGGAAGGTGAGCAGTGGGGGCCGAGGAAGGAAGCTGGACCGAAGGGGGTGGCGACCTTCAGCACCCACGGCAGGACGGCGGTGGGTCGCGACTGCAAGCAACGCTCACGCAGACCTGGGTTTGCGTCGGAGCCAAGGAAGGAGAAGAATAGAATCAAAAGACTCTATTGCCCCTGCATGCACACACAAGAGCCGATGACCACCTGGTCTTTTCGCCAATTTCTGGGCCTATTTTTCGGTAAGTCGATAATGAGTATGGTGTCGACGTGGCATTGTTTCATTGGTCTGTTTTGTTAAAACTTGAAATAATTATAACAAGAGATTGGTAGATCGGATTGGAACATGTAATATATCAATTTTGCTCAGAAAAATGCTAGTAATTCATTAAAAATATCTTTAGAAGCTAATTCCTCGTGTAATTAGAAAAGTAATGAAAGTTATTAACTGTAATGTAATGATGATTAAAGAACCCTATTTTGATATGATTAATGTGATTAGTAGGGTTTAATTAATGATTAAAGTTGATATTATCCTGTTAATGATAAAAAGGAACATTAGGAACAAAAAGGATGAACTTTGCATATAATTAGTTAATTTAGAGTTTCTTGTGCATAAAGATGTTTTAATGGGCCTTGAAACCCTAATGTTGGTAATTTGTACTACTAATGGCTTTAATTGATTAATTTCATGATTAAAGTTGGAATATGTTATTTTGAGCATTAAAGTCCCTAGTTTGTGGATAAATAACCTTAATATAGAAATTAGGGTTTTCTCATGAATAAAAGGTGGAATTAATGGAAAATCGAGTTCTTATGTTTTTGGATCATAATGGACTATGAATTGATGATAAATGCGTATAATGACCTTGAAATAACTTAAAAGGATAAAGAAGGTAGTTTTGGTATCAAAGAGAAATAATCGACTTTAATTGGGCTTATGATGTTGAAATTAGGGTTTATGAACTAAGAGAGCATTTAATATGATAAAAGCGTTATGGAGGAAAAAACCCTAATAAAACCCTAATGTGGTCTAGAAAGCCTAAGGTGGAATCCAAGTCTAGCTTTAGAATGTACTGGATAAACTATAACACTTGGACCGTATGCATTAATTTCAGGATATTGTTTATTGCTTGTTGATTGATTCTTTATCCTTATTGCTTGGACAATCAAGTTGCTCTAGATTAGGTATGTGGTTAATTATGGATAATCGCCTTAGTTTCCTGAGGATTTTCCAGATGATTAATCGCATTGAATGCAAATTATCTGTTGGATGTTCATACTTGCAAATCATAAAGTCACTATGATTACCACATTAAAAATAGAAGTATGTATTCTCGCACCTACATGCCACCCTAATGGATGATGCCAAAGCTCAGGCCCAGATGGGTAGACCAATGGACACCTTGAGTGGTGACCCCAGGCACCAAGCTCAGGAATGAGAAGGTGGCCTATGATATTGCATGACTAGTGGGCACCATGAGTGGTGACCCTCAGGCACCAAGCTCGGGATTGAGAAGGTGGCCTTAAGTCATTGACAAAGGGCACCCTAAGGTGGGTATGCCAGGGTTAGGGCAAAAGCGGTGGAGAATGTCATACTGAAAAAGTGTAAATTGGCTTGTTAATTAATTTGATTGTGATTATTAAATTGTTAGCCATATTTGCAAGATTTTGGTTGTTCCCACATACCAGTATATTTTGATATACTGACCGACGTTTTGTTTGTCGGTGTTTTAGGAACAACAATTGAAAGAACAAACAGTAAAGTGACACATTGTGGAAATAAGAAATAAAGTGCAAGGAGGATTAGATAGGATAATTCAAGCTTTGGATAGATAGATTTCCAAAGTTTTTAAAGGTAAGTAAAGTTTTAATTTTATACCAAATTCCAATTAGTTAGTAGAATTTCATAATTATTATTTCTTATTTGTCGAACCTTTGATCCTGTTATTTGAATAACAGCTCTAATCTTCGGGTCTCCCTTAATTGGTGGTTACCGGGAGGCGGGGTCGTTACATCTTCCTTTACTTGGTGACCATTGTGACGGCGCACTGGAACTTTGCATCATAGAAGGTGTAGAAAACGTAGGCTTCTTGAGGCCATCAAACCTCTGTCTCTGAAACTGAACATGTCTTTTCTTGGACATAGCCTCTCTCTTTTCCCAGACCGACCGCTCTATCCTATAAACAGACTCCACAAACATGAAAAACCATTCCCCGTTCTCCAAAGCAGAAGCAGGTGCTGTTAGCTCGATGCTCAAACCTTTCTCAAACCGTCTGATCCTCTCATCATATATTGCCGCCATGTGAGGGAAGAACCTCAACAGCTCCATAAACTTGGATTCATACTCAGTGATGCTCAGAGGACCTTGGTGCAAATGCTCAAACTGGCTGATCTTCTCATCTAGATACATCTTTGAAAAGTATCAACTGACGAACTCCCACCAGAAAACATCCCAACTGATCACCTCACCAGGTCACTTCTCCTCCTCGATGGCCCACCAGTGGCCAGCACTACCTTTCAGAAGGTAGACAACATGCTTGACTTTCTCTACCTCAGGGATGTCGAGGATCCGGAAGGCCTTCTCAAGACCTGTCAGCTACAGATCTGCATCTGCTGGATCAGCCGTTCCAGCATAATCCGAAGCTCTAACTTGGCAAAGCCACTCGAAGGTCTTCCCAATACCCGAAGATTCACCATGGGGAATCGGTGCTCTTGGCGGAGGCATAGGTAATCGTTCCACCATGTGATTCATCGTAGCCATTAGCTGCCCCATAAGGTGTTGATAGGCAGGGTTCTCAAGAATGGTCAGGTCAAACTGGGGGACCTCAGGCACCCAATCTTCATGTGCATGCACACTAGCTCCATCAACAGATGCAACAACACTACTCTCGGCATCATGTTCTTCATGATTCTCAAACATCTTTTAGCTTTATCTTCTGCTGGGGGCAAAAGTCATTATAAGAAAATTTGGAAAAATCACAAGAACAGACACAAGCCTAGTCCTAGATCCCTGTATACTCAGCAAACCTAGAGCTCTGATACCAAAAAATGTTGTGACATCCCGCCATCACAAAGACAGTGAAACGCCACGTGAAAACGTGCGAAACCACCATAAACAACATATTACCAAAAACACGGGTTAATTAAAACTGATTGCGGAAAACATCATAAGAAAGGAACTGTCACAATCAGATCCACATCCTGCAAAGAATGTGTTATATATATAAGCCTGATATATGTCCACCAACACATAGGATCTAGTTGTTCCAGATCCATCAAGGATGCATCACATGTTTATGTACATAACAGGCCTTACGAGGGCCAACATCAGGATACAAGAAACCATACTAAGATCATACATTTTGAAACCTAATCAAAACACCTCTAAGGACCTGAGAGTGTAGGAAAGACTCTACTATAAAACAACCACAATGACAACATATCCATCCTTGCTTTCTACTGATCTTCTTACTACTCAGTTGCAACACTATGATCCCCACCACGTCTAGCTCGATCACCTAAAAAGGTTGAAACCAGCGGGGTGAGATACAAAGTCCAGTGATAAACATAACTCACCACCGAACTATAAAATCTCAAAAAGCTAGAACATATTAAGCATGTAACAAATAACCGGGTCATATATGAAATATGAAGAATAATATTATATATGTAACAAATTACCATGATATCTGAGAGGCATATAACTAACTACAAGGAATACTTAGAGCATGTATATAAGACAATCATACATTATGGAAGGCCTCAACCAATGTTCTGTGTTTGCTTTAAGAAAATATACTATATAGCTGGATTACCATTTATTATGCCCTGAGGAAGTGAGCCGTACCGCTCAAATCCAACCTTTGGTTGTGAAACCCAAAGTAGGTGCCATACTAGGTCAATGAAAGAGTCAGACTCCACGACCTCAACCTCCTCATAGTCAGTGTACGATATCCACAGCAGGACCACAGTCTGTTGCTTAAGTGACCACAGTTACAGGGTCATCTCCCACAGGCTACCCTTTCCTCTAGCCTGCCTTGGTATAGGTCTTGGCACTAGCATACCTTGAGCCACGGTCCTGTTCACCGTTCTCTCAAGACATGAACACATTCATGCTCTATCACACTGAGCCATGGGCCTATTCACCATGCTCTTATACCTATCTGAGTCTACAACCAAAGTTGCACTCTATTCCTCCTATTTTCGGCTAGGAGAAACCCCACATATTCAACAATATGTGCTTTGGATTAACCCGCAGGAGAACCCATTTCACCATCACCAACTAATTACGATGATGGATCTATGGCCAGGGAAAACTACATGAAAGGTTCATCTATAATTACTTAATGCATTTTAAGTGGATTGTTGGGTAACCAAGTTGTCATAAACAAGAATAAACAACATAGGTTCCATCATTCTGTATCACAATGTTATTGTCTTTCTCAATGCCATCAACATCATCATGATCTATCGCAAGGATCTTACATCACATTTTGCCACTTGGCCTCTTGCCAATCATCATGATCCATCACAATGATCTAATCATCATAGGGATTCCATCCCATCATCAAGCACATGTTACCATCTCATAGGCAACACACATCATGCATTCTTGTAGCTCTAATAGCACATCATTTTACCATTAAGAAAATGTCACTAATGACATCATCACAACTCATACCTGATCACACATCTCAATTGATGGGACCTGCATGGTTAGCACAATCACAGAAGTACAATCATGCTTTCATAGGAAACATACTTAATTCAACATTAGGATTTACTAAACCTTCACATATGCATCAAAGAGATATTACTTATATCATGTAGAGATGCATAAAACCCATCATAACATAAACCTTTCTCAAGAGCATATCGAGTAGACATCAACCCTCACCAAAGGTATATCGGGTAAGGACAAACCCTCAACAAAACATATCGGGTAAGGGAATAACCCTTATTAAAAGATCATGCTACAACCCAACCTTACGGTATCGACAAAAAGGCAACTAACCACATCTAGCTCTGTCGGCCAGCACTATCGGCCAACACCCATATCGGGAAAGCCACAAGCAAACTGATATCTTGGAACACCATAACATGCAACCTACATCATGCAACGCCCCATGACGGGCAACGCTGTGATGGGCAATGCTCAAGAGGTTAACACATAGGAACATGTCGCCCAAGAATTCAAACCATCCTGTGACGACAAATCCCAAATATCGAATAAAGACAAATGTGGAAGTGGTCATTAACAGCAGATTACTGAAAATCACTAAAAATTAAAACCATTTACAAAGAGATCTAAACACAGGAAAACTCTTTTATCAAAAACCAATGTATTATATTTACATCCTGGTTTACAAGTACACGTCATGTACTATCCCTTCTTGAGGATTACAGGCATCAACTGCCATGTTAAAGCTATACAAAGGCAGTATAAAAACCTCGAGGCATCAAGCCAAAATCTCAGATTGATTCATTAAAAGTACTAACTACTAACTCCGAGGACTTGAGAGTATAGAGACGACACATAGGACTCTCTCTATACAGAATATGACAGCTAGTGCCTCCACCTGGGATATCACTGTTGTCCCTGCTATTGCTGTTGCTGCTGCTCTTCCCTTGCTATAGGGTTTCTGTCTCTTCTTCCTCATCTACCGAAAAACATTGGATCCCACAGGGGTGAGATAATTGAAATTGTCCCAGCGAGAGATATAACTCTCTGCTAGAAACATTATTATTGCAGTTTAATAGTATAAAACTGAGCAGAGGAATCATGTATATTCAACAGTAGATAAATCATTGTCTAAACAGATTAGAGCAATATTCTTATTCAAAGCATTTCAGTTGTAACTTGATAAAGCAGCATATCACTTATCCATTAAGGAATATGAAGAACATGTATAACATTTATCCATCTAGGATAGGCTAAGCAAAGTAACATCAACCAATGATTCTCATATTTCAACCTTAAGCAAATACACTACACGGTTGATTACATTTTACAATCATACTTAAGCCCTGAGGTGATGAGGTATACCGCTAATACTCCAATCGACCATTGTGAAATTGAAATCGGTACCATACATAGGTCAAGGAAGAGTCAGATTCCCATGACCTCATCCTCCTCAGTCAGTATGAGTACAATATGCAAGAAAGCTCGTGTCTCTGCCCAATAGCTTTCTAGGGTATACTGGCAACTTTGCAATAGAGCTACACGGGCGGCTGCACTCTCTTCGCAATCGAGAGATTTCATGTTTATCTCACATCGATCTGGCATTAACATCATCGGGAGATTCGTGATACATCCATCCCGACACATATAATATAAGATTGAGAGATTTAATGTTTGTCTCACATCAATCTCACATTAGGGTGTAAGGATATTCGCGCCCATAACCCCCCACATACTCAACAGTATGCCCTCCAGGAGATCCCGTAGGAAAACCTATTTCACCATCACCAACTACTGACGATGATGGATCTATGGCCAAGGATCTACATGATAAGATTTCACTTGATTAATTAAGTACAATGCCATATTCTTTTAGCATCAGTCAGATTTTCAAACATGAATTATTATAACAAATGCTATAAAGAATGTGTAATACTCCTATCAAGTAACTTTCAAAGCTTTATTGGGATCTCAATCCCTTGTCACGTCATGGACATTCTCATCCTGTAACATCTCATCATCATGATTATGGAATATGGGTATTCAAACCCTCAGTTCATCATATAACACTTGTTACCATTTATAAAGATAACTAATACCTTCAGGTCATCTGACCAAGGTAAACATGATACTTGTTACATCTCATATGGCTCACAAGGCCCATTTCATCTCTTGTTACCTCTCACTAGGCAACAAACATGCTATGTCTCATAAGGCCCATTAGCATTTTCAATAAATGAAACATCATAGCTCATACCTGGCTATGCTTATCATCTCATGATACCTGCATGGTTAGTACACATGATAACAGTTATACCAATTACATATCAACATCATACAATATAAGGGTAACACCACTAATCCCTCATTAGGGTTAAGGTTTCCCATTTCGTGTCAATCAAGGATTACTCAACCATTATCCAAATTAGGGCTATGGTTAATCATCTCATTACCCAAGATTAGGGTTTCACATATTATAACACAAAATTAGGGTTTCACATACCTTCACCCTATATTAGGGTTAGGTTTTCAAATTAGTGCTTCACATAATATTACATAGCATCACCCTGGATTAGGGTTTTACATCACATCACCCTGTATTAGGGTTTCTCATCACATCATTACCTTGAATTAAGGTTTCTTATAACATTTCCCCAAAAATTAGGGATTCATATATAGCTTTTCCTGAAATTAGGGTTTTCATAAAGCATCCTCTTAAATTAGAATTTTTCATAAAAATACCCTGAATTAGGGTTACACCATCACCCTAGATCAGGGTTCAACCAAGCTTTACCGTAAATTAGGGTTAGAGCTCATCAACCTTCTCGATTAGGGTTTCATGATCTCATCATCATGGATCAAACCCTAAATTACATATTTTATTCATGTTGAAAGTGTTGAGGATTAATCTCTACATGATTATCACTCAGGTATAAGTTCCTCTCCCTCTCATCCTCTCTAGGAGGTTAATTATTCCAACTTGATTTGATTAGGTCAACCCTTCATTTAATTACACACATTTCGGGTTAGCATAGTGTATTGAGATATTAATTCCATAAGCATCAAAGGTTAACCCTCAAAGGGTACTAATCACCCTAGTACCTTAAAGGTAAAACCATTTTAATTACCTTTGATAAACATCATTAACAATCGTGGGGTTTAATAGTACTTACTTGGTTTGAGTCAAATAAACCTCCAAACAGTCTTGAGGTATTAGACCCTTAAACGGTCTTGAAGTACTTTGACCTTCAAACGGTCTTGAAGTACCTTAACCTTCAAACGGTCTTGAGTTAATTGTGCCTTTAAATGGTTTGGATTGAAATCTCCAAACGATCTTGAATTAATACCCTCAAACGGTTTGAAATCGTTTAGACCTCCAAACGGTCAACTCCAATAAACGGTCAACGTACCAAAATGGTCCCGAAGTTCTATTTACCCATTCGATCTTGAGATCCATTACCCATCCGGTTTTGAACTCAATTACCCATTCGATCTTGAAGTCAATTACCCATTCCGTTTGGAACTCAATTACCCATTCAGCTTTGAGGTAAATTACCGATTCAGTTTTGAACTCAATTACCCATTCTGTCTTGAAGTCAATTACCCATTCAGTTTTGAGGTAAATTACCCATTCTGTTTTGAGGAAAATTACTGATTCATTTTGAACTCAATTACCCATTCGGTCTTGAAGTCAATTACCCATTCGGTTTTGAACTCAATTACCCATTTAGTTTTGATGTAAATTACCCATTTGGTTTTGAAGTCAATTACCCATTAAATCTTGAAGTCAATTACCCATTCAGTTTTGAGGTAAATTACCCATTCAGTTTTGAGGTAAATTACCCATTCAGTTTTGAGCTCAATTACCTATTCAGTCTTGAAGTCAATTACCCATTCAGTTTTGAAACCGAATCAATTCAATCGGTTTTGAAATCGAATTAGCTCAATCAGTTTTGAAAATTGTTTGTACATTCCTTTGTTGAGGTGTGCTCTTAAGATGACATCATCATCTTCAAGCTTCAAACCTTCAAAATCAATTGTGATTCTTATGGTAATTTCAACAACTAATCAAAAGGAAATCGAGAAAGAAGAAAGGTTCAACACATGATGAATAAATTGCAAGCAATAATGACATTTAAGGGTTCAAGTTATATAACCCGCCTTCAAAATTGAATCCAAGCTTCAAGCTTCACATCCTCAATGGTGAATGAAGCTTTCTCAACTGTCCAAGGTTTGTTCTCAAGTCTTTGAGTGAAATGAATGGCTAAGGTTGAAGATTGAATGAAGAAAATAAGAAATTAAGCATTGAATTTCGATTTCCACCATGAAATTAAGGTTGAAGATGACTATGGAGCTTACCTACAAATTGGGGAACGTCCTCCTATTGCTCCTAAGCTCCCTTGTGTTCAACCAAAGCAAGGAAAGAAAAATGAATAAAAAAAAACTTTCATGTGGGTTGAAAATGGGATGTATATAAGGGAATTTCAATGAGAGAGAAAGTGATAAATAATTCCTTCAACTCCCAAAATTGGTGCCACATACTCCCCTCAATCCCTTGCATACAAAGCCATCTCCCCCACCTTGTAATTCCTCTTCATTATCCATGAATTAAAAGAAAACAAATTAAGCATGTTAATCAATATAATAATAATATCCAAAAATTAGTGGATATTATTTTTTCTTTAACTAATGTGAGTGGGATCTTCACTCACTTTAGATATTTCGTTTCCTTTGCAAGGCACAAGGACGTTCACACTTATGCAAATTCAACCATCACAATTTTGGTTGAAGGGAAATTCAATTAATATATTTATTTTTGCATTAAATTGAAGTAGGGTTTTTTTTTATAACAGGGCTGATCATGTTTATTATTCAACATAGTCAGAAGTTACATAGTTTAGAAGAGATTGGGGGATGTCCCCAGCCTCATCAGTGTACATGAAATTTCCCACTTTCGCAAGTTTGGCTACTTCATGTGCTACCATATTATAGGATCGACAAACATATAGAAATGAAATAGAAATAAAGCCAACAGCAAGGGCTCTAATGCCCTCGACAATCATACCAAGGAGATCCCTCCTCTCCGTCAGTGTCGTCAGTGCCACAATGACTGAAAATGAATCAGACTCAACCTCCTCCGCCGTCCATCCTTGCTGACATGCAAGTTGGATGCCTTCCAAGTTAGCTATCGCCTCACAGATATCCACCCTCCTCTCTCCCCAAAGCTGGTGACAACAAATAGCAACTGCCCATCCCATATGGTCTCGTCCAACTGCACCCACACCAGTCCTCGTGCTAGTCTTTCTTCATTATTCCCATCCCCGACCTCTTCCATCGTTTAACCTCACTAGTACTCTGTGTCTGCTACTGTTCCTGTGATACTGACTGTGCACTCCATGAGTCAAGGATATATGACTGAGCTACCCTGGAAAAGAAAGCTAAAATTCTCCCATCATTCTGAAATATTCTGTGATTTCTATATGTCCAAAGCCCCCACATGTTGGCAACTACATCCATAAACTCCTATTGGTCTAAGCCGCCGTGTAGTTCCAGAAGTGTCTGCCTAGGTGATTGGATATGAGCCGATGCAATGATAGTAGCCGCAGGTGTCAAGCTCCACATTTTCCTGGCCTCTACACAACAAAAGAGCATATGCTGGACTATCTCCTTTTCCTCATGGCACAAAGGACACATGCCATCTACATGACAGTGTCTGTCAAATAATCTGCCCATAGTAGCCATGCCACCTGTAATAACCCACCATAAAAAATGTGCCACTTTCGGTGGCTAAGAAAGATCCCACACCACTTTCCAGATTTGCTCAGCAGTCACCTGTCTGAACTCGATAAAGTCTCTCTTTCCTAGAAGCCCCAACCAATATGCTGATCTGGTAGAGAAATTCCCTCTTTTATCTGGCCACCAATATAAAATATCATCTGGAAGTATGGTGCTAATAGGGGTGCTCGCAATCAGTCCGCACACCTCCCTGGGAAGAAACTGATGGACGAGCTCCATGTGTCATCCTAATGTGTGCAGATCAATCAAGTCGCTAACCATAGAAGGCTGCCATGTAGACATGTCATGTACTGTCGATATCTCTCCATGATAGTTGTGTATCCATCTATCTTCCCAAACTCTAATGCTCTCTCTGTTCCCCACCCTCCACTTAGTCCTTTCCAGAACCATTACTTTTGCCGCCCACAAACTTCTCCAGGTATAACTTGGATTGTACCACCTGGACGCTTCTAAGATAGAAGTAGAAGGAAAATACCGCGCCTTGAGTACCATGTATGCCAGTGAAGATTGTTTGGTCAATAGCCTCCACACTTGTTTTTCCAATAATGCTTGGTTAAAAACATGCATGTTTCTAAACCCAAGCCCACCTTCCCTTTCTGGCTTGCATAGTGACTCCCAACACTGCTAAGATATTTTCTACTCATTATCCTTAGCTCCCCACCAAAATCTTGCAATACAACTCTGAATCTATTCCAGTGTCCCTGCCGGTATATGAAACACACTCATGATATAAGAAGGAATTGCCTGCACAATGGATTTAATCAACACTTCCTTGCCCGGATTAGATAGCAGCTTTTCTTTCCATCCCTGTAATTTTTTCCAGATCCTATCTTTAATGAAATGGAACACTTTCTTCTTTGACCTTCCAATGACCATGGGCAGCCCCAAGTATTTTGCATGTCTGTCAACTTCTTGAACCCCCAGCTGATTTTTAATAGCTTCCCTTGTGTCTTGTGGCACTCCCTTACTAAAAGCAACCTTAGTCTTCAGAAGATTGATTTTTTGACCTGACGCCTGCTCATACTGGCTAATTATATTAGCTACATTCAGGCATTCATGACGAGATGCTCTAGCAAAGAGAATGTTGTCATCTGCAAAGAAAAGGTGTGAAATGCACGATCCATGCCTGCTCGCCTTAATACCATGGATCAAGTTAGCAATGAGTGGCATGTAGAAGAGAAGTAGAAAAAGCTTCAGCACAAAGAATAAATAGGAAGGGAGAAAGAGGGTCACCCTGTCACAGTCCACAGAGAGGCTTGGAGCTTCTGGTCTGGTCACCATTAATGGCAAATGAATGTTCCAAAGATGATATGCACTCCCAAATTTTATGCCTCCATCTACTCCCAAACCCCATCTTTTGTTTTACAAAATCCAGAAACTTCCACTCCACCCTGTCATAAGCTTTGGACATGTCAAGTTTCAATGCCAGAAAACCCTTTTTATTTTTCCCCTCACTCTTCATCTTGTGAAAACGCTCATATGCAACAAGCACATTATCTGTAATCATACTTCCAGGTATAAAGGCACTTTGGTTCTCAGAAGTGATCCTATCCATGAACGGTTTGAGTCTATTGGCCATAACTTTTGATGCAATTTTGTAGATGACATTAAACAAACTAATAGGCCTGAAGTCAGACATCTATATAGGTTCCTCCACCTTAGGTATCATCACTACTAGCGTGGAATTCATAGTGCTAATATCCGCATTCCCCTTCCACCACCCTTTAATGTAGCTAGTAATATCCTTTCCAACAATGTCCCAGAATTTTTGAAAGAGCATGGGCTTCATCCCATCCGGGCCAGGTGCCTTATTGGGATGCATTTGTTTTAGGGAAGCAAAAATTTCCACATCAGTAATGTCACTTTCCAAGGATCCATTCATATTATCATCCACCATAGTAGTCACGCCCTTGGTTGCCTCCTCAAACTCCCCTAGATTGCTACTAGAAAACAACTTTTGGAAGAAATCAATCACGACCTGTTGGATCTCCCCCTCCTCAGTGCGCCATACCCCTTGTTCATCTTTCATCCCATGAATGTAATTTTGTCTACATCTCTGAGAAGCCTTATGGTGAAAATATGTTGTGTTACGATCCCCCTCACGAAGCGCAACAGTCCTTGCCTGAGCACACCAATAGGAATCTTCAGATCTATGCCAACGTTCTAATTCTTTAGATAACTCCAAGCACTTGTCCAGAACAACATCATCAGGAGGCTTCTTCTGTTCCTCGCCAAGAAGCTTTTCCACTTCTTTGATTCTGTCCTTCATCTTTCTGAACCTCTGTGTTGCCCACTTTTTCAAATTTTCACCACAGTTTACCACCTTCATTTTCAATTCACTTCCCTCTCCCATTTGAGTCCAGACTTCCCTAACAATCTCCTCATAGTCATTTTCAGCCAACCACATTGGTTCAAAATAGAAATTCTTCTTCGACTTGTGTCATCTTGCATCTCTCCCCCCTACTATAATGACAATGGGAGCATGGTCAGAATAGTAGATAGGAAGATGTATCACCTTCCGATACCCAAACAACTGACACCAGTCATGAGAAGCTAAACCTCTGTCCAGACGTTCTTTAATGAGAGTCTCCACTGTGCGACCTCTTTGCCATGTAAACGGACTACTCGCGAAACCCAGGTCAAGAAGACCACACATATCAACTGCATCCCTGAAGTCTTGTATCCACCTGTCCAGCTTTGGATTGCCACCCCACTTCTCTTCATTTGAAAGAACTTCATTGAAATCACCAAAGAAAATCACCGGTAGATCAGATACACTTTTCAGACTCCTCATAAGATCCCAAGTATGATATTTTTGACTTTGCTCAGCCCATCCATAAATAGTTATAGCTAAACACATCACGCCATTGTTATCCGCCTCGACTACACAATCCACATGGTGCTGCGAAAAACTCTGGATACTCACTTTAATATCCCTCCACCACAGCCCCAATCCTCCCGACCTCCCTTCACTCGGCAAGCAAAAACCATCCATAAAATCACAATCTTTCTTAATCTGTTCCAACTTATTTCCATCCACCTTGGTTTCCGACACGAAAACCAAACTAGAGCATTCTCTCCAGCACCACTTCTGAAGAGCCTGTTTCCTGTCGAGGTTGCCCAATCCCTGATAGTTCCAACTTAAGATTTTCATTGTCCTTCACGGGTCTGGATATCCCCAGCACTCGCTACTTGAACCTAAGCACCTCCGTTAGAACCCTCAACTCCTGCCTGTGTGGCCTGGTGTTTTTTTACTGGGAAAACTAACCCCAAGTCAGCATCAATGTCCATACCACCTTCCTCCCTATCACGTCCTCATTTTCCTTTTAGAAGAAATTCCCCCTCTTCTGCTGCACCCTCTGGCTCATTTTCATCTATGCGAATCTGCCTTTTGACAATTTGTGGCCTACGTTTAAACCTGTGTTCCTTCTGTCTCGGTGAAATAATGATGTCAATTGTATCTCTCTTCTTCTTCTACCCCTGAGTATGCACCCTGGGATTTCCCCACCCCTGTTCAAAGACCGTGCCATCAGACCTTGAATCCCAATGGGACTCTCCTACAAGCACCTTCTGACCCCCGTCGAGATTCACGTCTTGAGGTTGTTGGGCATATGGTGTAACAGTACGAAGTTGTTGTTCATTGTCAAGTTCCCTACTTTATTCATCACTTTGTGGTCTACATTGATTCCCTGGTTCCATTATCCTCTGAGCCATATTATTCTAAACCTCACGGTCACAAAGCTTTGTCTTCTCCGACGCTCATTTTTCAGCAGTCCCACTCCCCCCCGGTATGCTTAAATCCTGATTATTTTAATATCAAGATTCTCTCTCATCCAAAGAGATTCAAATGAGATGCACTTATAATTTTATTCTCTCTAATTGATACCAAGAAACATTAGGGACTTTCTAGAAGTGGTATTTTGCACATTGAACCCTAGGTTTTGGGTAAATTGCACATTACACCAAAACTAGGTTTTAATGCACAATCATTGCTTTATAAGCTCTTTCTTGGTGCTCAGGCTTTCACAAGCCATACCTCTGCATCATTCTCATTCTTATGATGCTTCAACACTTGAGGAACATTTTATCATGTAACATTTGCAAGTTATCCCCTCAACTTGGGTAATTTGCACTTTAGTCCAAAACAGGGAAAACATTATTTTCAACATTATTCAAAGAGGACTAAAATTGAAACATAAGTTCCTCTTGGGCCTTAATTACTTTTCAAGATATAAGAGCAAGCATATAATTAACTTTATTAAGCAAACATCTAGGGTTAAAGCATAACCCAGGTCAGGGATGTTACACATCCCAAGGTCCATATCGGGCAGCACTACCCAAGAGGGTATCGTGCAAGGTATGGCAAAGCCATGACGCCCAACACCAAACTATATCGCCTATGAGGGTCACCGCAAGAAGCATGCCACCCAAGGCAAGGATCATCCCACTATAACCTTATCGGCCCAAGAGATATGGAAGCAACAAGCTACTGTATCGCCCAAACCCTAAAACAAAAGAGAAGGGGAGAGATATCGGGCAACCACACCATATCGCCCAAGGCATTAAGAGTATTGTCTCACCTCTCAACTTGAAGAGAGAGAGAGAGGGGTCTTGCACAATCTCAAGCATGTTAGGCAAGATCTAGAGCTCACCTCACAACTCAAGGAAGGAAGGGTGTTGCTCAAAGCTCACCATCAAAGGCATGTCGACACCCTATTACCCAAGGTACCAACTAAGGGTTTAACCCTAAAGGCATATCATGCAACTAGGTATATCATCACTCTATTGGCAAAACCAACTCACTTTGTCACCCAACACCATAGGCTCACCTCACAACAGCAAAGTGAGAGAGGGGTATTACCTCACGGATACACCACCATACCTCTTTGGGTTAAGAAACCCTAAGCTCACCTCTCAACTTAATGAGAGAGGGGTGTTGCTTGAGGTTCTACAACCCAAAGGATTGGCCAACACAAGGGTAGCTACATCATATCGCCCAACCTGATCTAAGGAACATATCGGGCATCAACATCACCAACTAAGGCAAAAGCACTACTAGAAAGATATGAATAGCCGATCAAGATAACATATCAAAGTAACATGTAAAGGAGATATAATAGTTGGGTTTGAAGTTATGTAACCCGCCTTAAGAACAAGCTTCTCCAAGCTCCAAGCTCCACAACACCACTTTCGGCCACCTCAAGAAGGGAAGAGAGACCTATCACACTCATGGCCGAATGGGTAAGGAAGAAGATGACACCAAGAGAGAGAGAGAGAGAGAGAGAGAGAGAGAGAGAGAGACTTACCAACTAGAGAAGAAGAAAGCAATTACAACATGGTATATTGGCCACCACCTCTTCTCCTCTTCTTCTCGTTCTTGGCCAGCAAGGGAAGAGAAGCAACTAAGGAATTAAAGGGACTACTAGTAAGAAAGGTGGGTGGTATATATACAAGAGGGTAAAGGGGGAGAGCAAAGCAAGGTGGCGCCCGACCTAGGTACACTTGTACAAGGGCCACGTCACATGCTAACACCCCAAATACCAGTTGTCCATGACTTGCCACTTGCTAGCAGCGAGCACCATGTGTCCAAGAGGGGGGGTGACACAAACGATGCTAGGTGGAGGGGTGTGTGTCGCCCAGCATGGCAACCCGACACACCCACCAACACCTACTTGTCCGACGCACCAAGCAAGAGGGAAAGGCACCAATCCCAACAACAAGCCCAAGCTTAAACAAGCAAGCCCAAACAGCTCAAGCAAGGTGCCCAACTCATCCTCTCAACCCTAGAGGATGCAAAGAGATCTCTCAAGGTGGCAATATTGAACAGAAACCCTAGAACTTGGGTAAATTGCAAGTTGCACCAAAAAGACCCGCACAAAGCACAACAACCCTAATCACACTTCTGGTGATTAAGCAAGCCTCTAAACATCAGGTTTAAGCAAAGAAAATAGGGTAAGCCCAAAATGAAGGTTAGGGTCCTTACAATAGGTGTCTCTACATACAATCAGTCAAAGAATCTGAGATAGGGTGATTATCCTAGATAATCTTGTTGGTATGACATAACACATTGGATATCTCATCAGAATAAATGTTTGCATCTTCAGTGTAATCAATAGTTTTTGAGACATCATGTTGAGTTTGACCCTCATCAACTGAAGAAGAATCAGATGCATGTAAAAATTTAGAGAAAATAATAAGTTCACCTAGAGCAACATTTTGTGGGATATGTTCTTTGAATGGAAAGACATTTTAATTAAATACAACATGTCTATAGAAGTAGATTATATTTGTGGATATATGCAAACATCTATATCCTTTATAGATATCACTA